>OY720443.1:129504303-129811230 GCA_963082915.1 Dolichopus griseipennis | reverse complement strand
CATAAAATGACATTATGGCTTTATTTCGCATTCAAATGCGAAATAAAGCCATATCGCCAATTTTTTCGCGTATGGCTTTAATTCGCATTCAATTGCGAAATAAAGCCATATGGCTTTATTTCGCATTTAAAAATGTAATTTTATTTGTGAAAATAGAAGCAATTTAATTTTCCAAACTTTTTTATTTAGTAAGGAAGGAGTTTTAGAGTTGGTTTCAAAAGCAGGGTTTTACGCTTTTTCCAGAATATTTATATATGTGTATATCTGGGATTCTCAATTAGGAGGGATTTTAGAGTTGGATTCAAAAGCAGGATTGCCGCTTTTTCCAGAATATTTATATATGTGTATATGTGGGATTGTTAGTTGGATTCAAAAGCAGGGCTTTACGCTTTTTCCAGAATATTTATATATATGTGTATATGTGTGATTCTCAATTAGGAGGATTTTGGAGTTGGATTCAAAAGCAGGATTGCTCCCTTTTCCAGAATATTTATATTTATTAATTAGGGTTGATTATGTTTTGTATGAAATAGCTATGCCGAATTCTCATACCATTCTTTTCATTATAGTGTTGGATTCAAAATCTAGTTTCAATAATTGAGTTAGCGGGGGTTCGGGGGCGGCAGCCCCCGTAATGAAAATATAATATTATTTAACATGTTTTATTACAGTGTATTAAAAAAATTAAAAACTTATTAATTTTTTTAATGAATTAGGTATCCGAATTCTTATACCATTCTTTTCCTTTTAGTGTTGGATTCAAAATCTAGCTTCAATAATTGAATTAGCGGGGGTTCGGGGGCGGCAGCCCCCGTAATGAAAATATAATATTATTTACCATGTTTTATTACAGTGTATTAAAAAAATTAGAAACTTATTAATTTTTTTAATGAATTAGGTATCCGAATTCTTATACTATTCTTTTCCTTTTAGTGTTGGATTCAAAATCTAGCTTCAATAATTGAGTTAGCGGGGGTTCGGGAGCGGCAGCCCCCGTAATGAAAATATAATATTATTTACCATGTTTTATTACAGTGTATTAAAAAAATTAGAAACGTATTAATTTTTTTAATGAATTAGGTATCCGAATTCTTATACCATTCTTTTCCTTTTAGTGTTGGATTCAAAATCTAGCTTCAATAATTGAATTAGCGGGGGTTCGGGGGCGGCAGCCCCCGTAATGAAAATATAATATTATTTACCATGTTTTATTACAGTGTATTAAAAAAATTAGAAACTTATTAATTTTTTTAATGAATTAGGTATCCGAATTCTTATACCATTCTTTTCCTTTTAGTGTTGGATTCAAAATCTAGCTTCAATAATTGAGTTAGCGGGGGTTCGGGGGCGGCAGCCCCCGTAATGAAAATATAATATTATTTAACATGTTTTATTACAGTGTATTAAAAAAATTAGAAACTTATTAATTTTTTTAATGAATTAGGTATCCGAATTCTTATACCATTCTTTTCATTTTAGTGTTGGATTCAAAATCTAGCTTCAATATTTGAGTTAGCGGGGTTTCGGGGGCGGAAGCCCCCGTAATGAAAAAATAATATTATTTAACATGTTTTATTACAGTGTATTAAAAAAATTAGAAACTTATTAATTTTTTGAATGAATTAGGTATCCGAATTCTTATACCATTCTTTTCATTTTAGTGTTGAATTCAAAATCTAGCTTCAATAATTGAGTTAGCGGGGGTTCGGGGGCGGCAGCCCCCGTAATGAAAATATAATATTATTTACCATGTTTTATTACAGTGTATTAAAAAAATTAGAAAGTTATTAATTTTTTTAATGAATTAGGTATCCGAATTCTTATACCATTCTTTTCCTTTTAGTGTTGGATTCAAAATCTAGCTTCAATAATTGAATTAGCGGGGGTTCGGGGGCGGCAGCCCCCGTAATGAAAATATAATATTATTTACCATGTTTTATTACAGTGTATTAAAAAAATTAGAAACTTATTAATTTTTTTAATGAATTAGGTATCCGAATTCTTATACCATTCTTTTCCTTTTAGTGTTGGATTCAAAATCTAGCTTCAATAATTGAGTTAGCGGGGGTTCGGGAGCGGCAGCCCCCGTAATGAAAATATAATATTATTTAACATGTTTTATTACAGTGTATTAAAAAAATTAGAAACTTATTAATTTTTTTAATGAATTAGGTATCCGAATTCTTATACCATTCTTTTCATTTTAGTGTTGGATTCAAAATCTAGCTTCAATATTTGAGTTAGCCGGGTTTCGGGGGCGGAAGCCCCCGTAATGAAAAAATAATATTATTTAACATGTTTTATTACAGTGTATTAAAAAAATTAGAAACTTATTAATTTTTTGAATGAATTAGGTATCCGAATTCTTATACCATTCTTTTCATTTTAGTGTTGGATTCAAAATCTAGCTTCAATAATTGAGTTAGCGGGGGTTCGGGGGCAGCAGCCCCCGTAATGAAAATATAATATTATTTACCATGTTTTATTACAGTGTATTAAAAAAATTAGAAACTTATTAATTTTTTTAATGAATTAGGTATCCGAATTCTTATACCATTCTTTTCCTTTTAGTGTTGGATTCAAAATCTAGCTTCAATAATTGAGTTAGCGGGGGTTCGGGGGCGGCAGCCCCCGTAATGAAAATATAATATTATTTAACATGTTTTATTACAGTGTATTAAAAAAATTAGAAACTTATTAATTTTTTTAATGAATTAGGTATCCGAATTCTTATACCATTCTTTTCCTTTTAGTGTTGGATTCAAAATCTAGCTTCAATAATTGAATTAGCGGGGGTTCGGGGGCGGCAGCCCCCGTAATGAAAATATAATATTATTTACCATGTTTTATTACAGTGTATTAAAAAAATTAGAAACTTATTAATTTTTTTAATGAATTAGGTATCCGAATTCTTATACCATTCTTTTCCTTTTAGTGTTGGATTCAAAATCTAGCTTCAATAATTGAGTTAGCGGGGGTTCGGGGGCGGCAGCCCCCGTAATGAAAATATAATATTATTTAACATGTTTTATTACAGTGTATTAAAAAAATTAGAAACTTATTAATTTTTTTAATGAATTAGGTATCCGAATTCTTATACCATTCTTTTCCTTTTAGTGTTGGATTCAAAATCTAGCTTCAATAATTGAATTAGCGGGGGTTCGGGGGCGGCAGCCCCCGTAATGAAAATATAATATTATTTACCATGTTTTATTACAGTGTATTAAAAAAATTAGAAACTTATTAATTTTTTTAATGAATTAGGTATCCGAATTCTTATACCATTCTTTTCCTTTTAGTGTTGGATTCAAAATCTAGCTTCAATAATTGAGTTAGCGGGGGTTCGGGGGCGGCAGCCCCCGTAATGAAAATATAATATTATTTAACATGTTTTATTACAGTGTATTAAAAAAATTAGAAACTTATTAATTTTTTTAATGAATTAGGTATCCGAATTCTTATACCATTCTTTTCATTTTAGTGTTGGATTCAAAATCTAGCTTCAATATTTGAGTTAGCGGGGTTTCGGGGGCGGAGGCCCCCGTAATGAAAAAATAATATTATTTAACATGTTTTATTACAGTGTATTAAAAAAATTAGAAACTTATTAATTTTTTGAATGAATTAGGTATCCGAATTCTTATACCATTCTTTTCATTTTAGTGTTGGATTCAAAATCTAGCTTCAATAATTGAGTTAGCGGGGGTTCGGGGGCGGCAGCCCCCGTAATGAAAATATAATATTATTTACCATGTTTTATTACAGTGTATTAAAAAAATTAGAAAGTTATTAATTTTTTTAATGAATTAGGTATCCGAATTCTTATACCATTCTTTTCCTTTTAGTGTTGGATTCAAAATCTAGCTTCAATAATTGAGTTAGCGGGGGTTCGGAGGCGGCAGCCCCCGTAATGAAAATATAATATTATTTAACATCTTTTATTACAGTGTATTAAAAAAATTAGAAACTTATTAATTTTTTTAATGAATTAGGTATCCGCATTCTTATACCATTCTTTTCCTTTTAGTGTTGGATTCAAAATCTAGCTCCAATAATTGAGTTAGCGGGGGTTTGGGGGCGGCAGCCCCCGTAATGAAATTATAATATTATTTAACATGTTTTATTACAGTGTATTAAAAAAATTAGAAACTTATTAATTTTTTTAATGAATTAGGTATCCGAATTCTTATACCATTCTTTTCATTTTAGTGTTGGATTCAAAATCTAGCTTCAATATTTGAGTTAGCGGGGTTTCGGGGGCGGAAGCCCCCGTAATGAAAAAATAATATTATTTAACATGTTTTATTACAGTGTATTAAAAAAATTAGAAACTTATTAATTTTTTGAATGAATTAGGTATCCGAATTCTTATACCATTCTTTTCATTTTAGTGTTGGATTCAAAATCTAGCTTCAATAATTGAGTTAGCGGGGGTTCGGGGGCGGCAGCCCCCGTAATGAAAATATAATATTATTTACCATGTTTTATTACAGTGTATTAAAAAAATTAGAAACTTATTAATTTTTTTAATGAATTAGGTATCCGAATTCTTATACAATTCTTTTCCTTTTAGTGTTGGATTCAAAATCTAGCTTCAATAATTGAGTTAGCGGGGGTTCAGAGGCGGCAGCCCCCGTAATGAAAATATAATATTATTTAACATGTTTTATTACAGTGTATTAAAAAAATTAGAAACTTATTAATTTTTTTAATGAATTAGGTATCCGAATTCTTATACCATTCTTTTCCTTTTAGTGTTGGATTCAAAATCTAGCTTCAATAATTGAGTTAGCGGGGGTTCGGGGGCGGCAGCCCCCGTAATGAAAAAATAATATTATTTAACATGTTTTATTACAGTGTATTAAAAAAATTAGAAACTTATTAATTTTTTGAATGAATTAGGTATCCGAATTCTTATACCATTCTTTTCATTTTAGTGTTGGATTCAAAATCTAGCTTCAATAATTGAGTTAGCGGGGGTTCGGAGGCGGCAGCCCCCGTAATGAAAATATAATATTATTTAACATCTTTTATTACAGTGTATTAAAAAAATTAGAAACTTATTAATTTTTTTAATGAATTAGGTATCCGCATTCTTATACCATTCTTTTCCTTTTAGTGTTGGATTCAAAATCTAGCTTCAATAATTGAGTTAGCGGGGGTTCGGAGGCGGCAGCCCCCGTAATGAAAATATAATATTATTTAACATCTTTTATTACAGTGTATTAAAAAAATTAGAAACTTATTAATTTTTTTAATGAATTAGGTATCCGCATTCTTATACCATTCTTTTCCTTTTAGTGTTGGATTCAAAATCTAGCTCCAATAATTGAGTTAGCGGGGGTTCGGGGGCGGCAGCCCCCGTAATGAAATTATAATATTATTTAACATGTTTTATTACAGTGTATTAAAAAAATTAGAAACTTATTAATTTTTTTAATGAATTAGGTATCCGAATTCTTATACCATTCTTTTCATTTTAGTGTTGGATTCAAAATCTAGCTTCAATATTTGAGTTAGCGGGGTTTCGGGGGCGGAAGCCCCCGTAATGAAAAAATAATATTATTTAACATGTTTTATTACAGTGTATTAAAAAAATTAGAAACTTATTAATTTTTTGAATGAATTAGGTATCCGAATTCTTATACCATTCTTTTCATTTTAGTGTTGGATTCAAAATCTAGCTTCAATAATTGAGTTAGCGGGGGTTCGGGGGCGGCAGCCCCCGTAATGAAAATATAATATTATTTACCATGTTTTATTACAGTGTATTAAAAAAATTAGAAACTTATTAATTTTTTTAATGAATTAGGTATCCGAATTCTTATACAATTCTTTTCCTTTTAGTGTTGGATTCAAAATCTAGCTTCAATAATTGAGTTAGCGGGGGTTCAGAGGCGGCAGCCCCCGTAATGAAAATATAATATTATTTAACATGTTTTATTACAGTGTATTAAAAAAATTAGAAACGTATTAATTTTTTTAATGAATTAGGTATCCGAATTCTTATACCATTCTTTTCCTTTTAGTGTTGGATTCAAAATCTAGCTTCAATAATTGAGTTAGCGGGGGTTCGGGGGCGGCAGCCCCCGTAATGAAAAAATAATATTATTTAACATGTTTTATTACAGTGTATTAAAAAAATTAGAAACTTATTAATTTTTTGAATGAATTAGGTATCCGAATTCTTATACCATTCTTTTCATTTTAGTGTTGGATTCAAAATCTAGCTTCAATAATTGAGTTAGCGGGGGTTCGGGGGCGGCAGCCCCCGTAATGAAAATATAATATTATTTAACATGTTTTATTACAGTGTATTAAAAAAAATTAGGAACTTATTACTTTTTATTTATTTTTTACTTTGTTTACTATTAAATTAGAATTTGTATCAATTTTACAATATGGCTTTATTTCGTAAAATTTTACAAAATGATATGGCTTTATTTCGCATTCAAATGCGAAATAAAGCCTTACGCGAAAAAATTGGCGATATGGCTTTATTTCGCATTTGAATGCGAAATAAAGCCATAATGTCATTTTATGGCTTTATTTCGCGCCACCGAATTTAATTTTGAATCAAAAAAAAATTGGTTTTTTGTAATTAGATCTTTTATTTTTAATTCAATGGCATAATTTTAGTTTATTGTGCTTGAAAAGAAATTTTGTAAGAGTTTAATTTTAAATAAAAAATTTGGTCTTGCTTTGTTTGTAATATGATCCTTTTTCATTTAATGACCTAATTTCAGTTTATTGTACTTTAAAACGAAATATTGTATTTTGCTTACGAAATAAAAGAAAAGAAGAAAAAACAAAAAAAAGAATTTTATAATATTTAGTATGTTTAAATACTTGTAATTATTAATATGAAAGTAAGAGAAATAAGTATGAAAATTAATTTATTGATTAGACCTTCTAGAAATTACATCTTCTAAAATTTAGTTTGTTGGAAATATGAGACGCAAAATTCTTAAACCTTTGAGATAGAAACTTCAAATTTTGTACAAGGGTATTTCTTTCTATTTCCTTTGTGTCCTTTGGGATCAATTAGTGTAGTGGTTGGGGTACCACCCACACAACTCCCAAAACCTTCGAATATTCGTGTTATTAGAATTGGTCTTAATGAATTTCACATACAATTTACACGTGGGATAGTACTAGGCCTTATAATATATAGAAACGTCTTAGATTTTTAATAGATACAATTCTATTTTTGTTTATATTCTAATATTATGTATTTGAGTTATATGGTATTCTATATATGTGAGTTATATTATTCAATTAAATTATTTGTTTATATTTTGCATTTGTTTATATTGTTTTATTAATGTATATTTTATTAATTTGAACCCAATGGCGAATGGTAGCTAACTGAAGTCGGAAACTTGAAAAGCTTTTTACTTTCACTGAAATTCAAACCCGAAAGTCTTTTCTCATGAAAAGTGGGCACTCTAGCAAATGTGCCATCTTGCTGTTAAAAGTTTAAAGCTGATCATCGAAATGTGACGTGATCCAGGTTACAGGTATGGAAAAGATTAATTTCAGATTAAAATATTGTGATTAGAATTGGTTAATTCTCATCTTGTATATTTATGATAAGCAATGTATTATAAATAAGTATTAAAATCATAATGCTTCTGTTATCTGCGCCATTAAAATTCGCTAAACTCAAAGTTATTTGAAATTAATAATTTGTGAGAATATATTTATAAAGGTTAATATAATTTTATGGTTTTTAATGTTAAATAAAACCATTAATGCTTTGATTAGCTTTTAATCACAATATTTAATAATTTAAATTTTTCAAAACTGAAATTAATTTTTAAATGTAGTTATTAGAAAAGCTTATAAATGCAATATATGCAATAAATGTATTTCTAAAATACAATGACAAATTTTGAATTCATATACATAATTTATTTAAATATAAAAATAAATTTTACATACATGCAGAAAGTACCTTTGCACACAACTTAAGTTTCGTACTGCTTAATTATATATTACCATTGATTAAGAATTATATATTGATAAACATTTTCATGTTAAAAATTTCTATGAAATTTTATTCGCATATTTTTCAAATTCTCTCTAAAGTTTCTGCATATTGTAAATGAATTGAAACTATTGATACTTAATTATAATATATTTTTTTTTTCTATTTTATACCTTTTTTTTTTTATTTTCTCAATTTATACCAATTAAATTTGTAGACCATTTTTCAATCTACATAGTACATGTAACACTGTAACATGATTTAAGAAAATAATACTAAAGAAAAGAAAAAAATCGAATAAGAAAAAAAATGTGGAAGAGTGTAGTAAAGTAGACTGTGTCAACTCTGGGATACCTGTAAGATCGTAATATTAACATTATATCATACGGTTAATTACTTTTGGCAAAATTTCAAACATACAGCTTTATTAGACCAACCAAATTTTGCAGTAACTTTGGCCATTACACTAAACTACTTTTGGCAAAATTTCAGATACCCAGCTTTAATAAGTACAGAGTAATGCTCATATAAAATAAGAATTAATATGGCATCTCCCCGAACCCGTTGAGCAAACTGAATTAATAAATCCGATTTGTTAAAAATTTCAGAATTCTAGCTCCTTTAATTTTTAATTTATCGTGATTACGGAGGACAGGCGGACGGACATACATAGCTTAATTGATTTATTTTTCGATTCTGCTCCGATCCATACACTTGAGTCTATGTCTACCCCTCTCCTTCTCTTTGACAAAACGTAAGGGCAAATTTAGTAAACCCTTTTGACAAATAGTCATACGGGTATAAACAATAATTTTTACATTCATAAATTCATAGTTCATTTTTTCGATTGATTTAGTTTTTTCTAAAAATTGATTTAATTTTGTATGCACATGCATACATACCAATATAGATATGTATGCATATAAATGTTCTAAAATAATTATTGGCCAAATATTTTATTACAATTTCTTATGAGGTTTCAATTGTAATGGGAAATCTTTTGTTTTGTTTTTTCCATTTTTGTTAAAATAAATACATTTTTCTTAAACTTGCAAAATGCATAGTTGTGGATGGAATCGAAATGTAAGAAATTTTATAAAATGTATGTATTAAAATTTCTATTTCTTAATTCTTAAATCTTTAGATGTTTTTTTTTGGTTTGAGATCACTTATAATTTTGTTCTAATTGAGAATTTCTATTAAAATTTAAATACTGTAACCAAAATCTTATTTATGGTCGCATTGACAACAAAAAAGTATAAAAAATTGTTTTTTTTCTTATTTTTATGATTGTTTTCTTTTCTTTGGTATCGTATTCATGAAGTGTGTTTCATGTACAATGTAGACTGAAAAATGGTCTACAAATTTATTTGGTGTAAATTGAGAGAATAAAAATAAAAACAAGTAAAAAAACAGTCAGTCGACATAAAAATACCCTACACCTATTTGGTTCAAATTTAATGAGATATCCATAAGTCATTTTAAAACCATAAAAGCTGTTATTAATTTGATCGTAAAACATAGCTAATCAAATTAACTTTATAATACTAAAAACATTTTTTAATTACTTTATCCATTTAAAAATATTCAAAAACAAAAAAACTTGAAATAAATGAAAATATATTTTATATTAGAAAAGCTTATAAACGCAAAATATGCAATAAATGTATGTCTAAAATACAATTACAAATTTAGAACTTTTCATACAATTCATTTAAATATAAAAATAAATTTTACATAAATGCAGGTAGTGCCTTTGACTATAGCTTAAGTATCGTACACAATGACTTAATTATATACCACCTATGGTAATAATTCAATAAAATATATGATATAATAAAAATGAAAAAAAAAGGAATGTAATCGTTTAAAAAAATATTTTGTTTTTAATTTATAAAATATTATACATAATATGTTTTATGGTAAAATTTTTAGCCTTTTAAAAATATAAAAGTGTTAAATAAAAACGGAAATAAAACCCTCATGTATCAAATTTAAAATTTCTATCTTCATGAATTTCGAAGATAAGCTTTTTAATTTTGGGTTTTCTTAGGAGGCACCTGAACCACTACTACAATTAAGTCTAAATTTCGGAGACACATAGGACATAGGAAATATATTCTTTGGCTTCGAAATTAAACTCGACCACAACCAATTCCCATGGTACTTTCATTACTAGTAACCTACTGTTAAATTTCATCTAAATACCGGCATTATTTTTTGAGTTATGGTGTTTTTAAGATATATGTTTGTTAGTCCTTGAACTTTTCAAGGGTTCCAGGACCCGAAATTATGGTACGATTTCGCCCATATGCAGTCCCGTCATACTTTCAATACTAGTTAACCCTTGTACACAATTGGAACGCTCTATCTTAATTTTAAGTTACTAGTTTTATTAATTTCGATGATAAGCTTTTACACATTGGGGGGTCTAAGAGAGGTTCTGAACCACCACTCCAATTGATCCCAAATTAGGGGGGCATGCAAGAAATAGTAAAGAACACCCTTGTGGCAAATTGGAAGCTTCTACATTTGTTTCAAGTAACTATCTTTATTAATTTCGAAAATATGCTTTAAGGGCCTAAGAACTGAGTGGCTGGTCCCCGATCCACTACTCCAATGGGGCCCAAATTTCAAAGACACTTACGAAATTGGAAGGGACACCCTGATACCAAATTTGGAGGTTCTATCTTCATTGGTTTCGGAATTATGCTCGTTTGGCCTAAATTCGATCAAAAAGTTCTAAGTTCCGAACCCATTGTCCAATCCTCACCGTACGTAATCCCCGCCGTAATTTCGCTGCCAATAACCTACAGCACAAATTTCATGAAGATAGCCTCATTAGTTGTTGAGTTATCGTGAATTTTTATATATGTTCCTTAGCCCTGACATCGATTAAAAGGTCCGGAATCCGAACCGTTGGGCTGATTTCGCCCTTATACAGTCCGCGCTGTACTTATAGTACTAGTTAACCCTTGTACACAATTTGAACGGTCTATCCTAATTTTAAGTAACTATTTTTAGTAATTTCGATTATAAGCCTTTAAAACTTGGGAGGTCTGAAAGGGGTACAGAACCACCACTCCAATTGATCCCAAATTAGGGGAACACGCAAGAGATAGTAAAGAACACCCTTGTGGCAAATTGGAAGCTTCTACATTTTTTCAAGTTGTTATCTTTATTAATTTTAAAGATATGCTTTAAGGTCTTCGGAAATGTGTGGCTGGTCCCCGACCCACTACTCCAATGGGACCCAAATTCACAAGACACTTAGGAAATAGGAAGGGACACCCTGATACTAAATTTGGAGGTTCTATCTTCATTGGTTTCGGAATTATGCTCGTTTGGCCTAAATTCGATCAAAAAGTTCTAGGTTCCGAACCCATGGTCCAATCCCGACCTTATGCAATTCCCGAAGTATTTTCATTACTAGTAACCTACAGCACAAATTTGATGAAGATAGCGTCATTAGTTGTTGAGTTATCGTGATTTTTTATATTTGTTCGTTAGCCCTGAAACCGATTAAAAGGTCCAGAATCCGAACCCATGGGCCGATTTCGCCCATATGCAATTCCCGCCGTACTTTCAGTCCCAGTAACCTACAGTTAAAATTTCATCAAGATAGCTCCATTATTTTTTGAGTTATCGTGCCTACGGACGGACGGACGGACATGGCTATATCGACTAAGGCGGTCACGCTGATCACAAATATATATACCATATCTAGCTCGCTTCCTTTAGGTGGTTACAAACACCATACCAAAGTTAATATACCCCTTTACGTATTCTATAGGTGTAGGGTATAAAAAAATAAAAAAATGGTGTTGTTATCTTAAATCGAAGAATTCGCATGACTGTAATAGATTTAAAATTCATTTTGATGAATTTAAATTATTGTCTGAATTAGTCTATAATGAATTTATTTCTAGTACATCTTCAAAATTAATATAAAATCCAAAATGCTTCTGAAAATTCGTTAATTCCAAGAGGAAAAGTGACGAGTTTCCTTCTCATATGAAGTATAATAATGTTTCACGTAATAATTCTAAAATAAAATAATATCTAATTTCTTTCGTGAATATTTCTGTTCTTCTTATAGTAATTCCATTTTTACACCGTATTATAATGGCTTCTCTTATTTGGATACTTTTCCGAAAACTACTAGGTCTAATATAAATATTAATGAAGGTGTAATTAAAATGTATTTAAACAAACTTAGGAATAATAATCTTGCCGGACCTGATGGTATTTCGGAAGTTATACTCAAAAAGTGTTCAAGTGCTTTGTCTATTCCCCTTTCAATACTGTTTAACTATTTTTTAAATTCAGGAGTTTTCCCTTCTATCTGGAAACACTCATATGTTAGACCTGTTCATAAGAAAAATGCCAAAAATGAAATTATTAATTATCAACCAATTGCGAAACTTTCTTCACTTCCAAAACTATTCGAATTAATAATGTATGATTCTATACATTGACTATGATTCATAGTCACTGTAAATCTTTTTAGCACATTTTCAAAAAATTTTGTAAAAATGTGCCTATATAGCTTCACTCTGTCTGTCCGTCCCTTTTTACCTACGGCTGACTAAAAAATATCAGAAATGGGTAGGTATTGCAATAAAAATAATTTAATGTTAAAACTTTTTTTGTAGCCCCCCCCCCGTTACGGAGCTACAGCCCCACAAAGTCGGAAATGGCCTATATTTAAACAGTTATAATTAGAGTTCTATAAGGTATATTTCCAACCTGAAAACGGTAATAGACAGCTGTTTTACAAATTTTTATTTTTACTTTACAAATTTTACTTTACAAATTTTTATACACCCTTTGTATAGGGTTACCATACGGTACTAAAATTTACCGTTATTCAAAACTAAGTTTTGTAAAATTTATACTCATAACTTCGGAACGGCTAAATCCAGAAACTTGAAATTTTGGGAGAAGTTAGATCCTTAGAAATAAGTAAGAGTCAGTTAACAAAATTTTTTTGTCACGCCCCCTCTTTAGGAGCTGTAAGGGGTCAAAAATTGAAATTTTGCTATAAATTTAGCTTTTAAACATTTATAACTTGAATACCTGTCAAAATTTTTTTTTATTTATATACAAAATTGAAAGCTCCAAAACGAAAGTTTCAATAAATGTCAAAGGTTTTTCTTAATTTTGACTTTGTCCGTCCGTCCGTATCTTTACAAAAACTTTTACACCATTTGAAATAGAGTAAAGAAATTTTTTTTACAAAAAGATTAATTTCGTAGAAGAATTTTTTTCTATAGCTCCACCCGCTACGGAGCTACAGCCCCCCAAAGTTTGAAAATGCCCTATTTTTAAATTGTTATAAAAATAGTTTTGTTAAGTGTATTTTCAATCTGAAAAAGGCAAAAGATAGCTGGTTTTTTAGGCTTTACAAAACTATAAGGTTAAAATGTATAGCGATGCCATACGGTACTAAAATTTACCATTAAGCTAAACTCAACTTTTGCAAAATTTTTGGCCCCATATATCTTCTAAACGGTTCCAGCTAGGGTCTTGAAATTTTAGGAGAAGTTAGGTCCTCCGAAATTAGTAGGAGTCGGTTAACAAAATTTTTTTGTCACGCCCCCTGTTTAAGAGCTATAAGGGCTCGAAAATTATAATTTTGCTATTTTCAACCACCTGTAATTTTAACACCTGTTCAAATTTTTTTTTACAAATATACAAAATTTACAGCTGCAGCATTATATTTCAACATACGTTAAAGGTTTTTCTTAAATTTGAAAGGGTCTCTTTAAATTGAAGAAATTGTTTCATAGTCTTAACAATTTTTGTTAGATAATAATATTCTAGGTAAAATTCCAAATTTTGTTGGAGTTCAAAATTGATTTCCTAGAACCGGAAAAAAAGGGAGGTTGAGGACAGGACGGGTGTGGGCAGATTCATCATAAGTTTGCTAAGCAAAAATTTGGGAACCTTCCCCATTGAACGGCTACTAGGTTTTCAAAATTAAAAGTTTTATGTTTTTATAAAACAGTAACTTATTCACCAGTGTAAGTTTTTCCAAAATTAAACGTTAACATAGAACCTCCAACATTATATTTCGCACTTATTAACAGGTTTTCTTGAGTGCATTGGGGTTATATTCTAAGTATTTCATTATTAGTCATATAATTAATAAATTAATGAAATAACTAAATCATAATATTATCATAATATATATTTTTATAAAAATAAATGATAAAATACTTAGTATGAAACTGTATATAATTTTGAAAATGTGCTTTTTAAAAACCCTTGTTTTTTTTTACTCACTTGTTTGGTTCATAATCAGCATGGATATATGGATAAACAATCAACAGTTACTAATCTTGTTGGGTCAGTTTCAACTTTTACAAAAAATATGGAAGAAGGTTTTCAATCAGATGTTATCTTAACAGGTTATAGTAAAGCATTTGATGTTTTACCACATTCTATAATACTGCTAAAGCTGAGAAAACTTGGTTTCCCAGGTATTTTTCTGAAATGGTTTGACTCATATTTATCTGATAGGACCTAGAGTTTTTATTTAGAAACATAACTTCTAAACTTTTTAACGCCAATTCCGGAGTTCCACAAGGAAGTCACTTAGGTCCTCTTTTTTTTAAAATCTCGGTAAACGATTTTTCTTCAGTCATTGTTAACAGTGAGTTTCAAATATATGCGAATGACAAGAAAATTTTCAAGAAAATTGAGTTACTATATGATGCTGCACTTTTACAAAATGATTTAGATAATTTTTATACCCGTATGACTATATAGTCAAAGGGTATAATAAATTTGCCATTACGTTTGTTATGCAGAGAAGGAGGGGGGTAGATATAGACTCAAGTGTATGGATCGGATCAGAATCGAAAAATAAATCGATTTAGCTATGTATGTCCGTCCGTCCGTCTGTCCGTCCGCACGATAACTCAAAAACTAAAGGAGCTAGGATCTTGAAATTTTCGCAAATCCGTTTTTTTGCAATAGCCGTCATCGCTGGCCGCGTCATGGGTTCGGGTTGCTGCCATACAACTTCTTTTTTTATATGAGCATTACTCTGTACCTATTACAGCTGCGTGTCTAAAATTTGCCAAAAGTAGTTTAGTTTTATGGCCAAAGTTTCTGCAAAATTTGGTTGGTCTAGTGGAGTGGGTTCGAGTAGCTGCCATACAACTCTTTATTATATGAGTATTCCACTACACTTAATAAAGCCAAAAGTAATTAACCGGATGATATAATGTATATGTTACGGTCATACGGGTATCCCAGAGTTGACAAAGTCTACTCTACTACACTCTTCCTCGTTTTAATTGGTGTAAAAACAATAATCTTCTTATAAATGTAAATAAATGTGCACTTATGTGTTTCACACGTCGTCTTAATCTGATTTGTTTTAATTACTGCTTAAACGGAATTAGTAATTCTAAAACGAATTCTATTAAAGACCTAGGCGTTTACTTCGATGATAAGCTTAACTTTAAACTTCATTTCTGTTATATTATAAATAAAGCTAATTCTATGCTTGGTTTTATAAAACGTTGGTCTAAAGAATTTAATGATCCTTATGTTCTGAAATCTTTATATTCTTGTCTTGTTAGACCTAATTTAGAATATGCTATCCAAGTTTGGTCAACATTTACGAGGTAAATATTAATAAGATAGAGGCAATGCAAAGAATTTTTTTAAGATTTACTTTGAGAAATCTTCAATGGTCAAACCTGCTGATCTTACCTTCTTATGAAAATAGGTTGAATTTAATTCACTTAAAAACTTTTAAATTAAGACGTGAAGTTGCTGATGGTATTTTTATTACTGAAGTTGTAAAAGGTAACATTTCTTCTCCTCAAATTCTCAATAACATTAAAATTAATTCAAATAATCGTTTACGTAATACTAATTTATTTACGTTAAGTTGTCATAGAAAAAATTATGGCAATTATGAACCGATTCATAAGATGTTGATAATGGGTAATAAACCCAAGAACAACATCGATTTCACACTTTCAAAACAAACACAAAAACTTAAATTGTATAAATAGAAATATAAAATCTTTTTTTTTACATATATTTAGTTGTTTTTATTGTTCACTAAAATTTTAATTTAAGAAATATAAAATTGTAACTTAATTCATAAGCTATTACTATATGTTGTACAAAAATAATTGTTAAAATTTTTTAAAGTTTGAGTTAAACTAATAAATAAATAAATTATTTGCTGTTTCATATTTTTAAATAGATAAAGTAGTAAGAATTGCTAATATTTTTGAATTGATAAAATAGTTAGAAAATGTTTTTAGTATTCTAAAGTAAATTTGGTTAGCCATGTCCAACGATCAAACTAATAAAAGCTTTTATGATTTTAAAATTACTTATGGACTTCCCTTTAAATTTGAATCAAATAGGTGTAGGGTATTTCTAAGTCGGTTGCACTGACTGACTGTTTCTTTACTTGTTATATACGTTTGTTAGTTCTGGGCAAAATCGACCAGGACCATATCCATTGGCCGATTTTGCCCATATGCAATCCCCGCCGTACTTTCAGTCCTAGTAACCTACAGTTAAAATTTCATCAATATAGCGCCATTATTTTTTGAGTTATCGTGCCTACGGACGGACAGACGGACGGACATGGCTACATCGACTCAGGAGATCACGCTGATCACAAATATATATACTTTTCCATATCTAGCTCGCATCCTTTAGGTGGTTACAAACACCATACCAAAGTTAATATACTCCATTACCTATTCCATAGGTGTAGGGTATAAAAAGAAAACAAAAGTTAAATTATCATCTATAATCTTACACAAGAAATTTTTATATATTTTTATTAAACTTATTTTATATTACGATATATTTATACAATTTAACGATATTTTTTTATTAGATATGATCTGACCGGGGTTTGAACCCGAGACCTTCCACGTGAAAGGCGGCGTCTTTACCATTACGCCATTGGTCAGATATGTAGTAACATTAGGTATCTGTTTATATTATTTAAGAATGCTATATAATGAAATAGAGTGATTCTGAATATATATACTCACTGCTATGTCTGATCTACATATATAACCTTGCTGTAAAGAATGAAAAATAAAAACAGATTAATTGCTTTTGGTACTTATAGTAAACATAAGGATTATTCTTTATTTCCTGGGATTCTGAAATTTAAAACAAGTAAACAAACAGTCAGTCGGTACAACCGACTTAGAAATACCCTACACCTACTTGGTTCAAATTTTGTACAATACTTAAGCTATATTCAAAGGTACTTGCTGTACCTGTACCATACATATTTTGCGTTTATAAGCTTTTCTAATAGGTACATAAACTAACAATTTAAAATAATTGCAATATTGAAAAATTTGAATTATTAAATATATTATGCTTTGATTAGGTTTTTATCACAAAATTTAATAATTAAAAATTTTTCGACTTAGAACCGACTTAGAAATACCCTGAACCTGTTTGGTTCAAATTTAATAAGAATTTCATTAATAATTTTAAAACAATAAAAGCTGTTGTTAGTTTGGTCGTAAAACATAGCTAACATAATTAATTTTATAATACTAAAAACATTTTCTAATTAGACTATCTATAAAAAAATATTACAAATTCTTACTAATTTATCGATTTAAAAATATTAAAAAACAAAAAAACTTTCAATTCAATTACAAAAGTAAAAAATTTTAATTTTTAAATTTTGTGATAAAAATTTGATATATTTAATAATTAAAATTTTTCAAAATTGCATTTATTTTAAATAGCTAGTTTATGTACCTATCGAAAAGCTTATAAACGCAAAATATGCAATGAATGTACCTTTGAATATAGCTTAAGTATTGTACACAATGTCTTAATTATATATCACCTATGGTAATAATTCAATAAAATATATGATATGATAAAAATTAAAAAAAAAGGAATTTAATCATTTATTAAAAAAATATTTTGTTATACAAAATATGTGTTATGGTAAAATTCTTAGCCTCGTGTATAAAATTTAAAGTTTTTATCTTCATGAATCTCGAAGATAAGCTATTCAATTTCAATTGAGCCACCAATTTCGAAGCCAAAAAATATATTTCCTATTTCCTATGCGTCCCCGAAATTTAGACTTATTTGTAGTGGTATTAAGTCTAAATTTCGGGGACACATAGGAAATAGGAAATATATTTTTTGGCTTCGAAATTATACTTGTTGGGCCTCAGATCGATCAAAAGCTTCTAGAATCCGAACTCATTGTCCGAACTCGATCAGAACCAATTCCCATGGTACTTTCTTTACTAGTAATCTAGAGTTTAAATTTCATCAAAATAGCGGCATTCTTTTTTGAGTTATGGTGTTTTTAAGATATTTGATTGTTAGCCCTTGAACTTTTCAAGGGTTCCAGAACCCGAAGCCATGGTATGATTTCACCCATATGCAGTCTCCGTCATACTTTCAATACTAGTTAACCCTTGTACACAATTGGAACGTTCTATCTTAATTTTTAGTTACTAGTTTTATTAATTTCGATGATAAGCTTTTACACATTGGGGGTCTAAGAGAGGTACTGAAGCACCATTCCAATTGATCCAAAATTAGAGGGATACGCAGGAAATAGTAAAGACCTCCTGAGTCGATGTAGCCATGTCCGTCCGTTCGTCCGTCCGTAGGCATGATAACTCAAAAACTAATGGAGCTATCTTGATGAAATTTTAACTTTAGGTTACTAGGACTTAAAGTACGCCGGGGATTGCATATGGGCGAAATCGGCCAATGGCTTCGGATTCTGGACCTTTTAATTGTTCTAAGGGCCAAGAACATATAAAAAAAAATAAGAATAACTCTACAACTAATGGCGTTACTATCACGAATTTTATGATGTAGGTTACCAGTAATGAGACTATGGCGGGGACTGCGTACGATCGAGTTCGGACCATGTGTTCGGATCCTAGAGGTTTTGATCGAATTTAAGCAAAACAAGCATAATTTCGAAACCAATGAAGATAAAACATTCAAATTTGGTGTCAGTGTGCCTCCTCCTATGTCCTTAGAGTCCTGGAAATTTATGACTAATTGGAGTAGTGGGTCGTGGACAATCCACACAGTTCTGAAGACCTTAATGTATATCATTGAAATTATTAAAAAACAAGTAAAGAAACAGTCAGTCAGTGCAACCGACTTAGAAATACCCTAGATTTGGTTCAAATTTAATGAGATATCCATTTTAACACCATAAAAGCTGTTATTAGTTTGGTCGTAAGATATTGCTAACCAAATTAACTTTATAATTTAAAAACATTTTCTAACTACTTTATCTATTCAAAAATATTACAAATTCTTACTAATTTATTTATTTAAAAATATTAAAAAACAAAAAAACTTGTTATAAATGAAAATATATTTATTCCAATTCAATTACAAAATAAAAAAAATTTTAATTATTAAATTTTGTGATAAAAAGCTAATCAAAGCATAATACATATATTTAATAATTCAAATTTTTTAAAATTGAAATTATTTTAAATGGTTAGTTTATATACTTAATAGAAAAGCTTATAAACGCAAAATATGCAATAAATGTATTTCTAAAATACAATTACAAATTTAGACCTTTTCATATAATTCGTTTGCAGCAAGTACCTTTGAACATAGCTGAACCACTACAATTAAGTCTAAATTTCGGGGGCACATAGGAAATAGGAAATATATTCTTTGGCTTCCACAATTATACTCGTTCGGCCTCAAATCGATCAAAAGCTTCTAGAATCCGAACTCATTGACCAAAATCGATCAGAACCAATTCCCATGGTACTTTCATTACTAGGTACCTAAAGTTTAAATTTCATCAAAATAGCGGCATTTTTTGTATGTTTGTTAGCCCTTGAACTTTTCAAAGGTTCCAGAACCTGAAACGATTTCGCCCATATGCAGTTCCCGTCATACTTTCAATATTTGTTTACCCTTGTATATATATGGAACGCTCTATCTTAATTTTAAGTTACTAGTTTTATAATTTCGATGATAAGCTTTTACACATTGGGGGGTCTGGGAGAGGTACTGAACAACCCCTCCAATTGATCCAAAATTGGAGGGACACGAATTACATTTTTCGTATTCTTTTTAAATAAAAATATAAAACAAATAAAAATAAAATTTATAGTGCTTTATTGAATGACAAAATAATGATCCATAATCTTAGAATAACGAATAATCTAATAATAATGACTCTTATTTACAAAAATGCATCTATTTATGCTATTTCAAACAAAGGAAAAGTTTAAACAAAGAAATTAGATAAAAAGACTTAGCTTGCACATTCTTTAATATTCAATATATTTATATGACTTATATGACTATAATATATTTATGGGTTTCTAATGGGTTTTTGATGCGATTATATAGCCTCTCAAAACCAACCGTCAACCTCACCTTCGCGCGGTGAAATCCGTTTACTAACAGATGAGGCTCTGACGACCGAGTATTGGCGGTATAACCATAGCAAACAATCCTCTGGTGAAAATGATCAGATGGGAAATACAAGGCTTTACAAATTGGAGGTTGGACGTCGGGCTAACAACCCACCCCGTAAAAAAAGCATTGTTACGAGAGATTTACTACAGCCTCGGATACAGACGGATTTAAACAATATACGACCCATGCAACGGAAAAAGGATTATAATTGGAACATCGGAACTTGGAATGTTAGAACAATGCTTCAACCAGGAAAAATGCAAGAAATTGTCCAAGAAGCACAAAAAGCCAAATTAGACGTCATCGCTCTACAAGAAGTAAGATGGAAAGGGAATCGCAGAATAGACAAACGAGATTTCTCACTACTATATAGTGGAAATCAAGAGCGAACTGGACAATATGGCACTGGCTTCATCGTAATGAAAAAACTAAAAAATTCAATATTAGGCTTCACCCCAATAAATGATCGTATATGCACGCTTAAAATTAAAGGAAAATTTAACAACATAACTCTGATATCATCCTACGCACCCACAGAGGACGCTACAGAAACATTTAAGGATAAATTTTATTATGATTTGGAAAGGACGTGTGATAATCTGAATTGCCTAAGAGATATGACTACAGAACTAACAACTATAGAAGAAGACTGGTTACGCATTAAACGTGCAATAAACTCAACAGTTCAAGAAACCATAGGCATAAAGACGAATAGAAGAAATGAAGAATGGTTTGACATAGAATGTACTGAAGCAATTAAAGACAAAAATGAAGCCAGGCTAAAAATTATACAAAGAAATACAAGAAAAAACGAGGAGATCTATAAAACGAAAAGGAAATATACCACTAAGCTTTGTTGACAAAAAAAACGTAATTACATGAAGAAATGTGTTGAAGAAATAGAATCCAACTTCAACAGCAAAGACATAAAAAATTTTTACAAAGGACTAAAAGAAGAAACAAGAAATTTCCAACTTAAATTGACAAATTGCAAGGATAAAAATGGTTTTATTCTATCTGACGAACAACAATATATAGACAGGTGGAAACAGTATTTTGCAGAACTTTTCAATATTGATAATAACAATAATGATGGAGTAACATTTACATTTCACATAGAAGGAGATAATGAATGAAATACTAATACCGAAGAACCGACAATTGAAGAAACTACAGCAGCAATTAATAAACTTAAAAATGGAAAATCACCAGGCGAAGACGGTATTACTGCAGAACTTTTTAAAAAAGGAGGTGAAGAGCTGCTTCATCACTTACACAGATTAATGTGTAAAATATGGAGTAATGAAAGCATGCCGAAAGAATGGGAAATTGGTACCATATTCCCTATTCACAAAAAGGGAGATAAACTCAATTGCAGTAACTACAGGCGTATCATGCTACTAAATGTTGCATATAAGTTTTGAGCAAAATTTTATACGGAAGACAAAACGAGAAAGCAGAAACCATCTTAGCTGAGTATCAATGCGGCTTTAGACCAAACAGATCAACAACAGACCAAGTTTTTCTTATAAAGCAAAACATGGAAAAATGCTACGAATACAATCTTTACTTGCATATACTATTTGTTGATTTCAAACAGGCTTTCGACAGCATTAAAAGAGAGGAAATACCGAAAATATTGCACAATTTGGGATACGCAGAAAAACTAATTCGACTTACAATGATGACCTTAAATAACACCAGAAGCAGCGTCATAGTACAAAATCAAATTTCAGAAGTTTTTAGCATAAGCATTTAGACACATTATCGACAGTGATTTTCAACCTTATGCTGCATTACGTAACGAAAGATGGAAATATATTCAACAAATCATCACAAATTAACCCTTTTGCTGACGATATTGCTATAATAGCCAGAAACAAAAGAGCTATGTTTGAGCAGTTCGTGAAACTCGAAGCAGAAGCTAGGAAAATTGGCTTAAGAATAAACGAAAATAAAACAAAATATATGACATTTTCACGCTCATACGCTTGGCGCAGCCCGCAAAACATAACAATCGGAGAATACAACTTCGAAGGCGTAGATAATTTTACGTATTTGGGAGTATTGCTCAACAACGACAACAGCATGCACTGTTCAATACATAATAGAATCCAAGCGGCCAACAAATGCTACTATGCACATCAAAAACTATTTAAATCGAAGCTTCTATCTAGACATTCAAAACTGTGTATGTATAAAACCCTATGCAGCAGTAAATCAGGCTAAAACTCACCCCGAGTTGTGACGCCATTTGATGATGATGATGATATTTATATGACTTTGTTATCAGATGAATTTTAGAAATAAGTTATAATAAAAGATAGACTAATTGAATTTAAATATAATTATAGATAAATAATTATGAATATGAATAAAACTTATTGTGAGTAACACTCATATGTTATGCTGGATATATAACTGCTCCCCTCTTAGTTGACGTGACGGCCAGAGGAATTTAGAAATCGGAGTTTCTATGGCAGGAACGTTCGCTGGACTACTTTCCGGAACATTTGGATAATTTAATTCTTCAGTATTAAAATTTGATAGTTCTTGTAGGCTTAACTGCTTACTTTGTACTACATATTTACCATGATAAATTTTGATTAAGGTAACGATAACAAAATACAAAATTACAGATATATAGTAGTCATAACTGTAACTGAATATAGTAACCAATTATTATGCTTAACTTCATGATGAATTATATTAACAGATTTTGTGTTTCAAAATGAAAATCTAGCAATTTTTCCAAACTTAAATAATCTATAACTTTTGATGAGTTGATACTGTTAAATGTTATTGGGTGTATAAAAATAGTTTTTTCAAAAATTTGCGGTTTACTGTTATAGTTTATACTATTGACTTGAATTGAACAATTTCGAAGTATATTAAAGCTGTACCTTGGATGATTACATTGCCAAAATTTTCACATGTTGATTCAACTTTAATTTTTGGAACATTGATAAAAAGTAGAAAAATTGTCTCTGGTTGATGAATTTCTGTTGTTTCTGTTTGGTTGAGCATTACACATGTACTAAATTCATTATTAATTATATTACCTATGCACCTTTGATCTTCTTCTGAAATTTTAACATTATTGTCTTTACAATAAAATATATTTTCTACTTTAAGACATAATTCTTTAAAAACTTTTATTTTTCCTTTTTGGTTTATAATTGCATAATGAATAGTTTTTGTATATAATGTTTTATTAATTGGTATTGGAATTAAATGAAACATTGAATACATTTCATTTTCTAATATTAGAACTTCTATATTAAAAATAATATTTGTATCATTATAATATGTTTTAAATTGCAACATTTTATATACATGTTGTTTGGAAATTAAATTAACATTTTTTTCTTTTAATAAATTAAAAATAAAATTTAATTCAACAGATTTAAAATATTCTTTGATATTACATTTAGTTTTGCTAAATTTATTGATTCTGATATACTCTGTAAATGTTCTGATAACAAATCAATATTATAATTTATGTGATTTAAAAATTGTGAATACAAAAAATAAGTTTGTTCTTTCTTAGCTATTTGATTTAATTTAGAGTCACTTTGATTTAAAAATTTTACAATGTTATTTTGTTGTACATTTATATGTTTAGTTATATTTTCAAATCTTACAATCATTTCATTATTAATTACAATTAGGGCATCTATTTCTTTTTTTATTGTTTTTTCATTTGATTGGAGAGTTTCAATTTGTTTATTTATAATAAAAGCGTCATTTGCATCCATATTACCTGTTATAACTTTGATTAAAGAACCTAAAGCATTAATGAGGCCATGTTTCTTTCTATAATACGGGTATAAAGTATCTAATTTAAATTTTAGTTCATTAAATTTTAAATCTAATATTTTTAAAGTTTCAGTAAATTCTGTACAATTTTTCCTTATTGAAGCTATAGAGTTTTCTATTATTTTAATATTTTTTTCATAGTCATCTAATTTTATAATGTGTACAATATGTTGGTAAGTCATAATCTGTCTAGTTGGTCCCAGTTTCATTATCAGCATTCCTGGATTGTTGTTCAAGTCTTGTATTTCGATTTTCTGTGCCATTGCCTTGATCCGCTATAATTTTCTTCGGTATACCGTGAAGACTTATATAATGCTTAGTTGAAGAAATAATATTATTAGCTACCAAAGTATATGCAGAAGCAAATTTTGAAAATTTGTCAATAATTGTTAAAACAATCTGGATATTAATTGTATAAATATCAGTATGTAAAATATCTAAAGGCTTTTCAGGAATTTCTGTTTTTTGAAATTCGGTTTTATTGGGATTTCGGTCATATTTTAAAGTTTGACAAGTCTCACAGTAATTTACAGTTTGTGTGATTTTTTGATTCATATATGGGAAATTATATGTTCGTTTAAGATGTAAGAGAGTTTCATTAATTCCTCGATGATTATTCTTCTCATGGTATTCTAAAATAATTGCATCTTGTTCGTCATTTTCTGTAATGTCCGTCAAAATTTCTGTACAACGAATTATTTTAAAAATTTTACTAGCAGAGAAATATTTTTTATAAACGGTTTGGATAATTTTAAAAATGTCATCATTAGTATAAATAGCAGATATATTATTAGGTGGTAAATATTCTTTTTTTTTAAATTCTAGTAACACCTTCTTCCGTATAATTAGGTAAACGAAAAATTCGTCTTAGTTTATTTCTAAATAATATCTTCGTTTGAATTTCAGTTTCGTTGGATGTTTTTTCAAAAATTATTTGTAAATTAAATTCATTTAATGGACGTTCTGAAATATATCTTCGTTTAAATTTTCTGTAGCAGAATGTATAGTATCACAATTTGAAGTTCCGTTGCCGCAGGTGCGATTTATGCCAGTTGAAGATACATTTATAGTTCTAGGTTTATTAATGCTACTTATGTCATCTATTTCGTTCATATTTAATTCTTCCATTAAATAATCAGTGTTATCTTTATTCAATTTTATTCGACTTAAAGCATCAGCGTTTATGTTTTGTGCACCTTTTTTATATTGAATCTCGTAATCGAATTCTTCCTATTTCAATCGCCATCGAACTAATCTAGAATTGGGATCTTTAAACTCATTAACCAGGATAGAGGTTTGTGATCAGTTACTATTTTAAATTTGTGTCCGAATAAATATGGACGGAAATATTTGGTAGTCCACACAATTGCCAATAATTCCTTTTCTATTACAGAATAATTAATTTCTGTACTCTTCTGTTAATTCCACGGTTTTTCCTTTTTTCAAACAAGATGTGAGAGGTTTTGTTAACTTAGCGAAATCATTTATAAATTTCCTGTAATATCCAAGTAATCCTAGAAAATATTTAATTTCCTTCTGTGTTTAGGTATTGGAAAGTTTTTAATAGCAATTATTTTATCAGGATTTGGTTCAATACCATTTGTGGTAACGAGATGACCTAAAAATGAAATTTCTTTTCGCAAAAATTCTGATTTAGTTAATTGAACTTTAAGATTAGCTTTTCTTAATTTTTGAAATATGTTCTTTAGACTATTAAGATGTTCCTCTAATGATGATGAAAATACAATTATATCATCTAAGTATACTAAACATGTTTTTTCTTGTAGTTCACCTAGCACATTATCCATTACTCGTTGGAACGTTGAAGGGGCATTTTTTAAACCAAATGGCAATCTTAAATATTCATAATGTCCTCCTTCTACAGTGAAAGCTGTTTTTTCTACATCTTTTGGGTTCATTTCAGTTTGGTAAAATCCACTAGCAAGATCTAGTGTTGAAAAATAAATGCATCTGCCTAATTTATCTAAAATATCAGTAATATTGGGAATAGGATATTTATCTGTAACTGTTCATTTAATTTCCTGTAATCTATCACCAAGCGCCATTTTTGTTTACCATTTGAGTCAAGTTTTTTAGGAACTATCCAAATTGGTGCACTCCAAGGTGAGTAACTTGGTCGTATAACGCCTTGATTTAACATTTCATTAATTTGTCTTTTTACTTCTTCTTTATGAATAAAAGGATATCTGTAGGATTTTGTAAAAATAGGAATATCATCTGTTATTCTAATATTATGTTTAATTTGGTTACTAAAGGTTAATTGTTGTTCTTCATTATAAAATATGTCTTCAAAATCTGTACAAATTTTTATAATTAATCTCTGTTCCTCCTTATTTAGATGAGAAAGACGCAAATAATTTTTTTAATCATATTTAGGAATCGGAATATTTTCAAAATTATTATTATATGAGATATTGAAGTTATTTAATTCGTAATAAGTCTCTCCAAGTGGTTCTACTTCTAATGGTTGATCCAAAATTAAAGTTTGATCTTTTTCCGAAGTATTACTTAATTCTATGTATATATGATTATTATTTACCTTATAAATTCCAGAATTTAAAGAGAATGTTCCTATAAGAGTGGGTTTAAAAATTACATCACCATTATAATCATGATTTCCATTTATAGAGACTGGTAGCCTAACAATTTTCTTGGTTTTAGATGCGATTGTGAGTCTTAAAGACTGGAGTTTTCAGTGATTATTCTTTTATTTTGTAAGTCCACTGTTGCCTTCAAGGTTGTTAATATAATATAATATAATAATTAATAACTACAAAATTTATATTTCAATAAAACTTAAAGTAAATTTAAACAAATAAGTTATATTTTAATGCTTTTAATAAAATTTATTTATTTGATTTTAGTATAGGAGTAGAAATTCCAATAAAAAATTTCTTAATAAATTTAATTTTTAATTTAACAAAAAATTTATTCATTAATTCACTCTTTCAAAATTCATTAAAATTTCTGAAAAATTTTAAAATTCTAAAAAAATATTTTTTTTTTATTTAAATATTTTCAGTTGTTTTGTCAGTTTTGGTCAATTTTCATATAAAAGGATGATATTTAATATCCAATGAATTTAAGGATATTTAATTATATATTAATTGAATTAAATTGCATTCAGAATTCAATTTAATAGACAGATCTTGTGGATATTCCTTCTCACAGATCGTATCTATATAGAAGAAAATTAGCTCCTTTTTATACCCTACACCTACAGAATAGGTAAAGGGGTATATTAACTTTGGTAAGGTGTTTGTAACCACCTAAAGGAAGCGAGTTAGATATGGAAAAGTATATATATTTGTGATCAGTGTGACCTCCTGAGTCGATATAGCCATGTCCGTCCGTCCGTCCGTAGGCACGATAACTCAAAAAATAATGGAGCTATCTTGATGAAATTTTAACTGTAGGTTACTAGGACTGAGAGTACGGCGGGGATTACATATGGGCGAAACCGGCCCATTGGTTCGTGCTGTAGGTTACTAGTAATGAAACTACTTCGGACTGAAAGTACGGCGGGGATTCCGTAAGTTCGGGATTGGACAATGGGTCCGGAACCTAGAACTTTTTGATCGAATTTAGGCCAAACGAGAATAATTTCGAAACCAATGAAGATAGAACCTCCAAATTTGGTATCAGGGTGTCCCTTCCTATTTCCTTAGTGTCTTTGAAATTTGGGCCCCATTGGAGTAGTGGGTCGGGGACCAGCCACACATTTCCGAATACCTTAAAGCATATCTTTACAATTAATAAAGATAGCAACTTGAAAAAATTGTAGAAGCTTCAAATTTGGCACAAGGGTGTTCTTTACTATCTCTTGCTTGTTACCCTAATTCGGGATCAATTGGAGTTCAGTACCCTTCCTAGACTACCCAAGTTTTAAAAGCTTATAATCGAAATTACTAAAAATAGTAACTCAAATCTTTCTGAAAAATTAATAGGTGAATCTCATATTGCATTTGCTGATGATCTTAAAATTTTTCATATTATTAAGAATAACTCTGATGTTCAATTACTTCAAGAAAAAATGCATTCTTTACATGAATGATGCATATCCAATAGATTAGAACTAAATATTGAAAAATGCAAGGTCATAAACTTTACACGTAAAAGAAATACAATACTTTTCAATTATTCAATTGACAATTTAGCTCTCGAAAGGGTGAAAAGCATGACCAATCTTGGGATTCTTTTGGATGATAAATTAACTTTTAATCTTCACTACGAACACATTAAGGCAAATAAAATGGCAAAGGCAAATAAAATGTTAGGTTTCATAAAAAGAAGGGCCAAAGAGTTTAATAACGTAGCAGTAACAAAAGTACTTTATTGTTCTTTGGTTCGATCTACTTTAGAATATGGTCACATTGTTTGGGATCAGGCATTTCAAACACACTCTAAAAGAATTGAATCTGTTCAAAAACAGTTTCTTTTATTTGCTCTAAGAAACCAATATGACCCTTCAGAGTACTCCACTCTTCCAAGCTACATTACAAGACTAAATACCTTGAAAATGTTAACTCTTGCATCACGCAGGGAAATTCTTTCATCCTGCTTCACTTTCGACATCTTAAATAAAAATATTGATATTCAGTTTCTAACGTATAAAGTCAGAATAAATAACGAAGTTAGACAAACAAGAAACACTAAATTTTTGATTGAAAATACTCACAGAACTCAATAGGCAAATAATGAACCTATAAACAGATGTTGCACTACATTTAATAAACATAGTTATCTTTTTTCAACAGATATATCTAGAAACACTTTTAAATATAAACTTAAGCAAAAATTTTTAAATGAACCTATTTTGTAAACTTAATAATAATTTCAAGTTCAAGTACATATTAACATATTATATGATATTACATCAAAAGTAATGACGCTCATATAGTGCTTTTGCTTTTTTGTTTTCGTTCGGTAAGCAATTTTTTTTTGTTTAAATTTTTAAAAAATTAAATTTTTAATATTTTGTAAAGTAAAAAAAAAAACTTTGTATTGTAATTTGACCTAAGTATTCTAATTTTTGTTAATTGTTCTTACACTTTTTTTTTTTTTTAAATTCTGTTTAAAATTTTAAATTATGAATAATAGTATAAGATATTTTTTTGTTTTTTTTTGTTTGTAAAAACCTTGTTTTGGTTAATGAAATAAAATAAAATAAAAATAAAATAAAATTAAGATAGAACGTTCAAATTATGTACAAGGATTATTGGTAATGAAACTACGGCGTACGGTGAGGATTGGACAATTGGTTCGGAACTTAGAACTTTTGATCGAATTTGGGGCACAATATAGCATAATTTCGAATACAATGAAGATAGAACCTCCAAATTTGGTATTAGGGTGTCGCTTTCGGGTTCTGGAATCTTTGAAAAGTTCAAGGGCTAACAAACATATATTTTAAAACACGATAACTCCAAAAATAATGCCGCTATTTTGATGAAATTTAAACTCTAGGTTACTAGTAATGAAAGTACCATGGGAATAGGTTCTGGTCGAGTTTGGTCAATGAGTTCGGATTCTAGAAGCTTTTGATCGATTTGAGGCCGAACGAGTATAATTTCAAAACCAAAGAATATATTTCCTATTTCCAATGTGTCCCCAAAATTTAGACTTAATTGTAGTGGTTTAGCTATGTTCAAAGGTACTTGCTGCATTTTTGTAAAACTTATTTTTATATTTAAATGAATTATATGAAAAGGTCTAAATTTGTAATTGTATTTTAGAAATACATTTATTGCATATTTTGCATTTATAAGCTTTTCTATTAGGTATATAAACTAACCATTTAAAATAATTGAAATTTTGACAAATTTGGATTATTAAATATTTTATGCTAAAAAGCTTCTTTATCACAAAATTTAACAATTACAATTTTTTCATTTTGTAATTTGATTGGAATAAATATATTTTAATTTATTTCAAGTTTTTTTGTTTTTTAATATTTTTAAATAGATAAACTAGTAAGAATTTGTAATATTTTTTAATAGATATTTTTTTTAGAAAATGGTTTTAGTACTATAAAGTTAATTTGGTTAGCTATATCTTACGATCAAACTAATAAAAGCTTTTATGGTTTTAAAATGACTTATTCGTATCTCTTTAAATTTGAACCAAATAGGGTTAGGGTATTTCTAAGTCGGTTGCACCGAGTGACTGTTTCTTTACTTGTTATACCCTACACTTATAGAATAGGTAAAGGGGTATATTCACTTTGGTATGGTGTTTGTAACCATGTGAAGCGAGCAGGTGTTTGTAAAGGAAGCGAGCTAGATATGGAAAAATATATATATTTGTAATCAGCGTGACCTCTTTAGTCGATATAGCCATGCACATGGCGTTCGACTAAGTCAGTCGTCCGTCCGTCCGTCCGGAGGCACGATAACTCAAAAAATAATGGAGCTATCTTGATGAAATTTTGACTGTAGGTAATAGGACTGAAAGTACGAAGGGGATTGCATATGGGCGATATCGGCCAATGGGTTCGGATTCCGGACCTTTTAATCGATCGAGGGGCTAACGAACATATAAAAAAAATCACGATAACTCAAGAACTAATGACTCTATCTTCATCAAATTTGTGCTGTAGGTTATTAGTAATGAAACTACTTCAGGAATTGCGTAAGTTCGGGATTGGACAATGGGTTCGGAACTTAGAACTTTTTGATTGAATTTAGGCCAAACGAGCATAATTCCGAAACCAATGAAGATAGAGCCTCCAAATTTGGTATCAGGCTGTCCCTTCCTATTTCCTAAGTTTCTTGGAAATTTGGGCCTTATTGTAGTAGTGGGTCGGGGACCAGCCACACATTTCCAAAGACCTTAAAGCATTTCTTCAAAATTAATAAAGATAGCAACTTGAAAAAATCTAGAAGTTTAAAATTTGGCACAAGGGTGTTCTTTACTATCTCTTGCGTGTCCCCTAATTTGGGATCAATTGGAGTGGTGGTTCAGTACTCCTCTTAGACCTCCAAAATTTAAAAAGCTTATAATCAAAATTAATAAAAATAGTAATTTAAAATTAAGATAGAACGTTCAAATTGTGTACAAGGGTTAACTAGTACTATAAGTACAGCGCGGACTGTATAAGGGCGGCATCAGCCCAAGGGTTCGGATTCTGGACCTTTTAATCGGTTTTAGGGTTAACGAACATATATGAAAAATCACGATAACTCAACAACTAATGACGCTATCTTCATAAAATTTGTGCTGTAGGTTATTGGTAATGAAACTACGGCGGTGATTGCGTACGGTGAGGATTGGACCATGGGTTCGGAACTTAGAACTTTTTGATCGAATTTAGGCCAAACTAGCGAAACCAATTCCGAAACCAATGAAGATAGATAGATAGAAACCAATGAAGATAGAACCTCCAAATTTAGTATCAGGGTGTCGCTTTCGATTTCCATTGAAGTAGTGGGTGGGGACCAGCCACTCAGTTCCGAGGACCTTAACGCATATTTTCGAAATTAATAAAGATAGTAACTTGAAACAAATTTTGAAGCTTCAAATTTGGCACATGTTGGTATTCTTTACTATTTCCTGCGTATCCCTCTAATTTTGGATCAATTGGAGTGGTCGTTCAGTACCTCTCTTAGACCCCCCAATGTGTAAAAGCTTATCATCGAAATTATTAAAACTAGTAACTTAAAATTAAGATAGAACGTTCCAATTGTGTATAAGGGTTAACTAGCATTGAAAGTATGACGGGGACTGCATATGGGCAAAATCGTACCATTGTTTCGGGTTCTGGAACCTTTGAAAAGTTCAAGGACTAACAAACATATATCTTAAAAACACCATAACTCAAAAAATAATGCCGGTATTTTGATGAAATTTAAACTCTAGGTTACTAGTAATGAAAGTACCATGGGAATTGGTTGTGGTCGAGTTTAATTTCGAAGCCAAAGAATATATTTCCTATGTCCTATGTGTCTTCGAAATCTAGACTTAATTGTAGTGGTTCAGCTATGTTCAAAGGTACTTGCTGCATTTATGTAAAATTTATTTTTATATTTAAATGAATTATATGAAAAGGTCTAAATTTGTAATTGGATTTTAGAAATACATTTATTGCATATTTTGCATTTATAAGCTTTTCTATTAGGTATATAAACTAACCATTTGAAATAATTGCAATTTTTAAAAATTTGGTATATTAAATATATTATGCTTTGATTATCTTTTTATCACAAAATTTAATAATTAAAATTTTTTCATTTTGTAATTGAATTGGAATAAATATATTTTCATTTATTTCTAGTTTGTTTGTTTTTTAATATTTTTAAATAGATAAATTAGTAAGAATTTGTAATATTTTTGAATAGATAAAGTAATTAGAAAATGTTTTTAGTATTATAAAGTAAATTTGGTTAGCTATGTGTTACGATCAAATTAATAACAGCTTTTATGGTGTTAAAATGACTTATGGATATGTCATTAAATTTGAACCAAATAGGTGTAGGGTATTTCTAAGTCGGTTGCACCGACTGAATGTTTCTTTACTTGTTTTTTTTTAATAAATAGGTAGAACTTGCTGATATTCCATCTCACAAATTCATACCTAATATTTTTTTCAATATATATTCTTCTTTTTATACCCTACACCTATAGAATAACCCTTTATATACCCTTTTATATTAACTTTGGTATGGTGTTTGTAACCACCTAAAGGAAGCGAACTAGATATGGAAAAGTATATATCAATGAAGATAGAACCTGCAAATTTGGTATCAGGGTGTCTCTTTCTATTTCCTAAGTTTTCTTGAAATTTGGGGCCAATTGGAGTAGTGGGTTGTGGTCCAGCCACACAGTTCCGAAGACCTTAAAGAATATTTTCGAAATTAATAAAGATAGTAACTTCAAACAAATTTTAGAAGTTTCAAATTTGGCACATGGGTGCTCTTTACTATTTCCTGTGCGGTTCCTCTAATTTTGGATCAATCAGAGTGGTGGTTCAGTACCCCTCTTAGACACCCCAAGGTTTAAAAGCTCATCATCGAAATTAATGAAAATACTAACTTAAAATTAAGATAGAACGTTTCAATTGTGTATAAGAGTTAACCAGTATTGAAAGTAGGACGGGGACTGGATATGGGCAAAATCGTACCATGGTTTCTGATTCTGGTTCAAAGTTCAATGGCTAACGAACATATATCTTAAAAGCAGTATAACTTAAAAAATAATGCCGCTATTTTGGTGAAATTTAAACTCTAGTATACTATTAATGAAAGTACCATGGGAATTGGTTCTGGTCGAGTTCGGACAATGAGTTCGGATTCTAGAAGCTTTTGATCGACCTGAGGCCAAACCAGCATAATTACAAAGCCACAGAATATATTTCCTATTTCCTATGTGTCCCCGAAATTTAGACTTAATTGTAGTCGTGGTTCAGGTGCCTCCTAAGAAATCCCAAAATTAAAAAGCTTATCTTTGAAATTTATGAAGATAGAACTTTAAATTTGATACACGAAAGTTCTTTCTTATTTCCGTTTTTATTTAACACTTTTATATTTTTAAAAGGCTAAGAATTTTACCATAACACACAATTTGTATAACAAAATATTTTTTTAATAAATGATTAAATTCCTTTTTTTTTAATTTTTATCATATCATATATTTTATTGAATTATTACCATAGGTGATATATAATTAAGACATTGTGTACAATACTTAAGCTATATTCAAAGGTACTTGCTGCATTTATGTAAAATTTAATTTTATATTTAAATAAATTATATGAAAAGTTCTAAATTTGTAATTGTATTTTAGAAATACATTAATTGCATATTTTACGTTTACAAGCTTTTCTAATAGGTACATAAACTAGCAATTTAAAATAATTGCAATTTTGAAAAATTTTAATTATTAAATATATTATGCTTTGAACAAAATTTAATAATTCAAATTTTTCACTTTTGTTATTGAATTGAAAAAAATATATTTTCATTTAATTCAAGTTTTTTTGTTTTTTAATATTTTTAAATAGATAAAGTAATTAGAAAATTTTTTTAGTATTATGAAGTTAATTTGGTTAGCTATGTCTTACGATCAAACTAAAAACAGCTTTTATGGTTTTAAAATGACTTATGGATATGTCATTAAATTTGAACCAAATAGGTGTAGGGTATTTCTAAATCGGTTACACCGACTGACTGTTTCTTTATTTGTTTTTTTTATATGTTTGTTAGCCAATAGAATGATTAAAAGTTCCAGAATCCGAACCCGTGGGCCGATTTCGCCCATATGCAATCCCCGCCGTACTTTAAGTCATAATAACCTACAGTTAAAAGCTCTATCGGTTTTTTAGTTTTCGTGCCTATGAACGGATGGACGGACATGGCTATATCGACTCAGGAGATCACGCTGATCACAAACATATATACTTTTCCATATCTGGATCGCTTCCTTTAGGTGGTTACAAACACCATGCCAAAGTTAATATACCCTTTTACCTATTCTATAGGTGTAGGTTATATAAAAAAATAAGAATAACTCAGCAACTAATGGCGATACAATCATGAATTTTGTGATAAAGGTTACTTGTAATAACACCATGGCGGACAAATTTGGTTTCAGTGTGCCTCTTCCTATGTCCTTAGACTTTAGGACCAATTGGAAGAGGTGGTCGGGGACCATCCACACAATTCTAAAGACCTTAAAGCATTTCGTTGTAATTATTAAAAAAAATAGATTAAAATTAAGATAGAACGTTCCAATTGTGTACAAAGATTCTCTAGAATTGATAGAACGACGCGGACTGCATATAGGCAAAGTCCGACCATGCGTTCGGATCCTGGAATTTTTCATCGAATATAGGCCAAACGAGCATGATTCCGAATTTAAAGAAGTTAGAACCTCCAAATTTTGTATCAATGTATCTCTTTCTATTCCCATAGTGTCCTCGAAAATTAGAACCAATTGAAATAGTGGGTCGGGGACCATTCACATAGTTTCGAAGACCTTAAAGCATATTTTCGAAAATAATAGAGATAATAACTTCAAAAAAATATAGGATCTTCAAATTTGGCACAAGGCTGTTCTGTACTATTTCCTACGTGTACCCTTAATGTATGATCAATTAGAGTGGTGGTTCAGGTAACTCTCTTAGACCTCTATAGGTTGAAAGTCTTATCATCGAAATTAATAAAAATAGTAACTTAAAATTAATATAGAATGTTCCAATTGTGTATAAGGGTTAATTAGTTTTGAAAGTATAACTGGGACTGCATATGGGCGAAATCGTACCATGGTTTCGGTTTTTGGAACCTTTGAAAAGTTCAAAAGCCAACAAACGTATATCGTATATCGTTTGGACTAAATTCGATGAAAAAATTCCAGGATCCGAACCCATGGTCGGATTTCGGCTATATGCAGTCCGCGTCATTCTTTCAATACTATTGATCCCTTGTACACAATTGGAACGTTCGATCTTAATTTTAAGCTATTTTTTCTAATAATTGCAATGAAATGCTTTAAGGTCTTCAGAACTGTGTGAATGGTCCCCGATCCACTACTCCAATTGGTCACAAATTTCCAGGACCCTAAGGACATAGGAAGAGGCACGCTTATACCAAATTTGAATGTTTTATCTTCATTGGTTTCGGAATTATGCTTGTTTGGCCTACATTCGATCAAAAACTTCTAGGTTCCAAACTCATGGTTTCGAACTCGTTCGTACGCAATCGCGGGGACATAGCATCATTTATGGTAACCTACATCATAAAATTCATGATTGTAAAGCTATTAGTTGTTGAGTTATCCTTATTTTTTTAATATGTTCCTTGGCCCTTAGAACAACTAAAAGGTTCAGAATCCAAATCCATTGGCCGATTTCGCCCATTTGCAATCCCCGCCGTACTTTCAGTCCTAGTAACCTACAGCTAAAATTTCATCAAGATAGCTCCATTATTTTTTGAGTTATCGTGCCTACGAACGGACGGACGAACAAACATGGCTATATCGAATTAGGAGATCACTACCTTTAGGTGGTTACAAACACCATACCAAAGTTAATATACTACTTTACCTATTTCATAGGTTTAGGGTAAAAAAAAGAATTTAATCGTTTATTAAAAAAATATTTTGTTTTTAATTTATAAAATATTATACAAAATATGTTTTATGGTAAAATTCTTAGCCTTTTAAAAATACAAAAGTGTTAAATAAAAATGAAAATAGGAAAGAACTCTCGTGTATCAAATTTAAAGTTTCTATCTTCATGAATTTCGAAGATTAGCTTTTTAATTTTGGGATTGCTTAGGAGACACCTGAACCACCACTACAATTAAGTTTAAATTTCGGGGACACATAGGAAATAGGATATATATTCTTTGGCTTCGAAATTATACTCGTTTGGCTTCATATCGATCAAAAGCTTCTAGAATCCGAATTAATTGTTCGAACTCGACCAGAACCAATTCCCATGGTACTTTCATTACTAGTAACCCAGAGTTTAAATTTCTTCAAAATAGCGGCATTATCTTTTGAATTATACTGCTTTTAAGATATATGTTCGTTAGCCCTTGAATTTTTCAAAGGTTCCAGAACCCGAAACCCCGTCTTACTTTCAATACTAGTTAACCCTTGTACACAATTGGAACGTTCTATCTTAATTTTAAGTTACTATTTTTAGTAATTTCGATAAGAAGCTGTACAATACTTAAGCTATATTCAAAGGTACTTGCTGCATTTATGTAAAATTTATTGTTATATTTAAATGAACTATATGTAAAGTTCTAAATTTGTAAAAGAATTATTTATTTTTCTATTTTTCTATTTAGAAATACATTTACAGCACATTTTTCGTTTATAAGCTTTTCTATAAGGTACATAAACTATCAATTTAAAATAACTACAATTTTGAAAAATTTTAATTATTAAATATATTATGCTTGGATTAGCTTTTTATCACAAAATTTAATAATTCAAATTTTTTCACTTTAGTAATTTAATTTAAATAAATATATTTTCATTTATTTTTAGTTTTTTTTTTTTAATATTTTTAAATAGATAAATTAGTAAGAATTTATAAATAAATTAGAAAAGTAATTAGAAAATGTTTTTAGTATTATTAAGTTAATTTGGTTAGCTATGTCTTACGATCAAACTAATAACAGCTTTTATGGCTTTAAAATGACTTATGGATATCTCATTAAATTTGAACCAAATAGGTGTAGGGTATTTTTAAGTCGTTTCCACCGACTGACTGTTTCTTTGCTTGTTCTCTAAAACGGGTGATAATTTTTTTAAAATTTTTCAAAATATAGAGTAGGCTCCATATTTTTTTAATTTTAGAAAATTTCACTGAATTTATACTAAATATACCTTCTAGTTCTTACAAGTAATTTCAATTCTATTACAAAACAAGATCTTGAAAATAGTGTAAGTAATATATATTATTTAAGTAAAAAGGATTTGGAATTAACTACAATTTTTCAATATGCATTTGTTTTAATTAAAGAAGAGAGTTATGATTTCTTAATTTTGCTTTATCTTTAACTTTCATTTATTAACTTTTGCTTTGATTTATCAAATTTTCAAAATGTCTTGACTACAATGTGGCAAATTCTGATTTTTGTACTTTTCTATTTGAGATAACTTAAGATCAAATTTTTACTAGTATTCTTTTACTTTTCTATATAAAATTTAAAGAACATGTAATTTAAAGTTAGAATTAAAATATTTATATATTATGTGTTTTTTTTAAAAAAAACTTTCAAATTCAATACAATGTATTTCATTTTAAATATAGTAAGGATAAATATTTTAAAAAAGTACACTCCAAGTCATACAGAAGAAACAAATTTATTAATCCAGTCTCTGAAAATCTGCAACGATTTTTAATCGAAACTGAAAATCTAACGTACATTAAACGGTTCCATATACGGTCGGAAAACAAAGATTTTAATTAGGACAATACCGGTTAATAGAAATCCAATAGATTAGATTAAAGACGCCATCGAACAAATAATCAAACATGTAACTAGAGAAGTAAGTCCCACGGATATGATTGGGATAACGTTCTGTGGTGAAAGTTTTCAAGATCGTCCAGCGTTTCTCAACTTTAAAACTGCAAGCGACTTGAAGTTTAAAGATATTTGGGATATAATATTAAAGAATATTATTTATTTATTTTTTCTTTTATTTGCAGGATTAAGTATCGATAAATTTTGTTTAGACATCATATATGTTAAACTACCAACTGGAAGAGGAAGACCAAATAAAATTTCAAGCTACAATGAAGAATGCAAAGAAAGAAAATGAATAATTGCTATATAAATTAATAACACGGATAACTTATCTATCTCGCGCAATTATTGTTTCAAGAGCCAAAGTTAAAAAATTTGTTTATTATCGGAGTGTCTTAAAGAATGCAGGAAAATTTCAAACTACAGTAGCTACAGAATTAACAAAAAGGGTAGGGGTAATTTTATCACCAGATGGTTGTGGTATTCCTGAATTGAAAAAATATCAGCAGTATTTAACAAAATACAAAAGAGTTGTCTATAAATATGGAACAAGAGCTGGGAATCAATATTCAAAGGAACCGATGATGGTAAAAGTTTAAATTTGTTACACTACAAACGACATTACAATGTATTCGTCTCTCTCACCGCTATTTTTGTTGCAAAATACTACTGTGACGAATGTTATATTCTTAACAGCTGGGTGGCACAGTGGTTAAGTGCCGACCTTTCATGCAGAAGGGCCCGGGTTCGAATTCTAGTGAAAGTGAAAAAAAACTTTTCTGGTTTTCGACTCGACTCAGTTACCATTCGCCATTGGGTTCAAATTAATGGCATAATCAATAATTAATAATTATAAATCTTTAATAAAAAATACTTTAATATAAAAATATAAACAAATGCAAAATATAAACAAATAATTTAATTAAATAATATAACTCGCAGATATAGAATACCATATAAGTAAAATATAAAATATTACAATATAAACAAAAAATAGAATTGTAAATATTGAAAATCTAAGACGTTTCTACATGTTATAAGGCCTAGTACTATCTTATGTTTAAATTGTATGTGGAATTCAATAAGACCAATTCTAATAACACGAATATAATATGACCCCCTGTTCCAACATGTACCTATGGTATAGACAGGCTTATTAGCCTAACAGTTGAACAGTTAGCGCTTAAAAAAAAAAAAAAAAAAAAAAAAAAATTATATGAAAAAAATGCACTTAAATGCACAAAAAGCTGTCCTTATTGTCAAAAAGAGCCCGCCTGTTCTGAAAATATAAAAAATATATTGTGCGAAGACTGTAATCGATCTTTTCGAGGTGTTACATGTTTGTGAAAATCATAAAGCTTCTACTTTAACCAAAATAAGCAAGTGTGATGAAATTAAAAAATGTAAAAATTGCTTTACAGTTTTTAAAACAAATAGAAACCATACATATGGAGAGATTTTTTGCAAAAATTGTCAAAATTTTGTACCAGATAATAACCTGTGCTACATTCAACAAAACAAAAATGAGGATAAAATCCAAACCTTTCCATATATTTTTTATGATGAGACAAGTAAAGAAAATGTTGTATCTAAGGATTTAAAACAGCATGAACCTAATTTGTGTGTCATTCAACAAAGATTTTAATGAAATATTGAATCTTTCTTCTTTTGCCAAAAATGTAAATTTAGAACAACAATTTTCGAATAAGAAATGATAATAGATAAATTAATGGAACATATTTTAAAATTGAGAAAAACATTTAAACATATAGTTGTCATTGCACACAATGGTCAAACATTTGATCATTAGTTTGTTTTAAACAATGTATTAACTAAAACTGATTTTCATGCAAAACTAATTATGCGAGGGACTAAAATTATACTAATGCTAATAGATAACATACAATGTATAGATTCTTTGAATTACTTCCCAATGTCTTTACTCTTTGGCAAAGTTAACAAAAGCTTTAGACATCTCAAATCATTACAACCTGCCGGTCCCAAGCCCGGGTAAAGGAGGAGGGTTTGAGGTAAAGGTTCTAGACCTAGACCGATCCTCAGTAAAAGATGAACCCAGTGCCTGGGGGTATAACTGGGCCACCCTCTCTATAGGGGTATAATACTTAGAGCTGGTTCTCCTGGTAGGGGGTTGAGCGTAAGGCTTACAATCTCACCTCGGAAAACAGAGTTGTATCGAGACCCCAGAAAACGCCTCGGATAATGCTGAATAAACGGAAAACGACCCTAGCTAAGAAAAAGGACAACGATTTGACGCTACGAATAGGAACGTGGAATGTGTTAAGCTTATACAAAAGTGGTGCTTTAAAAAATTTAACTCAAGTATTACAGAAGTACAGAATGCAGATTTTGCCGTGCAAGAAACAAGATGGTTAGATGAAAGTATTTTCACTTCTGGTAATCATGTTGTATTCTCCAGTGGTAATAAAAATAAAATCCATATGTTTGGAACGGGATTCATTGTCGAAAAAGATATAAATCATGTTGTTATTGATTTTAAAGCAAAAAATGAAAGACTATGTGCATTAAGATTGAAAACTAAATTTTTTAATGTAGCAATGATTTGTATTCATGCCCCAACTGAAGATAAGGATGAAGAAGAGAAAGATATATTTTACAATGAGTTAAATAAATTGTATGATGAACTGCCCAAAAACGATATAAAACTAATTGCTGGAGATTTTAATGCTTAATGCAAAAATAGGTAAAACACAGGAAACACCACATAGTCTACATAGTGAATCAAATAATAATGGAAATCGTGTAGTAGACCTTGCACAATATCGAAGATTAACTATTAGTAGTACAACGTTCGAACATAAAAACGTGCACAAATAGACATGGAAAGCTCCAAATGGAAATTATTCTAATCAAATAGACCACATACTAATTGATTCTAGACATAGAAACAATATTGAAGATGTTAGAAGTTATCGTGGTGCGTGGTGTGATACAGATCATTTTCTTGTTGGTGCAAAATTTAAAGCGCGAATATCAACTGAAAGGAAGGTGAAAAGACATTCAAATAAGAAATGAGACATAAACAAATTGAAAGATGAGGAAATAAAAATAGAATTCATACATCGAATTGAACAAAGTTTAGAAGAAACTAATACAGCTGAAAATGAAAATCATGATATTGAAACACAATGGATTAAAATAAAAAATGCAACGTAGCAGCACAAGGAATCCTTGATACAGGTAGAAGAACACAGAGAAATGGTTGGTGGGATGCAGAATGCCAGAGAGTGAATGATGAAAAAAATTAAGCAAGAAAGAAGGTACTACAAATTAACACAAGAGCAAATCAAGAAACATATAGAAGTAAAAGAAATATAGCACAAAATCTATTTAGAAAAAAGAAAAGAGTATATAAAAGTGAATAACTGACAGTAGTACTAATGAAGATGAAAATGTTGAAATCCATACTGCAGAACCATATATTGATGAGCCTAGTGAAGAAGAAGTGTCTCAGAGTATTCTAAAGTTAAAAAACAACAGAACATGTGGTATTGATGGTAATCAACCTGAGTTATTAAAAAATGGTGGAAATGCATTATGCGGAGAGATTTATAAATTAATAACATGTATTTGGCAAAAAGAACAAATGCCACATGAATGGAGATATGGAATAGTAATTCCACTACATAAAAAAGGAAACAAACTTATGTGTACAAACTATAGAGGTATTACTTTATTAAGTGTAACATATAAAGTATTTGCCAATATTTTAAATGATAGATTAAAAATCTATTCAAAAGAAATAATTGGAGATTACCAAGCAGGTTTCACATCAGGAAAATCTACAATTGATCAGATATTTACGTTGAGACAAATAATAGAAAAAAGTAATGAATATAACCGTGATATGCATCATTTATTTGTCGATTTTAAACAAGCATTTGATTCAGTAAATAGAAATTTCGGGACTTTTCGACTTACCTGAAACTTTCGGTAACTTTTCGGTGTACCTGAAAAACTAGTTGCTCTATCGAAAATGGCTACAAATGGAGCAAAAAACTATGTAAGAGTGCAAGGTGATCTTTCAGACTGTTTTGAAACTCATACTGGTGTAAGACAAGGCGATGTTTTGTCACCAACATTGTTTAATTTTGCACTAGAGAAAATTATACGTGATGCAGGACTTGAAACAAAAGGTACAATTTGGAATAAATCATCCCAATTATTAGGTTTTGCAGATGACATTGATCTACTGGCAAGAAATATGCAAATCCTGGAAGAAAATTTTCATAGATTTGAAGAATCTGCAAAAAATTTTGGATTAAACATTAACGAGACAAAAACCAAATATATGAGTAATTCTAGAACTGCAAATAGACAAAATATCACCATTAATAACTACAATTTCGAATCAGTAAATCATTTCAAATACCTTGGCTCAACAGTGAATAAAACAAACGACTGTAAATTAGAAATTGATGAGCGTATTAAAGCTGCAAACAAAATGTTTGCTTCACTATACAAAGTTTTTGGCTCAAACTTACTATCAAAAACATCAAAGTTTAGGCTATACAAAACACTGGTTATACCAGTATTTATGTACAGCTCAGAAACTTGGGCAGTGAGAAAACAAGATGAAAATAGAATTGATGTTTTTGAACGTAAAATACTCCGACGCATTCTTGGTCCAATTAGAGAAGAAGATGGCTCATTTAGATTGCGTTACAATAACGAATGTTTTGAGGAGTTTAAAGAACCACCATTGAGTAGTCGGATAAAAATACAGCAACTTAAATGGGCCGGTCATGTAATAAGAATGAATTGTGACAGATCTACGTACAAAACATTTATAAATGGACCAGAAGGTAGAAGAGACATAGGTCGTCCAAAGCTAAGGTGGATTGACAACGTTGAAAAAAGTGCAACGAGTATAAACGCGAGAAATTGGCGGATGATAGCTAGAGACAGAGAGCAATGGAGGAATTTTGTAGGGAAGGCCAAGATTCATTTTGGATCGCCGAGCCAGCTATGATGATGATCTCAAAAGAATTCAAAAAAGGTTATTTTCTCATCTTTTCAACAAGAAAGAAAATGAAAATTATATTGGATTCTTACCACCAATGGAAAATAATATGATAATATGAAAAAAGATGAATATAAATTTTTTGAAGACCATAAGTCTTATTCCAAAAAATGAATATAGATTAGTAGATAACCATTGGAAAATATCTCTCCAGTGGTTGATTTGGGAAAAAAACTTGCGACAAATTGATATTCAGTGTGCACTTAATGGTAAAGAAACCATTATTGGAGATGTAAAGGCAGATGGATTTTGTAAGCAAACCAACGAAATATTTGAATTTCATGGTTGCTATTACTACGGACATCCAAAATTTTTAACTACAACCTGAGATAAAACTTTATTCAACAGCAATGATGATACATTAAACCAAAGCTATGAGAGAACATTAGCAAAATCTCAACATTTAAAATCACTCAGTTACAATTCAATTGAATTTCAAGAATAAATGAAAATTAATAAAAACATGGATTATTTGCGAAATTATTCATCTATCAATAAAGTACCTTTGAATCCGAGAGATGCATTTTATAGAGGTAGAACAGGAAATATATATTCACACTATAAATGTAAACCTGGGAAAAAATTAAATATATAGATGTGTGTTCTTTATATCCGTATGTGTATAAATGGGTAAAATTTCCTAATGGTCACCCTAAAATTTATGTCGGAGAAGTGGATTGTTCTAAATTAAAAATAGATAACATAGATGGAATAACTAAATGCAAAATTTTACCCCCCGCACACTTACTACATCCTGTTTCTTCCACTAAAACAAAATGACAAACTTATGTTTTTTTTATGTCGAACTTGCAGTGAAAAAAATATTTAGAGGAATTTTGTCTACATTCAGACGAAGAAAGGGCCTTTGTAGGAACTTGGATAATTGATAAGGTTTCAAAAGCTGTTGAAAAGGAGTATAAATTGTTAGAAATTTATGAAATTTGGGGATATGAAACCGTAATGTATAATAATAATAAATATACGAGCGGATGATTCACCGATATGATTATATGATATCATTGAATAAATTTATAAAAGTTAAACAAGAAACATCTGGAATCAACTAAAATAGACAAAAACCCAGGAAAGAGATCTTTAAATTCATTCTGGGGTAAATTTGGACAAAAAGAAAAATAAACAAAAAACTAAAATTATAAATAAAAGCTTTGAATTATATGATATGTTGACAGATCCAGCTATTGAAGTCAATTTTTTTTCAATTAATGAATATAACATCGTAGTTAGCTGGCAAAATAAATAGGAAGCAGCTGAACCATTACCAACTGTCAATGTATTTATTATGGCATTAAAATCAAAGAAAAATTATATACCTAATAAATCATAAAAAAAATTATATCAATATGTTATTGAAATCTATAAATTTAGATTTTAAAATAATTATTTTAGAACATTATATGCATAATAAGATTTTGAAAATTTAGATAATTTAGAAATTTTCAGTTAAAACAAAATTACAATTGATCTCAATTCAACAAAAAACCTCTAAAGATTAAAGAATTTAGAAATAGAAATTTGAATGCATACATACATCTATACATAAACACTTTATAAAATTTCATAGATTCCATTCACAACTATGCACTTTGCAAGTTTTAGAAAAATGTATTTATTTAAACAAAAATGAAAAAATCAAAACAAAAAGTTTCCCGTTACAATTGAAACCACATAAGAAATTGAAAATAAAATATTTGGTCACCTTCAAATGTTCATAAAAGTTATTTGTTATTGAGATCTATAAGTTAGATTTTAAAATAATTATTTTAGAACCTTTATATGCATACATATCTATATAGGTATGTACGCAAGTACATACAAAATTAAATAATTTTTTAGAAAGAAAGAAATCAATTCGAAAAAATGAACTATGAATTTATGAATGAAAAAATCATTGTTTATGCTAGTGTGACTATTCGTCAAAAGGGTATACTAAATTTGCCATTACGTTTATGACACAGAGAAGTAGAGGGGTAGATATAGACTCAAGTGTATGGATCGAATCAGAATTGAAAAATAAATCGATTTAGCTATGTATGTCCGTGCGTCTGTCCATCCGTAATCACGATAACTCAAAAATTAAAGGAGCTAGGATTCTGGAACTTTAAACAAATCGAATTTATAAAAAAACCGTTATCGCCGTTGAAATTCAGCCAGTTTGCACAACGGGGTCGGGTAGCTGCCATATAACTTCTTGTTTTATATGAGCATTACTCTGCACTTATGAAAGCTGGGTATCTGAAATTTTACCAAAAGTAGTTAAGTGTAATGGCCAAAGTTACTGGAAAATTCGGTTGGTCCACTGCAGAGGTTCGAGTAAGTGCCATACAACTCCTTCTTTTATATGAGCATTACACTACACCTAATAAAGCTGTATGTTTGAAATTTTGCCAAAAGTAATTAATCGGATGATATTATAATGTTTATACTACGGTCATACGAGTATCCCAGAGTTGACACAACTACTGTGTCTACTACACTCTTCCTCGTTTTTTTTCTTATTTGATTATTTTCTTTTCTTTAGTATCATATTATTCATATTCTTGAATCATGTTACATGTACTATGTAGAGTGAAAAATTTTTGAGAGAATAAAAATAAAGGGTATAAAATAGAAATGGTTACAATACATTTAAAATGTGCCAACCGTTTTGAGAATTTTAAAAAATATGCGAAAAAAGTTTCATACAAATTTTTAACATGAAAATGTTTATCTATATATAATTCCTAATCAATGGTGCAACCGACTTAGCAATACCCTACACCTATTTGGTTCAAATTTAATGGAAAGTTAATCATAATTTAATTTAATGGGAAGCAACCATAAAAGATTTTATTAGTTTGATCTTAATTTGAACATGGCTAACCATAATTAACTTTATAGTACTAAAAAACATTTTCTAATTACTTTATCTATTCAAAAATATTACAAATTCTTACTAACATATCTATTTAAAAATATTAAAAAACAAAAAAACTTGAAATAAATGAAAATATATTTATTTCGTTTGATTCAATTACAAAAGTTAAAAAATTTGAATTATTAAATTTTGTGATAAAAAGCTAATCAAAGCATAATATATTTAATAATTCAAATTTTTCAAATCGATCAAAAGCTTCTATAATCCGAACTCATTAACCAAACTCGACCAGAACCAATTCTCATGATACTTTCATTACTAGTAACCTACAGTTTAAATTTCTTCAAAATAGCGGCATCATTTTTCGAGTTATACTATTTTTAAGATATATGTTTGATAGCCCTTGAACTTTTCAAAGGTTCCAGAACCCGAAACCATGGTACGATTTCGCCCATATGCAGTCCGCGCTGTATTTTAAATACTAGTGAACCCTTGTACACAATTGGAACGTTCTATCTTAATTTTAAGTTACTATTTTTAATAATTTCGATTATAAGCTTTTAAACCTTGGTAGGTCTAAGAGGCGTAATGAACCACAACTGCAATTGATCCCAATTTAGGGGGCCACAGAAATAGTAAAGAACATTCTTGTGCCAAATTTGAAGCTTCTACATTTGTTTCAATTTGCTATCTTTATTAATTTTATAGATATGCTTTAAGGTCTTCGGAAAATCTTCGGCTGGTCCCCGACCCACTACTCCAAAAATCAAGTCCAAAAATCACGAACACTAAAGAAATAGGAATGGACACCTTGATACCAAATTTGGAGGTTCTATCTTCATTGGTTTCGGAATTATGCTCGTTTGGCCTAAATTCGATCAAAAAGTTTTAGATTCCGAACCCATGGTCGAATCTCCCAGTATACCTACATGACCCTTACCGACCCAGTATACCTACTTTATTCTTTATTCTTAATGAAACAAAATGAAGACTATCATAAAAATTTTTATTTACAGCAAGTAGTAAATCTGCTAATGCAAAAAGTAGTAGAAAGCGTAAAAGGCATTCCGAATTGTGTACAAAGGTTAACTAATATTAAAGGTATGGCGGGGACTACACATTGTCGAAATCGGGGCATGGTTTCGGCATCAATTTAATTACAAAAGAGAAAAAATTTGAATTATTAAATTTTGTGATAAAAAGCTAATCAAAGCATAATAAATTTAATAATTCAAATTTTTCAAAATTGCAATTATTTTAAATTGTTAGTTTATGTACCTATTAGACAAGCTTATAAACGCAAAATATGCTATAAATATATTTTAAAGTATAATTACAATTTTAGAACTTTTCATATAATTCATTTAAATAGGAGGCATCTGAACCAATACTACAATCGTTTCTAATACTACAAAAACCAATACTACAAAAGCTTCTAGAATCCGAACTCATTGTCCGAACTCGACCAGAACCAATTCCCATGGTACTTTCATTATTAGTAACTTGGGGTTTAAATTTCATCAAAATAGCGGCAATATTTTTTGAGTTATACTGCTTTTAAGATATATCTTCGTTAGCCTTTGAACTTTTAAAGGTTCCAGAACCCGAAACCATGGTAAGATTTCGCCCATATGCAGTCCCCGTCATACTTTCAATACTAGTTAACCCTTGTACACAATTGGAACGTTCTATCTTAATTTTAAGTTAATATTTTTATTAATTTCGAAATTTTTTGACTTTTGAATACGTAAGAGCGAAAAATTTAAACAACTTTTTTAACGAATGCGTAATGACTGCGACGTGGTTGCGTCTATTGCAGCAGACACTTCTATTTAATTCAATACATTTGACTTAGTTTGACAGGTAGCTACGTGTAGAGGACGGAATGGAGTGTTCATTGTAGGTAGGCTATTATGTATTGTTTTGTTGTTATTGCAATATCTGTTTTCTAACATTTGATAATTTTTTCAGTGACTACATATTTATGTAGTCTACGCCTTTTTTTATAACTTTATTACTACAAGATTGGAATTTCCCTGTCGTTCTAAAATTATATTAAGCCAAATGCAACTAAAAAATTTGTTTTAAGTAATATAATCAAATAATTTTTATTTAATAAATAAAAAAATGTATAAAAAACTGTAAGTTAAATTTATAACAACTTTTAGTCATTTAATAAAAATAAAATTTAACACCAAAATTTTTATACTTTTTCAGGTAAAGAGTGATTTAATCTACAAACATTAGCTATATAGAACAATGTAATGATGTAAAATTAAGTAGTTGTACTCCATTAAGAAAATTATATATATATTATAAATTTTCTGTATTGAAATTGCTCCACGCTGTATTTAATTCCATAAATATCATTTTAGAAAGCTGTTCTTGCTCAGTTCCTCTATGCTTATCGGGATGAACGGCAAGACAAGCCTTTCTATATGCTTTTTTGACTTCTATAAATGTCACAAGCTGATGCATTTCATATTTAGACCATTTTGCATCTTCCCATAAAATATTGTGCATTGAGCATAGCAAAGCTCGAATGTTTGCTCTTTTTCCCTCAGTCCACTTTAAAATTTTAATATTCTCTTCATTCATCTCATTAAAAACTTCTTGCTTTCTTAAATCATTGATAGTTTTTGGTTCCGAAGACGGTTTTTTTGCAAAACTGTAACCTTGTTCCCCAAGAAGATCGGCAAATATATCAGAAGGTTTTTGTGTCGAATCATAAAAAATAACGTTACTTGATGAACTTGCAGCTAAATCTTTAAAATTTTTAGACGATTCAATGGAAACCAAATTTTTTTCAACATGTTTTTTCAAAGATTTTTCTGAACACTTCATCTGTTCATTTATTTTTAAATCCATTATTTGGTTACAATCGTTTTCACCTGATGAATATAATAAATTATCAAACAAATTAACATTATTTTGGGTAGAATCAGTTTTCTGTGGAATATGACAAGATTCGTCAAAAATGTCTACTAATTTAAAATTTTCCATGTTGTTTTTTAAATTAGTTTCTTTTAAATTTGAAAAAAAATCTTCCTTATATATAGAATCATCCATTGATAAATCTAATAAAACTGGTTCCTCCTTTGCAGTCAAAGACTTAGAATCTGTAATGTATCCCGATAAATTGGTGTTCTTGTTTTTAATTTTTGTATTTTCAATAAAGCTATTATTTTGACTATATTTTATAGCACTGGATTCATTTTTTTTAACATCGTTTTTAGATCCAAAAATTCCTACGAAATTTTCAAGAATTTCGTTTTGTTCCTGTAATGAGCCAAATAACTCTTTAGGATCCTTTTTAATTTGTGTATTTTTCCATTTTTCTTTATTTAATAATTCTTTTCCACTTAAAGAATATTTTATTAAAATTATAATGTCAAAATCCAAATTATTTTCTAAATCTATATCTTCTTTTGAAAATGTTAAAATATTTTGAGTATCGAGGGTAAATCCTGTATGGAATTGAATATTTCCTACTTTCATTTTTGAATTTTCACAAAATTTAATTGAATTTTTTAAAATAGATACTATTACTAAAATATTTCCCGACAAGTTTTTATTTATTGTTATATCGTGATTTTTTACAGTATTTTTAATTAAATAATCTTGGTTGTATACGAGTTTATTGTTTTCAAAAATTTCTATTAACAATTTGCAGTCTACATATTGTTGAAGAAACTCATTAAAATTTTTAAATAAAAAACTGATTAAGTTAAAGCGTCCATTGTGCGGCACTTCACCTTTAATTATTTGTTTAATATAACATAAATAACGAAATTCCGAAGCAAGTAATGAAATTGGATGAATTTTTATAGCAAAAATTTGCAATGTATCCTCTATAAACTGGGTTAATTCCGTATATAAAAAAAGAGCACACACTAAAACTGCTGCTATATTAGAATTATTATTTTCTTGTATAACTACAATAAAATTTTTATCAGAACTTAGAAATCCAAACACTTCCTCAGTTAAATAATATAAATGTTCCAAATGTAATACAAGAAACTCTGAATTATTTTTAAATTGGTTTACCTGTATCGTCCTAACTGGCGGTGGCAATTTTGCACTAGTGCTGTTAAAATTGTACAAACTTACATTTGAAGGAAGATAAGAACCTTCTATAAATTTTTGTAAAATTTCTGTGTTTGGTTCACAAGAAATTATAATCCTGTTCGTCAAACTAAATATTTTAGTTTTTGAATTTTGAATTGTATTAAAAACTTTCGACGACGAGCCAATAAAGTTTTTTAAAAATATATTTGCCCCATCTTTTATGGATGATAACAAAGTGTTTGTATTCAAAAATGATTGAACAGAACTAAAGTTGTCTTCACACTTTCTTCCTTCGTTTTCAATTTCACTGAACATTTTTGTTTCTATGTTTTGGTTTTCCACTTTTTCATTGACATTAAAATCAACCATTTTTACCGTAAGTAAATTAATGTTTTTAAATGAATCGAATCCATTTTGTTTTCCAATGCATAATAGCAAACTTAAAATTCCATTTGTATCAATCCTTTTATAAGGATTTATGTTTAAACATGCATTTATTAGTTCACTAAAACAAGAATACTTATTTATGTTAGGAATTTGATAATTTCCATTTATAATTTTTAATTTCGAGGCATCTTCAAACGGATGGTGTTTAAACAATATACAAAAAAATACACATCCAACAGCCCACACATCCACTTTTGGACCGATGGCATAATTATTCCATGTGTCTAATATTTCGGGAGCTCTGTACATGGGAGACGTGTTACTAAATATCTCATCTTGTAAACTATTTCTTTGTTGCATATTCCAATCATCAGTTGGTTCAACAATGTTACTTGTAGCAGAACCAAAATCACATAGTTTTAATTCTCCCTTCGAAGATATTAAATAATTTTCCAACTTAACATCTCTGTGTATTATTAATGGTTCAATACTATGCAAATAGTTTAAAGCATTAACTGCTTGATTCATTATGGTAAGAATTGCAGCCATTGATAATTCTTCATAAATAAGATCTACTAAAGATTGAAAGCAGAACTCTGTTAATAGTAGATATTCAGCAACTTTAAGACTTCCTACATTTTTTTCAACAAAGGAAACTCCATGAAGCTTTAAAATATTTCTGTTTGTTAATTTTTTCTGCAAATGAATTTCATTGAGAATTTTATCACATCCTTCCTTTTCAAAAGCTGTGAGTCTCTTTACAGCAAATGACTCCCCCTTTGCACTACATGCAAGAAAAACATTTGAAAATCCACCAGTAGCAATTAATTTTTTTACTTTTAATTTATAACCACTAATATCAATATTTTCTCCAACAAATCCTTGGTTCTCATCTTTCTGATTTCGACTAAACATATCAAATGCTGATTTCATAAAATCCCCCATTATTACAACACAATAAAAACTTTATTTTAAAAAGTTGTACTAAGTTAACAATTAGCATAACAAAACAACTATATTTTTATATTAGTTATTATACGAGCAGTACAAAGTATATACATTATCTATCTATGATTACTACTTTCGAAATAAAAATGCAAAAAAAAACCAAGTAGAGGCGCTGCTACAATTAACGCTGCTAAAATGTAGTGCTTGCAGCAAAAAACCTAAATAATAAATTCTGTAGGAGATTTTAATTGATGTTCACATTTTAATGTAAAAAATGTTTGTTTATAAAATATTCTCACAAATTATAACGACTAAGCATTTGTTTTAAAATTTAAATTTATTAAAAAGTAACAAATATGATATTAAAAAAAAATACGAATTTGATTAATTTTAAAAGCATATTAAGATTCCTCCGAAGTTTATAAAAAATGTTGATTAAATTTTAACGTGACAAGTGAGTCCAGTTCTACCTAAAAGAAGATCTGGCAATAAAAAAATTAAGTTTATTTATTTATGAAAAACATAAAAATTACAAAGTTAATGAGTCTATATATAAATGACGTTAATAATAGGGATCAGGTATTGATAGCTTTGCCAGACGTCCCGATTGATCGGGATTGTCCCGTTTTCAGAGATGTTTTCGAGTGTCCCCAAAAAGTGTCTTGGGGACAGCCAAACGTCCCGATTATATTTATTATAAAAATCAAAATTAAATTTATGAAATACATAATTAAATAATTGTTGACCGGCCCAAAATTAAAAATCTGAACGTACCCGGACATAATGCCAATGTGGAAAGAATTTTTTCGCTTATGTCAATTCAGTGGACGGATGAACGGAGCAGACTTTTACCAGAAACAGTAGAAGCTATTTTACAGTGCTTGGTAAATTTAGATCAAAATTGAAGCGAAATGTACCATTATATTTCAAAAAATAAAGATATTTTAAAAGCTGCTAAAAGTAGCAATAAATACTGACTTTGTACACTAACAATCTTTAGTATTCAATACTAATAAAATCATATTTTTTAATTTATTATTCATTCTATTTATTATATTTTTTAATTTATTATTTATTCATTAGCTTAACTGAATTTTTATATAAAGTTAATGAAATGAATGTTAATTTTTGTGTTCCCATTAAATTTGGTTTATTTTTAAAAGCTTAATAAATTAATACATAGAAAATAAATTTTTTTTGTACTGTCCCGATTTGAGTTTTGAAAAATCTGGCAAGCCTAGGTATTGAATAAATTTTCATTTTCTTTAATAAATCTATTAGCTTTTCTTTTAAATTCTTCAAACGAATTTGCGAATCGTATATTTTTGGGAAGTGTTAAAAAGCTGTATGGCAGTTGGAATGGACTCTGATCGGGTTAGCCTGTTAGAGATGATAATCAACGTTCCTGACCGGGTTAACCTGTTAGAGATGCTCACTCTGTCATGTATTTTTATATTGTTTTTAATTAGGTTAATGTTAACACAAATAATATAGACCCTTGAGGTGTACTACATTGTACATCACTTAAAGTTTTATCAGCCTACGTTCTCATACGTTTCCTGTCTAGACAACTTGCAATTAACTTATTTACCCTAGTTTATCCAACAAATCGGATGTGACACTGTATCAAACGGCTTCTTTATATCGATCGACGTTCTCCTTGCGCCTACATACATTCCGTTATCCAAGTGTTTATGAATATAGGTTAACAGATTTCCACACCCCATCGGTATTAATACATTGGAATCAGAATTGACATTTGTCAAACCGACAAATATCAGCTACAAAATGCATCATTCCTTTATTATATATTTTATCACATATTTAAGCAGACCATAAATTACTAGTGCTATACTAGAATGGCTAGGTAATAGGACAAATATTTTCAGACAAATTTCAAAAATACCAGCAACGTTGGTATGTATTGACTAGTTTCTTTGCGAATCACAGTTTTGAATCTGAAATATGAATTAAAGTACTATTCCATCAAGCCACATGATGAGTATGGGCAAGTTGCATTGACGTAATCTTCCATTATAAATAACGCAAGTGAATATTACTAAGTCCCACACGAGTGTAGTTTTAAGTGTTGTCATCAATTTTGGAACTTATGAATGTATGTGTAAAATTTAGTTCATTCGAAGATAGTTATCGTCGGAGAATGTTTAGTCAACTGATTTTTCAAAAGCGGAAAGTTTTTGTAATTTTTTATTCATATAAAAAAAAAAGGTTTGTAGCTACCTAAATAAAAAAATGGATTTGTAGATAATATAAGAAATTTAATTTTTTATTTACATTGAGTATGTAGGTAATTTTATTTTACCTATATCATATCTAGGTCATTTAAAAATGGATTATTATTTTAATTAACATCTGTGGGACTGAGCAAACATTCATAATTATGCAATTTTAAAATTAGGCTCTAAATCTGTTCCTTAAACTAATTGTCTTTTATATCATTAATTTTTTTTTGTTATTATTTATATTAAATAAATTTTATATTTTATCAATCAAAATATATTTAATATAATACAAATATTGTTTATTATACCCTACACCTATAGAATAGGTAAAGGGGTATATTAACTTTTGTATGGTGTTTGTAACCACCTAAAGGAAGCGAGCTAGATATGGAAAAGTATATATATTTGTGATCAGCGTGACCGCCTGAGTCGATATAGCCATGGCTGTCCGTCAGTTCGAAGGCATGATAACTCAAAAAATAATGGAGCTATAGCGATGAAATTTTCACTGTAGGTTACTAGGACTGAAAGTACGGCGGGGATTGCATATGGGCGAAATCGGCCCATGGGTTCGGATTCTGGACCTTTTAATCGATCGAAGGGCTAACGAACATATATAAAAAATCACGATAACTCAACAACTAATGACGCTATCTTCATCAAATTTGTGCTGTAGGTTACTGGTAATGAAACTACTTCGGGGATTGCGTAAGGTCGGGATTGGACCATGGGTTCGGAACCTAGAACTTTTTAATCGAATTTAAGCCAAACGAGCATAATTCCGAAACCAATGAAGATAGAACCTCCAAATTTGGTATAACGGTGTCCCTTCCTGTTTCCTACGTGTCTTGGAAATTTGGGTCCCATTGGAGTAGTGGGTCGAGGACCAGCCATACATTTCCGAAGACCTTTAAGCATATCTTTAAAATTAATAAAGATAGCAACTCGAAAAAATGTAGAAGCTTCAAATATGCCACAAGGGTGTTCTTTACTATCTCTTGCGTGTTCCCCTACTTTGGGATCAATTGGAGTGGTGATTCAGTACCTCTCTCAGACCTCCCAAGTTTTAAAAGCTTATAATCGAAATTACTAAAAATAGTTACTTAAAATTAAGATAGACCGTTCAAATTGTGTACAAGGGTTAACTAGTACTATAAGTACAGCGCGGACTGTATAAGGGCGAAATCAGCCCAAGGGTTCGGATTCTGGACCTTTTAATCGGTGTCAGGGCTAATGAACATATATAAAAAATCACGATAACTCAACAACTAATGACGCTATCTTCATGAAATTTGTGCTGTAGGTTATTGGTAATGAAACTACGGCGGTGATTACGTACGGTGAAGATTGGAAAATGGGTTCAGAACTTAGAACTTTTTGATCGAATTTAGGCCAAACTAGCATAATTCCGAAACCAATGAAGATAGAAACTCCAAATTTGGTATCAGGGTGTCCTTTCCTATTTCCTAAGTGTCTTGGAAATTTGGGCCCCATTGGAGTAGTGGGTCGAGGACCAGCCACACATTTCCGAACACCTTAAAGCATATCTTTAAAATTAATAAAGATAGCAACTTGAAAAAATGTAGAAGCTTCAAATATGCCACAAGGGTGTTCTTTACTATCTCTTGTGTGCCCCCTAATTTTGGATCAATTGGAGTGGTGGTTCAGTACCTCTCTTAGACCCCCCAATGTGTAAAAGCTTATCATCGAAATTAATAAAACTAGTAACTTAAAATTAAGATAGACGTTCCAATTATGTACAAGGGTTAACTAGTATTGAAAGTATAACGGGACTGCATAAGGGCGAAATCGTACCATGGTTTCGGGTTCTGGAACCCTTGAAAAGTTCAAGGACTAACAAACATATATCTTAAAACACCATAACTCAAAAAATAATGCCGGTATTTTGATGAAATTTAAACTCTAGGTTACTAGTAATGGGAATTGTTTGTGGTCGAGTTTATTTTCGAAGCCAAAGAATATATTTCCTATGTCCTATGTGTCTCCGAAATCTAGACTTAATTGTGGTGGTTCAGCTATGTTCAAAGGTACTTACTGCGTGTATTTAAAATTTATTTTTATATTTAAAGAAATTATACGAAAAGTTCAAAATTTGTAATTGTATTTTAGAAGTACATTTATTGCATATTTGTCGTTTATAAGCTTTTCTATTAGGTATATAAACTAACCATTTAAATTAATTGCAATTTTTAAAAATTTGGATTATTAAATATATTATGCTTTGATTATCTTTTTATCACAAAATTTAATAATTAGAATTTTTTCATTTTGTAATTGAATTGGAATAAATATATTTTCATTTATTTCAAGTTTGTTTGTTTTCTAATATTTTTAAATAGATAAATTAGTAAGAATTTGTAATATTTTTTAATAGATAGTGTAATTAAAAAATGTTTTTAGTATTATACAGTTAATTTGGTTAGCTATGTCTTACGATCAAATTAATAACAGCTTTTATGGTGTTAAAATGACTTATGGATATGTCCTTAAATTTGAACCAAATAGGTGTAGGGTATTTCTAAGTCGGTTGCACCGACTGACAGTTTCTTTACTTGTTTTTTTTTAGTATGTAGTTTGAAAAATAAAAAATAACAAATAGAAATAAAACCTAATATGGTAATCTTATATTGATTTTTTTCAATTTACAATACCAGAAATATTTTATATTTTGTCCGGTCTCAAATTTTTTTTTTTAAGATGCGCACAGTTCAAAAATTCTTAAATAATGAAAAAAAAAGAAAAACAACAAAAAAATAAAAGAAAAAATAAAATAATTTTTTTGTTTGTATTGGTGCATCGAGTCTTACTAGTAAAATTTGGTTGCAACGAAACCGATTTTTTGTGAATACAAAAATTACGAAACCGGTTTGGTGTATACAGAATTTTCACCGATTACTTCAACATTACGCCAAACTACCTCGATGCAGCATTTGATGCCACCCATGTGATTCACGAACACTTATTAAATTTTAATAAGCTAACTTATTATTTTTGACAGTTTTCATTCCGTTCGTTTATTCTACTCTGTAGCATTCTTAACCAGTCAGAGAACTACAAAAACAACATTCCTTTGTAAAAAGTTTGTTACACTTAAATATAAAGTGTAGCAAACTCAATAAACGAACGGATTAAAAATAATACTTTTATTAAAAAATAATTAGTTATTTTCATTTGACATCTTTCAAAAATAAAAAGTATTAGTAATATTTGCCAAATTATCAAATAATAATTTTTTCTGGAAAAAACACGCTTACGAGACAAAGCTTATTATAATGTAATGAGTTAACTTATTAAAATTTAGTAAGTGTTCGTGAAGAGACTTTAGAGTTCATCCTCCAAAGTTAAAACTAAATGAAAACAAAATATTGTGTTCAAAAAAATTACTGGGTTATGTTTTCTAATGTTATTTAATTAAAAAATATAAATTTGATAAATTATAAAGATATTTAATTTAATATAGGATATAGAGCTGAGTTGTTAAAATTTTGATTTGGGTTTTATGTGACCACTAAAAATATTTTATACATTTTTTAGGTTTCCTTCTAAAAAATATTAAAGTTTAAATTAATTCACAGCATTCAAAGCTTAAATATGCAATCAGAAGATTCAAAAGTAGAGCCCATTTTGAAAAAAATCTTTTAAATTTTCACGAAAGACTGTTACCATTGCTGGTTTTGTTTAATAAACTATGATTTGTTCTTAATGTGCTTATGATTTCCGTTTCCACGATAAAGATCTTTGGAGATCCCATTATTTTTTAAAATAATTGAATAAAATGTTTTTTTTCAATTTTATTCAAATATTTTTGTTTTTTGGATTATAGGTATACTAATAAAAAGTAAATATTTAAAATTAAAAGTAAATTAAATAAAATAGTAAATATCTTTATACGAAATAGCTTAAAATATGTAAAGTCTCTAATCCAAATGTATTTCAATGTAAACCAACAATTAACGCACTATTTGTATACGAATAGGAAAATGCATATGCATTTTTTGTCCGAATACATCAGGATAGGAAATCACATTAGAAAAAAAGAGTCGGAAACATTCTTACAGCCACATACAACAATTTTTCATAAAAATTCAACGTTTTTTTTGTCCAAATGGAACATTTTATAATATTCAACAATTTTTTATTCAAATTCAACATTTTTTAATATAACTTAAAGACAAAAGTGTTGAATGTTTATTGCTGTAAAAAGTATATATTGTAGTGAATTCAACTAATTCAAATTGCAAGTCGTCTCTAACATAAATTGCAATGCCGCCGCCTTTATTGTGGTTTTTTCAACTAAATGCGGATTTCTGGAAATCCGCAATATTAAAATCTTGTTAATTTTCGTAGATACACACTTCATTATATACAAGTACTTCGACACCTTAATAAATCTGATAAGACTGATTTCATCCATCTTATTCGTAATAAGAAAAGGATAAAAAACTGTTGATCGGCATGATTCAAAATTCTAGTTAGATTTAATTTATAGAATTAAAGGAATTATATTTAGTTTTCCTTGAAATATGACGTGATCCAGGTTACAAGTAAGGAAAAGATTAATTTCAGATTGAAATATGTTGATTAGAATTATTTAATTCTCATCTTTTATTTTAAAAAAATTTTGACGACTTCTGTTATAAATAAGTATTACAATCATAATACTGCTGTTATCTGTGACACTAATTTTCATTAAACTCTAATAACTAAAGTTATTCGAAAGTCAAATTGTTAATTTGAGATAACAAATATATAAAGGTTTATATAATTTGATTTTAAACCATAATGCTTTGATTAGGTTTCTATCACAAAATTTAATAATTCAAATAGGAAAGAGCCCTCGTGTATCAAATTTCTTCGTGTATCAAGTTTCTATCTTTATTAATTTCGAAGATAAGCTTTTTAATTGTGCGATTTCTTTGGGGGCACCCGAGCCACTATTCAGTTAAATCTTAATTTCGGGGACACAAAGCAAATAGGAAAAAAAACGTTATTCCATATTTAAGGCTTCAATATTTTTTTTTTCAAGTAACTATCTTTATTAATTTCGGGTATATGCTTCTAGAATCCGAACCCATTGTCAGTTCGCAACCATAACCAATCCCCGCAGTGCCTTAGTTTTTGAGTTATCGTGTTTTTAGATATATGTTCGTTATCCTTTGAACTAGTCAAAGGTTCCAGATCCCGAACCCATTTTCCGATTTCACCCATATGTAGTACCCGCCGTACTTTCAATACTAGTTAACCCTTGTACACAACTGGAACGTTTTATCTTAATTTTAAGATACTATTTTTATTAATTTCGATGATAAGCTATTAAACCTAGGGTGGTTTAGGACAGGTACCCGAATCACCACTCCTATTGATCCGAAATTGGGGGACACGCAAGAACACCCGTATGCTACATTTGACGCTTCTACATTTTTTTAAAGTTAGTATCATTATTACTTTCGAAGATATGCTTTAAAATCTTCGGAAATGTGTGGATGCTCCAATTAGTCCCAAAATTCACGGACACTAAGGAAATTGGAAGAGACATCCTTATACCAAATTTGGAAGTTCTATTTTCATAGGTTTCGGAATTATGCTCGTTTGGCCTAAATTCGATGAAAAAGTTCTGGGATCCGAACCCATGGTCCGTTCTCGAATGTACGAAATCCCCGCCATATTTTCATTAATAATAACCTGCAGACAAATTTCATGAAGATAGCGTCATTAGTAATTGAGTTATCGTGACTTTTAATATATGTTCGTTAGCCCTCAGACTGGTTAAAAGGTCCAGAAACCGAACCCATGGGACTATTTCACCCATATTAAAACCCTGCCGTACTTACAGTACCAGTAACATACGGTTAAAATTTCATCAAGATAGCTCTATTAGTTTTAGAGTTATCGTGAACTGCGGACGGATGGGCGGACGAACATGGCTATATCGACTCAGGAGATCACGCCAATTACAAATAAATATACTTTTCCATACTTAGCTTGCTTCTTTTACGTCGTTACAAACATCATAACAGTATACCCTTTTCCTATTTCATAGATATAGGGTATAAAAATAAATAAAAACAAGTAAAGAAACAGTCAGTCGGTGCAACCCACTTAGAAATACCCTACACCTATTTGGTTTAAATTTAATGAGAAGTCCATAAGTCATTTTAAAACCATAAAAGCTTTGATCGCAAGACGTAGCTAACGAAATTAACTTTAAAACACTAAAAATATTTTCTAATTATTTTATCAATTCAAAAATATTAAAAATTCATACTAATTTATCTATTATCTATTTAGAAATATTAAACAATAAATAAACTTGAAATAAATGAATTCGTAAAATGCAATTACAAACTTACATTTTTAAATCTTTTTATCCAGTTCAATAAAATTCTACACACATGCAGAAATTACGTATTTTCAGAACTTTAGCTGTAGTGTATTTACTATTGAATGATTTGGTACCCTTCATTGATTATTTAAATTTTAAATAATTTTTAAATCTATTCTCTTAATTAACTTATATTAATGTTTTATATAATTAAACTCATCGAAAGAAATATTAATTTGTAATAATATAAATATAAAAGTTTATATAATTTAATGGTTTTTAATGCTAATTAAAATTATTAATGCTTTCATTAGCTTTTTTCCACAAAATTTAATATCACAAAATTTAATAATAAAAATATGCAATAAATGTATTTCTAAATATAATGGAAAAATTTAGAACTTTTTATATCCTACACTTATAGAATAGGTAAAGCGGTATATTAACTTTGGTATAGTGTTTGTAACCACCCAAAGGAAGCGAGCTAGATATGGAAAAGTATATATATTTGTGATTAGCGTGACCTCCTGAATCGATATAGCCATGTCCGTCCGTCCGTCCGTAGGCACGATAACTCAAAACATAATGGAGCTATCTTGATGAAATTTTAACTGTAGGTCACTAGGACTTAAAGTACGGCGGCGATTGCAAATGGGCGAAATCGGCACATGTGTTCGGATTGTGGACCTTTTTATCGGTCTACGGACTAACAAACATATATAAAAAATCACGATAACTCAACAACTAATGACGCTATCTTCATAAAATTTGTGTTGTAGGGTACTGGTAATGAAACTACGGCGGTGATTGCATAATTTCGAAACCAATGAAGATAGAACCTCCAAATTTGGTATCAGCGTGTCTCTTTCTTTTTTCTTAGTGTCCTTGAAAATTGGGCCCCATTGGAGTAGTTCGTCGGGGACCAGCCACACATTTCTGAAGACCTTAAAGCATATATTTAAAATTAATAAAGATAGCAGCTTGAAAAATTGTAGAAGCTTCAAATTTGCCACAAGGGTGTTCTTTACTATTTCTTGTGTGTCCCCCTAATTTGCGATCTCTTAGACCTCCCAATGTTTAAAAGCTTATAAATGAAATAACGAAAAATAGTAACTTAAAATTAATATATAACGTTCCACTTGTGTACAAGGGTTAACTGGTATTTAAAGTACAGCGTGGACTGCATATGGGCGAAATCAGCACAAGGGTTCGGATTCTGGACCTTTTAATCGGTCTAAGGGCTAACGAACATATATAAAAAACCACGATAACTCAACAACTAATGACGCTATCTTCATAAAATTTGTGTTGTAGGGTACTGGCAATGGAACTAGGGCGGTGATTTCGTATGGTGACTAATGTACAATGGGTTCGGAACGTAGAAGTTTTTCATCGAATTTAGGCCAAACGAGCATAATTCCGAAACCAATAAAGATAGAACCTCCAAATTTGGTATCAGAGTGTCTCTTTCTATTTCCTAAGTGTCCATGAAATTTGGGACCAATTGGAGTAGTGGGTTGAGGACCAGCCACACAGTTCCAAAGACCTTAAAGCATATTTTCGAAATTAATAAAGATGGTAACTTCAAACAAATTTAGAAGTTTCAAATTTGGTACATGTGTGCTCTTGACTATTTCCTGCGCGTTCCCCTAATTTTGGATCAATCAGAGTTGTGGTTCAGTACCCCTCTTAGACCCCCAAGGTTTAAAAACTTATCATCGAAATTAATAAAAATAGTAACTTAAAATCAAGATAGAACGTTCCAATTGTGTACAAGGGTTAACTAGTATTGAAAGTATGACGAGAACTGCAAATGGACAAATCGTACCATGGTTTCGGGTTCTGAAACTTTTGAAAAGTTCATGGGCTAACGAACATATATCCTAAAAGCCGTATAACTCAAAAAATAATGCCGCTATTTAGATGAAATTTAAGCTTTAGGTTATTAATAATGAAAGTACAATGGGAATTGGTTCTGGTCGAGTTCGTACAATGAGTTTTTATTTGATCTGAGGCCAAACGAGCATAATTTCGAAGCCAAGGAATATATTTCCTATTTCCTATGTGTCCTTGACATTTAGACTTAATTGTAAAGGTGGTTCAGGTGGCTCCTAAGAAATCCCAAAATTGAAAAGCTTATATTCGAAATTCGTGAAGATAAAAACTTTAAATTTGATACACGTGGGTTCTTTTCTATTTTCGTTTTTATTTAACACTTTTATATTTTTAAAAGACTAAGAATTTTACATATTTTGTATAATATTTTATAAATTAAAAACAAAATATTTTTTTAATAAACGATTAAATTCCTTTTTTTAATTTTTATTATATCATATATTTTATTGAATTATTACAATAGGTGATATATAATTAAAACATTGTGTACAATGCTTCAGCTATATTCAAAGGTACTTGCTGCATTTATGTAAAATTTATTGTTATATTTAAATGAATTATATGAAAAGTTCTAAATTTGTAATTAGATTTTAGAAATCCATTTATTGCATATTTTGCCATTTTAAGCTTTTCTAATATGTACATAAACTAGCAATTTAAAATAATTGCAATTTTGAAAAATTTGAATTATTAAATATATTATGCTTTTATTAGTTTTTTATCACAAAATTTAATAATTCAAATTTTTTCACTTTTGTAATTGGATTGAAATAAATATTTATACTTGAAATAAAGTTTTTTTATTTTTTAATATTTTTAAATCGAAAAATTAGTAAGAATTTGTAGTATTTTTGAATAGATAAAGTAATTAGAAAATGTTTTTAGTATTATAAAGTTAATTTGGTTAGCTATGTCTTACGATCAAACTAATAACAGCTTTTATGGTTTTAAAATGACTTATTGATATTTCATTAAATTTGAACCAAATAGGTGTAGGGTATTTCTCAGTCGGTGCAACTGTTTCTATACTTGTTTTAATTTTTATTATATCATATATTTTATTGAATGGATACAATAGATTATATATAATAATGACATTGTGTACGATACTTAAGTTGTGTTCAAAGTTACTTGTTGAATTAATGTAAAATTAATTTTTATATTTAAATGAATTATATGAAAAGTTCTAAATATTTTATTGTATTTTAGAAATATATTTATTGCAAATATTTTCCATGTATAAGCTCTTCTAATAGGTACATACACTAAGAATTTAAATTAATTTCAATTTGGAAAAGTTCTTACTTACAAAGGCCATGCAGGTGTCATTTAAAGTGGCATGTCCCATTAAACGTAACAAAAAAACAACCGTTTTAGTGGAATGAGAACTTAAGTAACCTAAGAAAGGAGACTAGGGACGTCTACAATAGCTGTTAAAAACAGAATAAGTGTCAGCTCTATAAGGACCAACTTAGAGAATACAAGAGAGCAATCCGATTGGCTGAAGCCCAATCATGGAAGAATTATTGTGAATCAATCGAAAGGACTAGAGACTCAGCTAGAGTTAGCAAAGTTTTATCTAGAGAACACTCCAATCCTTCCTTCCTCAGAACTGTGGAAGGGACATGGCCTGATTCAGCCACTGAAACATTAGATCTTTTAGTGCGTACGTATTTTCCGGGGGTGTATAGAAGACGGTCATGTGATCAACCACACTGTTGGCACGAGAGTCCGAAGTAGCCCTGATAAAAGGATTAACTCAGAAGAAAAAGGTTGCCTGGGAAATTGGTAACTTCGCTCCATAAAAGTTGCGGGTTTAGACGGTATTTTTTAAAAAATTCTGCAAGAACTGAAGGAACATGTGGTTCCGCTAATTAATAAGCTGTTTAGAGGCAGCCTGGAAAGAAGAAATAACATAGTGGTAGCTGAATTACCGGTAGGAGTGCAAAATAATCTACTTCATGAAATATTCACTAAATTTAATATTGATAAGTCCAGTGATATCATTAAAAATGTAACACCGATAATTAAGAGAGCTGATGGTAAGCCGGATGAATGCTTATAAATAGTAAAATTTAATTCTGAGCAAATAAAAAATGACATACTGGCAAAGAAAAAAACTTTTGGACCCTTATGTTGTGCTCAATTCAACTTGGACTCGGGCGGTAAAAATAATGCTATCCTCTTTCGTCACCATTTGTCATCTCTTCAAAGTCGGATTTATTACGAAGCTAAATCAATTAAAACAACAAAAAATTTTGAATTCTTATGGGTCAAAAATAATGCAATCGTTTTGCGGGAAAGCGCTACAAGTAAAACTTTTAAAATTTCTAATTTTAATGATGTTAAAAAAATTAAGCAAATTTTTAAAATCTAATCTATGTACTTTTATTATCCACAAAATTTTCTTTATTTTATTTAAAATTAACACATTTATTTTTACGTTCATATACCTAACTTATAAATTAATATTGGAACTAAACTTCTTTCCATTATTTTTTTTTGTCATAATATTTGATTTTTTCGTTATAACATTTCTTCATAATTATTTTAAACAATTTAACATATTTTTTTTATTATTTATTTTTTGTATGATGATATTATGATGATACAACTGCATGATGATATTGTTAATTTTTTATGTCCTATTACATTCAAAATATATTAAACTCCACTTAATTATTTACATTACTAGCAGATTTACCCGGCGTTGCTCGGAAGCTTGCAAATTGTAAAAACGCAAGCTTCAGCCAATTTTTTTAAATACTACTTTGCTTATAAATGAAGCCACAAAAAAATATTTGTGGAGTTCCGTTAACCCATCGTGGCCCAACAGCTTTTTATAGGTTTTTTCGTTGCTTTGTTATATATATTAGAAATGATTTAACCGATTAACTTCAAATTTTGTATATTTGTTCTTCTTTGAAAATGAAGTTCAATTTACTAACAGACTTGGAAGTTGTTAACCCCTGTCGACCCGACGATTGTTCAAAAAAAAATTTGTAAGTAAATTACGTCCAATTTCTGAAAGTAGGTACAACTTCTATGAATTAGGGGAATGCTTAAAAAAATGTTTTGTCGAGTTCTTTTAACCGATTGCGAAACAAAAACTTTAAAAAACAGTTTGAACGATTATCTCTAATTTTTCTATACATGGTGCTTCTTGAGAATTTGGTGCTCCTGGACGATAGAGTTGAGGATGTTAGGTTCCCGGCGAATAATGTTAACTGAATTAAAATGACTATTGGTCAAATGGGGATACTAAGTTTGCCATTATGTCATTATACTATGTCAATAGTAGTTATCTTGAATTGCCAACGTTTGAATAAAATATAGTCGATGGTTTAGAAAAGATTTAAAAATTTGCTTTTCAACTTATATTTTGTTTAGTACTCACCTGAAAGTTGTAATACGCTCTTCCTCGTTTTTTTATGATTTGATGAGAGAAATGTAGGCTTATTTTTTGGAAAAACTGTTTTAAAATACTATGTTTTTAAGCATTATATATAAGAAATTGAATTTTTTGATTTTTAGATTTCATTTGAAGAAAACTGAAAATTTCATTGAATCTTTGTTCAAAACGCACAAACAGGTCAAAACCAAATTAACCATGTGGGTTTTAATTAAAATGTTGGTACAATTTTCAATAAAATACTTTTAATCGTATAAGAAAATAAAATTTATAAAAAACTTCATGGCGTCGTCGTGGAAAACAGCTTAATCGAATTAACTAAAACTTTTTGCAGCCTCTCTTTAGACTGCAAAATCAACCTGCAAAATTGGACACAAATCGAAAACACAAAATTTTTTGAAAGTCCGCCAGGCCGAAATGGGTATAATTATTCCAACCAAATTTATACAACTAATTGCGGTTGCTAAGAGGAACATTTGTGCAAAATTTCAAGTCAATCGGTCAAACCGTTTTGACTCGACATCAAAAACATTGAAAAAGCTTCATTGGGCCCTCGTGCCCAAACGGGTTAACCGAACCCAACAAAAATTTGTGCCAGCCTTTCTTTTCGACTGCAAAACCACCCTTTAAAATTGGACACAAATGGGAAACAAATAATTTTTTGGAAGCCCGCCGGGCCGAAATGGGTTAATATTTTCGAACCATCTTTATACAACTAATTCCGTGTGCTAAGAGGAAGATTTGTGCAAAATTTCAAGTCAATCGGTCAAACTGTTTCGGCTCGACATCAAAAACATTGAAAAAGCTTCATTGCGCCCTCGTGCCCAAACGAGTTAACCGAACCCAACAAAAATTTGTGCCAGCCTTTCTTTTCGACTGCAAAACCACCCTTTAAAATTGGACACAAATGGGAAACAAATAATTTTTTGGAAGCCCGCCGGGCCGAAATGGGTTAATATTTTCGAACCAAATTTATACAACTAATTGCGGTTGCTAAGAGGAACATTTGTGCAAAATTTCAAGTCAATCGGTCAAACCGTTTTGACTCGACATCAAAAACATTGAAAAAGCTTCATTGCGCCCTCGTGCCCAAACGAGTTAACCGAACCCAACAAAAATTTGTGCCAGCCTCTCTTTTTGACTGCAAAACCACCCTGTAAAATTGGACACAAATCGGAAACACAACATTTTTTGGAAGCCCGCCGGGCCGAAAGGGGTTAATTTATTCTAACCAACTTTATACTATTAATTCCGTTTAATAAGAAGAACATTCGTGCAAAATTTCAAGTTAATCGGTCAAACCGTTTCGACTCGACATCAAAAAAACGAAAAAGCTTAAAACGGCTCTGGAGCCGCAACCTGTTGACTTATAAAAATGCGACATAGCCTATGTCACCCCCCGGGCTCCCAGAATTATTCCTTTAAAATTTTGTGACAATCGGACCAGTGGTTTTCACGTGAATCCTGGACAAACAAACAAACAAACAAATTTTCTTCTTTATATATTAGATTAGAAACTTATCATATGATAATAAACAAATTATGGCAATATATATTATAAGTATTAAGAATATCAGAGCTACATTAATTTCTTATTTTCTGTTTTTATACCCTACACCTATAGAATAGGTAAAAGGGTATATTAACTTTGGTATGGTGTTTGTAACCACCTAAAGGAAGCGAGCTAGATATGGAAAAGTATATATATTTGAGATCAGAGTGACCTCCTGAGTCGATATAGCCATGTCCGTCCGTCCATCCGTAGGCCCGATAACTATATGTGTACAATACTTAAGCTATTTTCAAAGATACGTGCTGCATTTCTGTAAAATTTATTGTTATATTTCAATGAATTATATGAAAAGTTCTAAATTTGTAATGATGAGATAATTTTAGCATATTTTGCGTTTATAAGCTTTTCGATAGGTACAGAATCTAGCAATTTAAAATAATTGCAATTTTGAAAAATTTTAATTATTAAATATATTAAATTTTTATCACAAAAAGTGATAAAAGTTTTCAAGTTTTTTTATTTTTTAATATTTTTAAATCGAAAAATTAGTAAGAATTTGTAATATTTTTTTATAGATAGTCTAATTAGAAAATGTTTTTAGTATTATAAAGTTAATTTGGTTAGCTATGTTTTACGACCAAACTAATAACAGCTTTTGTTGTTTTAAAATGACTTATGGACTTCCCATTAAATTTGAACCAAATAGGTGTAGGGTATTTCTAAGTCGGTTGCACCGACTGACTGTTTCTTTACTTGTTTTTTTTCTCATCTTTTATTTAAACAATTTAACACAATATTTACAATAGCTATTACTTATATGTACATGCAAATGTGCATGTCGATAATAATTAATTTCTACATACTATTATCAACCAAATATATTAAATTTAGAATAACTTTAATTTTATACAACTTTATAAGCATAACTTTAATTATTTACAACATTATTTAATATCACCAATATACTAAGCTATTGTATATACAATTGCAATTTAATTGTATATTTAACAATTATTCTACTTTAAAGAAAAAAAAAATATTAATAATACTAATAATAATAATAACAAAATTACATATTTGAATATTATACATCTATACCGAGCACGAAATTTAAGTAATAAACACATATTACTTCTAAACACCTCGACTCAATCTGTCATCCATCAAACAAAACTAGTTTTTATTTTTTTATCTTCTCAAATGGTACATATGCTATTTTGTTTTATATTTTTCTCTCTTAAATTTTATATATGATGTCTAAAAATGGAATAAACATTTATGATTGTTTAAATGTGAAATACATGTCAGGGCATGTAACCTAAAATCTTTTGCTAATGATAGTTCAAATTTAAATGTTATGTTTCTTAATGTGCAAAATCTTCGTAATAAACTTAATGATATAGAATCCTTAATATACTCTTTCGATTACAATATTCACATAATTATATTAACTGAGAAATGGATAACTAAAACAGAAAACAAATTCTTTAACATACCTGGATATGATTCTTATTTTGCAAATAGATCAGTACCATATGGTGGGGTTGAAGTATACATAAATGAAAACATAGATTCTAGTTTTGTTGTAGAAGAGGAATTGAATAAAACGAATATTTTAGTAGTTAAGTTAAATAGTCTAAATATTAATATTATTGGAATTTATAGATCACACGAGACAGAGCTGTTTGAGTTTATTGATAAACTTGATGAAATTACATCTACCAATTACATTTTTGGCTTGGTCTTGATTCATACACTGATTTTAATCTTTTAGGTGATGATCTACAAGAACTTACAACTAAGAACACCAAAAATATTGCTAAGAAAAAGGGAAAAAACAAAAAAACTTGGATGACGACCGAAATATTAAACAAAATGAAAATCAGGGACTCTTACTATAAAATTTCTCGTAAATACAAAAATTGTACAAGGATTTTTGAACTCTATAAGAAAACTAGATCAGAGGTTAAATATTTGATTACACAAGCTGAAAAAACTCTTTTTTCCAAAGACATAAATGGCGTAACAAATGGAAAAAGTTAATGGGATTTTTATAATAAAATAATGTATAACACAGATACGTACAGACCCAACTCAGTTATCAAATCTCTAGTTATAAATAATGAAAGCATTAGTAATACATATGCTGTGGCCAATAAAATGAATTATTTTTTCGTAAATGTCACAGATGAAATCAATATTTCATCTTTACCAATAAATGTTTCATATCTAAACACTGACAGGATAGCAAGTTTTCTTTATATCCTACGAATGTTGAAGAAATTGAGCATATAATTTCTAAACTGAAGATATCAACTGCTGATATCAGCTATGACAAAATATCACCAAGTTTTCTAAGAAATTCTCCTCTAAACTTCCACCAGTGCTAGCTTAACTAATAAATATTGCTCTTGAAAACTTTGTTTTAACAAAAAGTTTGAAAAAGGCAATTGTAACACCAATATACAAAGCTGGTGCCAAATCAAGCCCATCAAATTATCGGCCAATTTCAGTGTTGAGTACTTTCTCAAAAATATTTGAAACCACAATTAAACACCGATTAGACTTAGAGGCACACCACAAGGTGGGGTGCTATCACCACTACTGTGGCTTCTAGCAATAAATGGAATACTAAAAGAACTTGAAGACGAGGGAATCAAAGCCATTGCATACGCGGATGATCTATCAATATTAGTGCCTGGAAAGGCACTTGATGCACTCCTCTACCTCCTTCACGTTGACCTTCATATAACATTTTTAGCCGGCTACAGTGCGTTTAGACTAAGAGAAAATAGACATTGGCGCACAAAACCCTATGGACATGGCAGTATTCTCAGTTCGATAGCATGTGATCTACCAGAAGCCACAGACTACACAATTCTAAGTCTGGAAATTGTCAAAAACTTTAAAATAAAGATTCCATCAAGAAGAGAGTGGAAACAAGAAACCCCCTTGAGAGGAGGAGACATCGCATTCTTCACTGATGGTTCAAAGATGGACTGCTGTATCGGTGCTGGTGTCTATTCAGAAAAACTCAAAATAGAACAAGCCTTCAGACTTCTCAAGAAATCTAGTGTATTTCAAGTTGAAGTTGTGGGAATCTTGAAAGCATGCAAACTGCTTAGCGACAATACTTCTCTCGTGGGAAGCATTGCCATTGTCTCGGATAGTCAAGCAGCTATCGCGGCTCTGAACTCTACGACAATAACATCTAAGCTTGTCAGAAAATGCTCTGACGAGCTTAAGAATATAAGCTATCAACACAATATTACATTACTGTGGGTTCTGGGACATAGGAATGTCGCAGGTAATGAACATGTTGATGAATTACCAAGGAGGGGTTCTAATCTAGATACTTCTCTGGAAGAACAGGTGGATCCACCACTAAACAGCGTGAAAAGAGATATTTTTCTTCATTATTTATCCCTAGTGATGGAAGTAGAAAGAGGAAGGAATTAGCCTCATGCCGTACGACCAAGGAAATATGGCCGCCGTTCGGGAACAAAAGAACGAACAACCTATTGAAGCTATCGGAACATTGGCCAATTGGCAAACATGCTGCCAGATTAGGTTTCCCACATCATGCCGGAGCTGTGGTGAAAAGAATAAGAAAGAGACCATTATACACTTCACGTATAAATGCCCAGCACTGGCCAGTGCCAGAAGAGTGGCTCTGGGTTGACATGAATTTAACGCTCTTAGCGATCTGGCACGATTCTGTCTGAGAGGTCCTGTCACGATTTGCAGCACCACCCACGTAAACCAACCAATCTCAATATTTCAATCTGAAATTAATCTCTTCCATACCTGTAACCTGGATCACGTCGTATTTCCAAATTTTCAAATTAAAAGAATTAGAATATTAAAATTTGAAATAAGTAAATTAAGGTAATAAATTTGAAAATTATTTAAAATTGAAATAATTAATCAAAAACCAATTAACACTAAATGCAGTACAGCAAAAATTAACAATTTTGAAGAGAAGTAATTGCTGCATGTAAATAAAATTTTATTGAGTTGGATAAAAAGTTTTATACGAGTATATGCAATTTTGTAATTGCATTTTATAAATACATTTATTTTAAAATTTTTCATTTTTTAATATTTTTAAATAGATAAATTAGTAAGAGTTTTAATATTTCTGTATTAATAAAATAAATAGAAAATGTTTTTCATATTATAAAGATGATTTGGTTAGTTATATCTTACAATCAAACTAATAAAAGCTTTTATGGTTTTAAAATGACTTATGGACTTCTCATTAAATTTGAACCAAATAGGTGCAGGATATTTCTAAGTCGGTTGCACGAACTGACTGTTTCTTTACTTGTTATTATTTTTATTACGGTTACTATTAGTACTAGTATTGTAATTAGTATTGGCAGTATTTCTGTTAATAATTCTATTATTAGTTCTAATGATAATACTAATGTTATTATTATTTTTATTGTTATTATTATTATTGTTGTTATTATGATTATTATTATTATTGTTATTATTAATATTATTGTCGTTATTATTATAGTTTTGGATATTATTATTGTTATTATTAACAAGTAACCTATTATTGTTTCGATCTAACACTCGAGTTATTAGTTAAAATGCCAAGCTTGTCCGATACGCATACCGGATGAATTAAAATGGGTGATTTCAACTGAATCATGTTATCACTTTGTTTTCGGAGAAAGGATGACTTAGGTGCAGGTCGTACTATTGGTCTAAGATCTTCCGTTGGGAAAGTAAAACCCAATAGAACGTTAGTTTTATTTGCGATAGTGTCGTTAGAATTTTCAATTTGGATCAGATTTTTATCGTAATCAAAATCATTCGTTAAGGATTCAAAAGAGACTCTGAAACAATATTTTTATTGAAATTAATTTATGGCCGGGTTTTAAAATTGAAGCTGTAAGGCTGCCCGAGATTTACGGCAATCCAATGTCTGTCATGTGTCAGACCTTAATTGAAAGATAAATGGAAGGCACGCTTTTGAAAAATATTTTTATAATTTATTTAAAAAATTATAACTCCTTGTCTTATACTTTACTATGCTCTTTACTTCTTTTAAACAATTAAACAAAGAATATATCCCGTTTGATTGTGAGAAGTTTTCGATATAATAAAAAATTTAGTCCATGTTCATTTCGTCATAAATGGACGAAATTCATCTAAAAGCCTAAACGACGTAACAATGATTGGAGAAAATTTGCAGCAAAATATAACAGAAATACTAATACGATGGCGCAAATATAAGGTAGTATTTACAGCAGATATCGAGAAAATGTACCGTCAAATTCGAATAGACAATCGCGATCAAGATTTCCAAAGAATACTTTGGAGAAAATCACCTAACGAACCCATTAAAGAGTACAAGCTAACAACCGTCACTTATGGGACTGGGCCTGCGCCTTTCTTAGCAATAAGAACGCTACGTCAATTAGTTGCAGATGATGGACACTTATATCCTTTGGCTTCTAAAGCTATTTGTAAGGATACTTATATGGATGATGTGGTTTCGGGAGCATATACCTATGAAGAAGCAAATTTAAAATGCACCCAGTTAATAAATTTATTAAAAGCTGGAGGTTTTAATTTACGTAAATGGAATTGCAGTGATCGTCGTTTGTTGAAACAAATACCATCGGAATTAAGAGACTGCGCAAATAACAAAACTTTTGATGACGGAGAAGCTGTTAAAGCATTAGGAATACATTGGGTTCCAAAAACTGACAAATTAAAATTCAACATAAATACTGAGATAAAATCGGAACTGTTTACAAAACGTTCTATATTATCAGAGGCGGCTCGTATTTTTGATCCAATTGGATTGCTATCTCCAATAATAATAAAAATTAAATTATTATTTCAACAAATATGGTTAGAAGAGACTGACTGGGATCAACCAGTATCTAACAACATTTTGAAAGAATGGCTACAAATCAAAGAGGAACTGCACTTATTAAAGAAAATAGAAATCTGTAGATGGATCAATTATGGAAATGACACAAAAGTTTGCCAACTTCATGGATTTTCTGATGCATCTGAAAAGGCCTATGGTGCGGTTGTATATCTCAGAACAATAACAACCGTAGGCAATATTACTGTCACACTCATCGCTTCAAAAACAAAGGTAGCACCGCTGAGATCTCAACTTTCATTACCACGTTTAGAATTAAGCGGAGCTTTATTATTAGCAAGACTAATGAAAGAAGTTAAGAATGCATTGGACATACAAAACATTGAAAATTTTGCCTGGACAGACTCAACTATTGTATTATCATGGTTGCAAGCGGCTCCACACCGTTGGAAGACATTTGTTGGAAATCGCGTAGCGGAAATTCAAGCTATAATTGGTCCTGAAAATTGGTACCATGTAAACTCATCAAGTAATCCAGCTGATTTAGCGTCACGTGGAATTTATCCATCGAAATTAGAAAATAATAATCTTTGGTGGGAAGGTCCCACATGGTTAAAACAATATGAATTCAAGGCGTCCAAAACCCCAATAAGCAATACTAATTTAGAGATTAAAACCAAATTTGCAGTTAACATTGTTAAAACAGAAGTTGACAACTCTTTGATTGAAAATTTACTTCATAACTATTCATCCTTAACAAAATTAAAACGTGTCGTAGCTTATTGTATTCGTTTTTGTAAAAATTTAAGATGCAGTCCTAAAAATCGCAAAGCCGGAACATTAACTGCTGATGAAGTAGAAAATTCGTTTATAACATTAATAAAGGTTACACAGTATCAATACTTTTATGATGAAATTGAGCAACTTTTAAAGGGTAAACCACTACATAAAACAAGTAGATTATTAAGTTTAAATCCGTTCTTAGATTCTAGTCATCTTCTCCGCTTAGGTGGAAGATTGTCTGAATCTGAACTTTCATATAAACAAAAACATCCGCTTATACTTCCCTACAAGAGTGATTTAACAAATTTAATCATAAATCATGCACATTTGCATTCATTACATGGTGGCAACAATCAAACCCTAGAATACATTAGACAAAGATTTTGGATATTAAATGCATTAAAGGCAGTCAAGGGATGTATTCACAGATGTACGGTTTGTCATCGATTTAAAGCAACTTCGGCATCTCAACTAATGGGAAATCTTCCTAAACCTCGGGTAACTATGTCCAGGCCATTCACAAATTGTGGTGTTGATTACGCTGGACCCTTTACTTTAAAGTCATCAGTAGGTCGTGGAAATAAAACTTTTAAGGGTTACATAGCACTTTTTGTATGCTTAAGTACCAAGGCAATACACCTAGAAGTAGTTAGTAACTTAACATCAAGTGCCTTTCTTGCAGCATTTAAAAGATTTGTTAGCAGAAGAGGACCGGTTGCCAATGTGTATAGTGATAATGCCACAAATTTTTGCGGAGCCAGCAAAATTTTGAGTGATTTGTTCAAACAATCCAATTATAAAAATGAAATTATAGACTCATTAAATAGGGAAGGAATCCAATGGCATTTCATACCACCAGCGTCCCCTCACTTTGGAGGTCTTTGGGAAGCTGGTGTAAAATCAACAAAATATCATATGAAGAGAATAATAAAGGACACAACATTAACTTTTGAAGAATTTACAACTTTAACTGAAAAAATTGAAGCTTGTTTAAATTCTCGTCCTTTATGTCCGTTAAATAACGATCCAGAAAACTTGGAAGTTTTAACACCTGGTCACTTTTTAATAGGAGCACCATTATTAACAGTTCCTGAGGAAAATGTGGTAAATGAGAATCCTAATATATTAACTAGATGGCAGCTGTTAGATCATTTACACCAGAAGTTTTGGAAAAGATGGTCTAAAGAATACTTGTCCAGATTGCAGCAAAGACCAAAATGGACCCAACAACAACCAAATTTAAGGGTTGGAAACATAGTGCTAATAAAGGAGGATAACTGCCCACCAACCAGATGGGCTTTGGGAAGAATTATTGAGACAAGCTGTGATGATAATGGTCTTGTTAGAGTTGCTACTTTAAAAACAAAAACTTCAATATTAAAACGCCCTATAACTAAGCTATCGCTGTTGCCAATTATAGACAACGACGATAATTTCAGCTATGATGAAATCAAAAATAGAAATCTAGAAGAACTTAATTTTACTAATAATAGTATCGCAGAAATGCATGGCAATAAGGATGAAAAACCTCATTCAACCGTCAAAAGAAAGCATACGTATTCTAATAAAAAAAGCATCAACAAGAAATATAAGTACACATGATGTTCATCATAATGCAATTGCATACATAACTCTCATAACTCAATTGATGCAAAAAACAATTCAAAACCTGCAGTACCACCTACAGAAAGCAATACAGCGTCAACCGCTTGTGAACATCCATTTAATTATTAATTCATTTCGGGGGGAGAATGTTCGCAGAACATAAGTTTTTTAACATTATAAACTTAACATTAATATATTTTATAACAACTTTTATATATATTAACTAATTTTAATATTGTTTATTTCATAATTGTTTAACGTACATTTTTGCTTATTATGCACATTTCTTTGTAATATAATTTAATTGAACTTAACTTAATAAAATACCTTTAAAGTCATTGTACTGACCTACATTCATAATTTTAATTGTTTTAAAGTAAGTTAAATATTTGTTGTGTCAGCTAATTTCGTTGCATAATGTATAATTATTATGGAAATAAAAATTGTATTTAAAGACGTAATTTTAAGTAAAATATAATCATTAATAAATTTGAATTCTAAACTTAAATAAGTTTTTTGTTTATTTTTTGTGATTCAAACACTTATCAAATTCAGATCGTAATAAAACACAAAATGTAAAAATAAATATTAAAAAAAAATTTCGATAAGTTTAATCAAATATAAAAATAAAAGAAGCTATTAATAATTATAATAAAACTTTTTTTTTTTCTTTAGTATTTAATATTTTTTTTTTCAAAAAGCATAAAACAAATTATTAACTATTCGGTACGAGCGAGAGAGATCAACTTGATGATTTCATTACAAAAAGAATAGATGAAAAAATATATGTAGCTTGTCTTTTTCTTGACCTACAAAAGGCTTTTGATTGTTAGTTTAGCTTAAAAAACTAAACTTTACAAATAATCAAATTTTATATTTTCAATCTTACCCGTGGAACAGAAAACCACAAGTCAGAATAACAGAATTTTTAAGCGATGAAAGAATAATTGTAAATGGTGTCCCACGAGCATCTATTTAGGACCAGGCCTTTTCAAACTATACATTGTCGATATTGTTAAACTGAATTTAAAAGGAAACATTCAACTGTATGTCGATGATGCTGTAATTATTTATTTATTTGAACCAAAACAAGGTTTTTACAAAAAAAAATCTTAAAACTAAAACTTATAATTAACATGAAATTTGATTACATAGCAAAAAAATTATAATACATTAAAAATGAAAAGTTTATTTATTTGTTTATTTGTAGAAAATGCATACAAAGCAAAAAAGCAAAAACACAGTTGAAATTAAATTTATGAATACTAACTGTATTAACTAACTGTATAAAGTAACTAAATTAAAAAATAATATGAACGTGTAATATGATATAATGAAGGTTAAAATTATTGTCTTAGGTCATGAATTAATTTTAAGTTTAATTTACGTTTAAAAGTGTATCGAGAAATTTATGTAGAATAAAGATGACTATGTTTATTGATTGTAATGCAACATCTATTTATTGGTTTATTCAGTTCTATGAGTATTTTCAATTAAGTTTTAGTGCTTCTCGTATTTTTCGCACCTTTGTTTATTTTAAAGTTATCCAATAAATACCGAACGTCAATGTTTTTTCTTAACCCTAGAACAGTAAGTATTCGTCGATTCGACGAACATCTAAAATTTTTTGCCTATAGTTCTTAGAATTTTTGTCATTCTTCTTTCTCCTTTTTGTGTATCTCTCAGTCATTTAGTTTTGTACTTATATTTAATTTGTGATGTCATAGTAACATACAGGAATTGAACTACACACAAGTAAGTAATGCATCCTATGCACTATAGAGGATGAACATCTATTTAAAACCAGAAAGGTCTGCAGTTTCTGTGATTATAAAAAAAGACGAATGACAAAAACTCAATGTACAACATGTAATAAACACATATGCGGAGAACATCAAATAATAAAATGTTCACGTTTCAATGTTGCTATGTAATTTTATATTTATAACAATATTTTCTACCTAATCACTATTAATTTTTTTTTCTGTTTTTATATGAATTTTAGAGATTTAAATTATGATTTCTGCTTTTAAGTTCAATTATATTATTTTGGTTATTTAAGAAATATAAAAAAAAATATGATTCTTCTATATTTTCTAGGCATAATAATGCCTTTATACACATATTCGTCGATTCAACGTATTCTTAGCAATAAGAGAATAAAAATAAGCTTACTGTTCTAGGGTTAAGACGTCAAAAGTAAAGCAGGAAGAAAGAATTTGCTTGCGTGAGGATAACGTTAACATATTTAATGAATTAAGTCTTACGAGATAGCTAGACAGAATTGAATAATCTCTAGAATTATATTGATTTCTTAAAACGAAAAGAAGAAATTGCTTTTGCACGGATTCTATTCTATCAGAATGTATTTGAAATGCAGGATCCCACACAATATTACCATATTCAAGAATAGAAAGTACTAAAGAACAATAAAGAGCTTTAGTTACAGCATAGTTGCTAAATTCTTTAGCTCTTCTTTTTATAAAGCCGAGCATTTTGTTTGCCCTGGAAATCATATACTCATAATGAAGATGGGCGTCTTAATTCTCTATGAAGACGTGAAATAGGTAAAATTTTAACTTAACATTATACAGAACAGACAACCGAAAACAAATTGCCTGTATAATCGCCTAAAACTATTTAATGAACTACTCTTAATGATTTAGGGCTTTTTCCGATTTTGGAGGAAAAAGGTTTTTCCATGAAATTATTTGTTTTGTAACACCTACTCGTAGTCAAAAATTTTTTTCCTTATTTCAAACGATGTAAAAGTTTTTGTAAACATACGGACGGAAGGTCGGACGGACAGAGTGAAACTATATAGGCACATTTTTACAAAATCTTTTCAAATCAACTTTGAATAAATTTTATTGATGACAAAAATCACTCTAAATAATATTTTTTTTTAGAATTATCCATAGTTTGATTTTTCTAAAATAGATTTACGAACTTAAGCTCTCTCATAGATGCGCTTGATGTGGAATCAACGTTCTCTTCTTTAAATATGGACTACTGTCTAAAACAGTGTTATGAGAAGCTACGAGCATGTTTTCGCTTAGCAATTCCTATAAAACCACATAAAAACTTTAACTACTCAGTTCCATGGTTATCTAATGAATTGTGTTCTTTGAGAAACAAACGTAATTCTAGTTAAAAAAAAAAAATAAAAACTAATTCCGCTGACCGCTTAAATATTTTTCTAGAAATCTATGAAAGATTCAAGTTCTTATATGATATTCTTTTTAAAGATTATTTATCAAGAATTAAATTTGAACATTTTTATAATCCGCGACGTTTTTTTATTTTGATAATAGTAAACGCAAGACTGACAGTTATCCAACAGATTTGCGCTGCGAAAATGCAATTCTAACTCTTTTGAAAAATTTTTCTCCAAAACCTATAAAAATGGAATATTTGAGCGCAATCAGTCATATTTAAATAGTTAAGTTCCTCCATCTCATTCAACTTTTGGCATTTATAGTTTTTTATAACTGAAGACATCTTAATGCCCGACGGGACTCCACCAATAGTATTTAAACAATGTGCCCAACACTTCGTTGAACATTTTTATAAACTATTTAATCTGTCCATTCAATTTGGCTTCTCAAGTCCTGAAATATTTCTTTTATCACATAAGATGTGATGATTTCAGTAAGGGTTTGTTACTGATATATCAAAAAACGAGGAAACCAAATTGAACGTGGTATTTACTGATATCAGTAAGGCCTTTGACCTAATCCCCTATAAAATTATCCTTGAAAAGTATAAAACTATAGTATTTTCAAGTCAAGCCATCATGGTCCTTTAATTTTCGCAGTTACCTACGACAGTCCCCAAAGTTTATCTCATTCCCATCTTCTAAGTTTTACAGATGATATCAAAATAATCAAAACTATAACCTCACCTAATTTACTATAATATTACCATATTAAACTTACATAAATAGATTCATTTAATTTATTGTGTGATTGTATTAGACAATTCCTTAAATGAAGCAACAATAACTGTTGCTCACTTAGTGAACCACCACAATAATCTGAAAAGTTATGATTTACAAGGGTTAGTGTGTTAATAAAATTATGCTTCTTTACTATTATCACTTTTTACCAAATCTTACAATACTATTTTTGTGTATGATTTTCTTAATGCTGATTATCAAAGCATTAATAATGCTTTATCAGTCATCAGTTGGGACGATCTGTTAAACGAACACGATATTGACTTGATTATCTCTGAATTCTATTCAAAGCTATTTTAGATAATAAACTCCTTTCTTCCTAAAATTCGCAAAAAGGACAACACAACCGAACTTAGGACATTGCGTAACCTACACAATAAACTATACAAAATAATTAAAAATTCAAAAGAGCCCAATAATGACTTATTAAACAAGTACAAGGATCTTGCTTTTGAATTTAAACAAAAATCTAATTTGGCTTATGATAGATATCTCACTAACGAAGGCAACAAATTAATTACAGATAGCAAGTTTTTTGACTTCGTTAACACAAAACGTAAAACTTACGGTTATCTAAGCTAAATGTCAAAAGACAATAAGTTTTCTAATTGCCCGAAAACTATCTGCAATTTCTTTGCTAAATCTTTTCAAAAAATACCAAAAAAGGTATAGGACCTGACCTGATTTCACTGACTTTTTTATACAACTGTGTCAGTTATCTCACTTATCCGCTTCATTTTATCTTTAATAAATCTCTTTCCTCAGGTATTTTTCCTCTTTTCTGGAAATCTTCTTATCTTACCCCTATCTACAAAAATGGTGATAAATCATACGTCGAAAATTACCGTGGTATAGCTATTCTATCAACTATTCCCAAGTTGTTCGAAAAAATTATTGTAGACAAAATTACACCCAGCATAAATACAAAACTAAACAAACAACAACATGGATTCAGAAAAGGTCGTTCCAAAACAACAAACCTTTTAGTTTACACTTCTGAAATCCTTAATGAAATGGAAAACGGGCACCAAGTTGTTGCTATTTTCACGGACTTCAGCAAAGCATTCGATCGTATTGATCCGGCTCTTTTCTTTATTGGATATTCTCCTATATTACAAATAGAACGCAAAATATCAAATTTCATGGATTTTGCTCGGACTCAATCAATGTTACATCAGGAGTACCGCAAGGTAGTCACTTAGGTCCACTCTTGTTTAATATATTCATTTCCGATCTTTCTAGTAAACTTTTCGGTGTTGCATTTGCTGATGATCTCAAGATTTATCATGTAATTAAAAAGAGTTCCGATTTTGCATTACTTCAGACAAATCTAAATAGTCTGCAAGAATGGTGCTTCTCTAATAAGTTAGAACTAAACATTGAAAATGCAAGATTATAAGTTTTACACGTAAGAGATCTACCATTACTTTTGGTTATAATATAAATAATGTAAACCTTAAAAGAGTTAAAAATATTACCGATTTAGCGATTCTGTTGGATGATAAACTGAACTTCCATCTTCACTATGAGTATACAATTTCTAGGGCAAACAAAATGCTCGGGTTTATCAAAAGAAGAGCTAAAAAATTCAGCAACATCGCTGTAACTAAAGCTCTTTATTGTTTCTTGTATACATTCAATAAACACAGTCATCTTTTTTCAAAACAAATTTCTTAATGACCTATGACAATAGTTTTAAACTTCAATATATTATATTCGTATTACACTTCAAGTACATATTATTTTATAATTCTATAATTTAGTTATTTTTGTTTTTTTTTTACTTTATAAATTGCATTTTAACTGCGTTTTCGCTATGCATGCATTTTTTAAAATCTACAAAAAAATAAATAAACTTTTAATTTTAATGTATTTAAAATTATGCTTTTTAATTAAGTTTCATGGTAATTTTAAGTTTTAGCTATAAGAATTTCTTGAAAAACCTTGTTTTGGTTCAAATAAAATAAATAATTAAATAAATAAATACGAGCGTCGTCTCGAGTACGCTTCATATACGCATATGTGACGAAATTGTTTTTAATTTGCCATCCACTTTAAACATGTATGACATACATGATTTTGCTTTGTGAGTTAGTACAAGATAGATTTGTGCCGACAGAAATACATGCCTTAGAAAAACATTAGAATTTATATAAAAGATAGAATAAATTATATAATGAACAAAATAACACAAAACAAAATATGAAAAGTAAGGCATAGTATGTGGTTTACGTCATACGTGATATATTGAGCTTATCTTAATTAGTTAAAAAGAGAGAAATAGCCCTAAAATAGCTGTGAAAATTTCTTGCATTAAATTTTCATTTTACGGCACATTGTGCGAAAAGAAGATATTTTTCACGTTGTTTTATATAGCATAAGGCGTTTTTTTTTTTAAATCAGAGCATTTATCTGAATACGCTCAAAACAAAATGAGCACGTTCTGAGCATAGCATGAACAAAGTACGCTCAGAGTCTTCAGATTTAATAAAATAACATGATTTGAAAAAAGCTGTCATTTTAATTTTAGCATAGAATTACTAGTACTAGAATGGCAATAGAGAAAAAATTTTCAGACAAATTTCAAAATTTGGTATGTGTACCGTTTGTATGTATTTACTAGTTTCTCCGCGATTCATTTCATTTTGAAAGTGAAATATAAAAGAAACTTTTAAGTACGATTCAAGTAAGATTTCAAAGTTAAAAGTAAATGATAACAAATTAGAAAATATTATATTCAAAAAATTTGTCTGTTGTTATGCTTTTTGAAGTTTTTTAAAAAAACATTAAATTAAATAAAGGATTATTAAGATGGGGAAAAAAGTGTTGCTTAAAGAATTTTTGTTATTTCTTGAGGTTTTACAAATTTCAGCCAATTTTTTTTAAATTATTTCAAAGGTATTTTCCTTTTGGTTTTTGCTCTCCATTTTTCATTATTATAAAGTAACCGTTCTGTAAATTTACCAAAACATTGTCTATTTTTGAATAGAATCAATTTGAAAATCATATTGTAATGCTAAAATTTTTAAATAATAAGTAAAATTTTTATTGAATAAAAAAAGGGTAAAGAAAAAACCTTTTAATTCTTTATTCGGAAACGTTAAGTTATTTGAAACAGAAATCCAAAGCCTCCTTACGGTTAACATAAATGTAGATTTCATATTTGCAAAAGGTTCGTTCATATTTAAAAATGGCTAAAAATGTTTATATATTCACAAGACTATAAATACTTTTTGTTTTGTTCAAAAAATTATGATTTGTTTTTGATTTACTTATTTTCATTTCCACGATGAATAAATAAACCTACGATAAACCTTAAGATAAATCAAAATAGATATGTAAGTTAACTAAAATTAAACTAAAAATGTACTTGTTGGAGATTCCATTATTTTAAAAATAATTGACTGCAATTTGTTCAAATATTATTCAAATTTTTTTCTTAATGTTTTGTTCAATTATATATTTAATATTAAAAAGTAAATATTTAAAATAAAAGTAAATTAAATAAAATAGTAAATATCTTTATTCGAAATAACTTACAATATACAAACTGCCCAATCCAAATACTATGTAAAATATAAACAAAAAAACTAATAAGAAACTGCCTAATAAACATTCTCATTTACTCAAATATAAGCAATGACAGATGAAGTAGCCGTACCATTTGTATACGCATACGAAGTTGCATATGTATTTTTTTGTCTGAATACCTCAGGATAGGAAATCACATTAGAAGAAAAGAGTCGGGAACATCCTTTTGCCATTCTAGAACTAGTAATTCTATGAATTTTAGATACGTTTTAAATTTTCAAAAAATTAAATTAAGTTATTAAAATAAAATTAAAAATAGATAACTTAAAATAAACTAAGTATTTTGACGTTTATTTTACAAGTAAAATCTTAAACCAACGTCAAAATGTGCTTGTATTTTACTTTTTCAGCCGTACTCGATTTTTCTCATGAACATATGGTGCACGCTCTGATTTAAAAAATTAACACGAATCTGAAAATGCATGCACTGCTCAAGTTTAAAAATACAAAAAGCCAATTGTATGCTGTTTACGTGAATATTGGGAATATAAAATAATGACATTTTTTTGTGATCAGTGACATTTAGAAAATAAGCTGAAATGTCAAATTGTTTTATTAAAGAGATTGTTAATACAAATCAAAAAATTTATAAACAAATTTAAAAAAAAAATTGAATTTGGAGGAATTAGAAGAAAATTTAGTTGTCCAAAGTTTAATTGAAAAAAAAAAGAGACCATCTCATTTAATTGGAAATAAAAGAAAAACATCTTACAGAATGCAGAGTAAACCCGTATATAAATGTATTGAAAATTTAAAGGATGGTTTGCTAAAGATGAAAAATTTTTATAATTTCTTTTCTAATCAATTTAATAGTATGAAAATAAGTTTTTAGATTTAGTAACATATCCAGCAAGTTTCAAAGTAAATTGTCATATAGATGTAAAACAATTAATTTGAAATAATACATGACTTATTAAAAAAAGAAAAAAAGAAAAGTTCTAAAAAAGGAAACACGTCCAAAAGATGAAATTTCTTAAAAAAAGTTGGTAATTGTGTTGGAGTGAGTGAATAAAATATTAATATGCGTATTTTAAAATATAATATTTCTAAAATTACCTTTTCTATAATAGATATTTTGCTTCTGGTTCACTCCAAAGACATAGCTTCAGTATATAGAATAAGCAAACTTAATAATAGAGAGAGGAGAGTTAATAGATACTGTTTCTGATGATATTTGTAAGAAATTAATATGAAGCTTTCCCATTGCATAAAAAAATAATTAAAACCATATGCTGTAAGACAATCTTCGAAACTATTGAACATACAATATTTGGCAGACTGATGAAGAAACAGTATTTGACTGTGAAAAAGAATCAGAACATGCTATGGATACTGTATGGATACTGTAAAAGATGAGTACTTACTTTGTGTACTGGAATATCAGACCGTAAGCATAAGAAGATTAAACAGGTAGAGGCCCATTTTTTGTGAATGTGCAAAGAATGCATTGTAATTTTCAACAAAATTTAACAAATGGATAAAGCGGAACTCATCAACATAGGGGCATCTCAAAAATCATTAGACTTAAAATTCAACAAAATCAATGTACAAGCAAATACTGGAGATAAACAAAAAAAAATATTGGGATTGAACAGCACGAAAAATAATGTTAACAGCAATAAATCTTAGGCAGAAATAACCAGGACCAACAAAAGTGATAATCAACCGGCACAGCAAAACAAAAAATTTACTAAAACAATCATAATCAAGCCAAAAATAACACAGTCTGCTGAAAAAACTAAAAAAATTGTTACAAAGAAAATTTCACCAGGGGAAATAAAAATACCAATCAACATTCTAAAAAACATGAAAGAAGGAGAAATAATGTTTAGATCTAATAATGAAGCAAATAATGAAAAATTTAAAAAAAAAATTAGAAACAAAACCGGGAACAGAATATAAAAAAAACAACTCAAGACAAATGAAACCGAAAATCAAAATAGGAACTATAAACCGGAGGAACTAAAGACAAAGATATTACAGCTAAAACAGCAAATCTTGGAATGTGATGCTATGAAACTGGTTCACACCAAACAGGATAAAACAACAAAGAAATGGACATTCTACTTGGAGGAAGCGCAAAGCACGTTTGACAAAATGGTGAATAGTTTATATAAATATAAATTGGGAAAAGCATTGGGGAAAGATATTACTGTGTTACAATGTTTCAAATGCTTGGGCTAGAATCATAAAGCCTCGGACTAGGAGAAAAATACTCGAAATGCGCAGGAGAGCGTTGAACTCAAGAATGCCGGAGTGAATCAACCAAATGCGGCAATTATATGGCCTTTAACAAGTACGAGAGTGACCATTATAGAATGGAATTTACACATCGGTGTCACTCTGGTACAAGCATTCACTGCCCGTTAATAAGGAAACATATTGAGGCAAAAAGTGAAAAAATTAGCGATACTTCAGATAAAATTTTGAAAAAGTGAGTCTCGTTAAAAGTTTATATACTAATGCTAGGTGTTTAAGGAACAAATTAGCGGAGTTGGGAGCATTTAGCGTAAGATACAATAATGGATCAGACATCATCATAATCAATGAAACTTGGATTTTCTCACATAAAACCAAACATTACAACTTGCCAGGATACAAGGCGATTTTTAACTGTAGAGATAGCAACAGAGGAGAGGCACAGCGATATTCATCAGAAACAAGGAACGATATAACACCCTAGTTATAGATAGCAGATTCAACACTATCATCATTGAATTATCAATAGGGAGCAATAAAAATTTTACTGTTTAGAAATCAGATAATCATGAGGATTTCAATTTTACGGATCATTTAGAGGGCATCTTCAACAGATATAAAAAAATATTAAAATGGAAAAATCAACTATATAGCAACTAAAAGAGTTTAAGCACATTGATGACTTAAAAAAAATTTTTTTAGAAGCAGAAATAGAAAATATGGAGCAACTAACAACAATAGTTCAAACTGCTATTAAGGATAATACAAAAGCGCAAGTAATTAGAACAAGGAACAATAAATAGTTAACACAAGAGATTCTAGATAAACTGAAACAAAGAGATAGGATATATAAGAGTTATAAACAACCCGAATGATGTAGCTGTAAAGGAAAGCTTCAAAGAAGTTAAAAATGATCTAAATCACAAAACGATTGCTAAACAGTATATAATATATTCTACAACAAGGAAATGCAGAAGGCGGGCAACGACACAAAAAAACTATTTACATCAATCAACAAATTAATAAATAATATAAATAAAACAGAGGAACTAACAATGGAGAACCCAACGATAAATGTAATAAAAATAGGGGACGAATTAGGAATACTAAATAGTATAAATCAACATTTTTCGAATATTGGATCAAAACTTCATTCAAACTTAGACAGGATTAATTCACCATCACATAGTATCTTTTTAATCAAAAACATTAGGTACAAGCAATCTCAAATATTCAAATTCTTCGGGACCTGATGCAATAAACAATAAAGATCTTAAACTTATAGCCGAAAGCTTTTGACACGGTACATCATGGGATCTTATTAAATAAGATGGAGGAATTAGGTATAAGAGGCATGGCGAATGCATTAATAAGAAATTATCTGCCAAACAGATGGATCAAAACCAAGATGGACAACAAGTTGAATACTCTACATCTACCGAGTGTTGGGGTACCACAAGAATTAGTCCTGGGGCATACTTTGTACATTTTGTATTTTCGGAACATCAAAGAAGCTGGGTTAGTGGGCACATATGTTATCTTTGCGGACGATACCTGTCTGCATTACATTGCTAAAAAGAAACAAGAACTGGAAGAAGTAATCAACAGGGCTTTAAAATGTATGATAAAATAAACTTATACTAAATAGCTTCAAAACAAAATAAATGATTTTCCATTCCAAGAGAGCGGAGGGCATTTCACCGAGAATCATTATACTAGATGTGAACATAGAAAAAGCAAAGAAATATTAATACCTTGAATTAATGGTAGATAAGAAGCTGACATGGGATAAACACGTAGGAAACTTTAGTAAAAAAAATGCGGCGCTAATAGTAAAATTTTTTTAATATAAATAAAAATAAAAACAACTAGGATCTAACTTAATTTAAAAACGGTTTATCATATATTCAATTCCCATATCATGTCACACATACAATATAACATTGTCTGTTGGTCTAACTGTCAAACCTACATAATCAACAGGGTTCACATTCTCTTAAACCGGTCACTGAGAAGAAATGAAATCAAAAAGAAACATATAGTGTTTGGTATATGCTGATTATAATGATGATGATTTATTTATTTATTATAACAAGAATTTAGATTAGTAACATCAGTATTATTTAGTAATTCATTATATTTCATTATAAAAATTTTTTTAATCCCTGTGAGTACCTCCAATCAACTGTCACTGGTATCAGGAATTACGTTGTTGTTGCATGTGTTGTAATTATACTCATCTGTTTTGGTTCTGCATTTATTTCAATTTGTGTTTTATTATAGTGTAGAATTTTATTTTGTTTTAAATAGTGTTTAGTTTTATTTTAATTAAATTAAAATTTTATTGGAATTTGTGTTTAAAGTTTGTGTATTAGTTTAATGTGGTATGATTATTAATTTAAAAGTTTATTAGAACTTGTATTCAAGTTTGTGTATTAATTTAATGTGGTTGATTATGTAGTATGATTATTAGTATCGATTATTAGTATGTAAATTATTATCAGTAGAAGATTTAATATTATGTTATCTTGTTCGTTACATTTTATTATTATGTTTATTATTATTTATTCGCCATTTTTTTTAAAACATATCTAATATAAATTGTGTTGTTCTAGGTATTCCTGTTGCTACTTGAAAAGATAAAATTAGTTTGCTCTTGTAACAATTACCCTTATTTTGTGGATATATCTTTTATAATGGATTAGATGATCCCTGATATATTTTCTACCTATTACGCGCCTTACACCACTTAAACAAACGCTTCATAATTTCTGCTTTAAATACGTTCTTTGCTGGTGATTTTAATATTGATTTGCTGGAAACTAGATATGGTATGAAAGACAGATTTATTAGTATATTGAATAATCTTTCAACATTGTCAACGCTCAAATTCCCACTCATTTTAATACTAAACATTCCTCGCTATTGAATTATTTTCTTTCCTTAACTAATCAAGTTGGAGGTAATGTATCAAAACTCGGTGGTGGCTCAAAACTATGGTTCGTTTTGAATGATATTGATAAACAGCATAGTCTTGAAACTTTTTGACTTGATCTTACACTACTTAAATTCCTAGAATTTCTTCTGCCAGTTATTTTGCCCTATCCACTTCACATACCTAACTCCATAATCACTACTCCTGAATTTCCAACGATATGGAAAAGAGTAATTCAGTTTAAAAAAAAATAAATCCAGATAACAATTTAAGGCCGGTTATGCACGTTTGGCCTAAAATCGATCAAAAAGTTCTAGGTTGCGAAACCATGGTCCAATCTAACCTACAGCACAAATTTGATGTAGATAGCGCCATTAGTTGATTTATCGTAATTTTTTATATATAGTTCGTTAGCCCTTAGAGACCGATTAAAAGGTCGAGAATCCAAACTAATCGGCCGATTTCGCCTATATGCAATCTCTGCCGTACTTTCGGTCCCAGTAACCTACAGTTAACTAATCATTACTAGTTACCTAGAATTTAAATTTCAGCAAAATATCGTAATTAGTTTTTGAGTTATGGTTTTAAGATATATGTTTGTTAGCCCTTGAGCTTTTCATAGGTTCTAGAACCACAATGAAACAAACACTCATACAGAATGATTTACAACTTCACAACAAAAAAACATCAAATTGATACTTCTATACTGATAACAATTTTAATTTCCGCACCTCACCACACGTTAGGCTATTTTTAGCTTACCTTCACAATGATTCGTATAATCGTGTTATAGAAGGTAAAACTCGTACTAACCTCAAAGTTTGAATTAATGACGAAGGACTCCCAACTAAATACGAAGACCTATAAAAGTTATATATTAAATTTCACAATTCTATAGATGTTTCGGAAAAAGATGTAAAAGATGATCTTAAATCTTATAGAAGTCACTGTAAGAGTAATTATTGTAAACATTTAAACTCAGCTCGTGAAAGTTATAAGTTTTTCTCCCCAGCGCCTCCAAATAATCTTCTCAAGGTATCTATCAATCGTAACTTAAATAAATATAACATTTCTTTTTATTATCAAAATGTAAGACGTTTAAGAACAAAGACTACGGATGTTTTTTTAAATTCATCTATTATTGGACTTAGAGCTTTTTGATAACCGTTACGCAGTTTTTAGGAGGACAGATATTCAAATCTATTCGATTAGCCTAATGGTGTAATTCCTAAAGAGGGTAGAGTTTTAGTTGCGGTAAAAAATTATTTTAATGCAAATCAAGTCCATGTCCCTGGATTAGAAGCCTTGAACTTATTAATGTGAAAATTGAACTTGCTTCTAAAAATTTATATCTTGTTAACTGTTATATTCCTCCTTCGTCTGATTCTGATATTTATACTTCTGTAGGTAAAACGATAGATTTTATTTGCAATGACTTTAGTCCTAAAGATGAATTGATAATACTGATTATTTGCTTATATATGTAAGTCTCAGAAATTTAAAACTTTCAGGGTAAACAACTTGATTTAGTGTTTACTTCTGAATGGAATAATTTAGTTTTCTGCGAAATATCTTCCCTTTAATAGGTATTGATAAGTTTCATCCACCATTAAGTTTTACTCTTTGTGTAAATTCACCAATCAATTCTGATTATTCTAATTCTTATAGTTTTAATTTTAACAAAGCTAACTTTGCTGCTTTAAATGAATTCATTATTTCCTTTGATTTTGATTCTGTATTTAATAATACAGATGTTAATATAATGACAAAAAGGTTTTATGAAGTTATTTTTGAAGGCTTTCGGCAGTTTTTACTAAAATCTTAGAATCGAAACCCTTTATTAAGTCCACCATGGTTGAATTCGGGTTTGAGAAAACTCAGAAATAAAAAGAATAAAGCTTGGCGTTGTTATATTAAATCGAAGAATTCGCATCACTATAATAGATTTAAAATTCTTTTTGATGAATTTAAATTATTGTCTGAATAATTATTTAAATTCATAAAACAACATATAAACTTGGTAAATAATAATCTTCCCGGACCTGATGATATTCCGGAAGTTATACTCAAAAAGTGTTCAAGTGCTTTGGCTATTCCCCTTTCAATACTGTTTAACTCTTCTTTAAATTCAGGAGTTTTCCCTTCTATCTGTTCGAATTAATAATGTATGATTCTATTCATAGTCACCGTAAATCTTTTTTGGTTCATAATCAACATGGATATATAGATAAGAAATCAACAGTCACTAATCTTGTTGAGTCAGTTTCAACTTTTACAAAAAATATGGAAAACTTTTTCAAAAATAAGGTTTTCAAACAGATGTTATCTTTACAGTTTATAGTAAAGCATTTGGTGTTTTATCACATTCTATAATACTGATAAAGCTGAGAAAACTTGGTTTCCCAGATATTTTTGTGAAATGGGTTGACTCATATTTATCTGATATTACCTACAGTGTTTTATTTAGAAACATCACTTCTAAACTTTTTAACGCCAATTCCGGAGTTCCACAAGGCAGTCACTTAGGTCCTCTTTTTTTTATAATCTCGGTAAATGATGTTTCTTCAGATATGGTTAACAGTGAGCTTCAAATATATGCGGATGACATGAAAATTTTTAAGAAAATTGAGTCACTACATGGTGCTTTATTCTTACAAAATGAATTAAATAATTTTTTTAATTTGAGTAAAAACAATAATCTTCTTTTAAATGTAAATAAATGTGCACTTATGTGTTTCACACGTCGTCTTAATCCGATTTGTTTTAATTACTGCTTGAACGGATTTAGCATTCCTAAAACGAATTCTATTAAAGAACTAGGCGTTTACTTCGATGATAAGCTTAACTTTAAACTTCATTTCTGTTATATTATAAATAAAGCTAATATTGTATGATTGATTTTATAAAACTTTGGTCTAAAGAATTTAATGATCCCTATGTTCTTAAATCTTTATATTCTTGTCTCGTTAGACCTAATTTAGAATATGCTAGCCAAGTCTGGTCACCATTTTACGCGGTACATATTAATAGGATAGAGGCGGTGCAAAGAAATTTTTTAAGATTTACTTTGAAAAATCTTCAATGTTGACTATTGGTTTTGACAAATTATGGATTCTTCAAACAAAAATAAAATTAAATCGAAAAGGTTGATTTTATCTGTATTGTATAAATCCACTAATCTGTTTAGTTTTAGTGAATTCGCCGAAATTTTTGAAATTTGGGTGGAAGAGAATATTTGTATTTCGAACAAAAATGTTATTTGCTCAAAGTAATGAGATATGAAATATTTCGAACAATGATACGGCAAGTTTGAAAAGAATTATTAAATTATGTAGTTTACAACAGGTAAACATTCACACAACATTCATACAACAGTTTACAACATTCCCAACCAGAATATCGAAAAATACAGCAACACTTATTGACTATGTTTTAACAGGTATTGCAGAAAATAGTAGAATATCAATTGAAAACAGATTTGATTGCACAATTGGGGATCATCAAGCTGTTGGATTAAATATAAATTGTAACTCAAAACACCAATTTAAACCAAGGGAAATAGATGTAATAAAAATTAATAAAAATAGATTTGAAAATATGCTAATAACAGACAATATAAAGCATATTTGTCGAATAGAAAATGTTAAACTTTGTGCAAATTTATTTAAATATAATATTGAAAGTTTGGTAAATAATTGAAAGAAGATTATTATTAGATTTAAAGAGCAGGAATGGTAAATTAATTACAAAAAAAACTATTATTAAAAATAATAAAATAGTAGCACATCAAAGAGCTGCATTAACTAATGATTCAAATCTTTAGGCAATCGATAAAGAAAATAGAAACAAATATAACATAGAAATTAAAAGAGCAAAAAATCTAATTATTGAAAATAAAATTAAAAATTGTGAAGGAGACAATAACGCAATGTGGAGATCAATCGGAAAGTTTATAACAAAATCAAAAGAAAACCAAGCTATTAAGAGCATTTTGTTAATAATAAGGAATTAAATAATTCAGTAAAAATTGCTAACCAATTAAATAGATTTTTTATTAATAGTGTTGCTGAAATCAAGAAGCATAAGTGTTATTGATTATGAGAATATGATAGAAGAAAGAGAAAAACGATTTAAATTTAGAAATATAAACAGAGATGAATTATTCGAAATAATTAAAAATATGAATAAAAATACTGATTTTTTAGGAATAAATTCGAAACTGATATTAGAGTGCTTTAATATAATTGGGGATGTTCTCATGCATATTATTAATACTTCGATGAATGAAGGCAATCTTCCTAATACATGGAAAGAAACGATTGTACGACTAATTCTAAAAGTTTGTCATGCTAAATATCCAAATGAGTTTAGACCAGTTAATATGAGTACTTTATACGAAAAGATACTAGAAAAAGTAGTTAATTTGTAGTTGCAACATTATTTAAATGAAAATAATATTTTGTGTAATGAGCAAAGTGGATTTAGAGGAAAACATTCCTGTGAAACTGCATTGAACTTTGTTTTTTATGAATACTGGAAAAAGTAGGTAATTTGCAGTTAAAACATTATTTAAATGAAAATAATATTTTGTGTAATAAGCATAGTGGATTTAGAGGAAAACATTCCTGTGCATTGAACTTTGTTTTTTTATGAATGGAAATTAGTAAAAGAAAATAATTTAATAATTATTGCTGCTTTGTTATTAAAAAAATTCAAAAAATACGGTATTGACGATATTGAGCTAGAACACAAAAAACATGTGTGGATGGTAAATTTTCTAGTTGTGAATTGATTCAAATACATAGTTGGTCGAAATGTGGAAGAAGGTTAATCCAAACTCAATGAAGAACTACAAAATCTATTTGATTGCCTGTGTATGAATAAGTTAAAATTGAATTTGGAGAAAACAAAATGGATGGTAATGAACGATAGAACGGGAAGCAATAGTGATGTACGAATAGACATAAATACAATAGAAAGAATAAGGGTAATTAAGTATTTAGGGGTGCAAATTGATCACAATTTAACAGTAGATAAGCATGCAGAGTACATATACAATAAGATGTCCCAGAAAGTTGGTTACTTAGGAAGAATAAGGAACAAACTTACATTAAAAAATGTAATAACAATATACAATACAATGATTCTTCCACATTTCGATTACTGTGCGTCTTTGCTGTTCTTATGTAAAATAAAAAAGATATCAAAGTTTTTAAGACAATTGAGTCTCTAAATGCTTAAATCTTTATATTCTTGTCTTGTTAGACCTAATTTAGAATATGCTAGCCAAGTTTGATCACCATTTTACGAGGTATATATTAATAGAATAGAGGCGGTGCAAAGAAATTTTTTAAGATTTACTTTGAGAAATCTTCAATTGTCACACCCGCTGATCTTACCTCCTTATGAAAATAGATTGAATTTAATTCACTTGAAAACTTTAAAATTAAGACGAGAAGTTGCTGATGTTATTTTTATTACCGAAGTTGTAAAAGGTAACATTTCTTCTCCTCAAATCCTCAATAACATTAAAATTAATTCAAATAATCGTTTACGTAATACTAATTTATTTACGTTAAGTTTTCATAGAACAAATTACGGCAATTATGAACCGATTCATAGGATGTTGATAATGGGTAATAAACACAAACAACTTTGATTTCACACTTTCAAAACAAACACAAAAACTTAAATTGTATAAATAGAAATAAAAAATCTTTTTTTTTATATATATTTAGTTGTTTTTATTGTTCACTAAAATTTTAATTTAAGAAATATGAAATTGTAACTTAATTCATAATCTTAATTATTTCTTTTTATATGTTTTATATAACTAATTGTTAAAATTTTGCAAAGTTTGAATTAAATTAATAAATAAATAAATAAACCCGAAATCATGGTACGATTTTGGCCATATGCAGTCCCCCTCATACTTTCAATACTAGTTAGCCCTTGTAGACAATTGGAAAGTTATGTCTTAATTCGAAGTTACTATTTTTATTAAATTCGATTAAAAGCCTTTAAACTTTGGGAGGTCTAAGAGAGTTACCTGAACCACCACTGTATTAGATGAGGTGTTTTTTTTTCTAGATTTTCATTTATGTTAATATTTGTACCTGCAGTAAAACTTTTTTTTTGGGAATCACCACATTCAATTTCAATAAATCAAAAATATCTTTGAATTTTAAAATTCTAAACATTCCCTTTAAACGGCCAAACGCTGGTTCTATACTTACACGCGTGGAACTGTGTATAAAGTATATTTTTTTGGCCTTCCGTTAAAAAAAAGCCATTGTCACGAAATGGTACAATTTCCTAATTTGATAGAGGATATGAATTAAAGTTTATATATTTATTTTATGCAAAAAAAAAAACAAATATTTTATATTTTATTTAAAAATTATTTATGTTACACTTACTTATTTTATTTGAAAACTTGGCGGAATTCCAAACGTGTTGTTATCTTTTTAGTTTCTTAATAACTGACGTTTTAACAACAGGTAAGTATATGTTTTATAATATAATATCACTGACTTTGCATCTGCGATATTTTGTTGGAATGTTGGCTATTTCGTGAGAACGGAAATTGAAGTTGAATATGATATTCGCGAAACGTGTAATAATTTAATTATGATTTTCATAGTTTTAAGAATTTTATGTAACATTTTAATTAACTCGAAACATGATATTCGGGTGAATTAGAAATAATTGTTTTCACATAAAATTCTTAAAAGAATTCAAATAAAGTAAATTTAACATTAGTATGTTATGTTTTACAATGGTGTTATGTTTGTTTGTTACTTATTTTTCAAAGTTTTTGATAATCTTAATTTCGCCTATTTTTATGGTGATATAGCCATTATTTTGATTAAGGTTCGGTATTTTTATTGTTTGGGCCAGGATTGTTTTCACATAAAATTCTTAAAAGAATTCAAATAAAGTAAATTTAACATTAGTATGTTATGTTTTACAATGGTGTTATGTTTGTTTGTTACTTACTTTTCAAAGTTTTTGATAATCTTAATTTCGCCTGTTTTTATGGTGATATAGCCATTATTTTGATTAAGGTTCGGTATTTTTATTGTTTGGGCCAGGGTTGTTGGCAGTAATGTCCCGATTAGAAGTGCTGTCCCTATTGTCATGATTCGTTTCTGGAAGTATACGTAAATTTCTATTATTATTTTTTCTTCTAACTTTTGCTTTAATTGTAGGTTTATTATTTTTTGGTGCTTTTTTCCTCTCTTTACGTGAGATTTATAATATTTATATCCGTCTGGAGTCACAATATGGTTTTCGTCTAAGGGTTCAGCTATTATTTTTCTAAATTAGATTTTTCCCTCCCCTTATTTTTTTATAAATTGCTGTCCTGTTTGTATATTAACGTCTTCCCTATATTGATTCAATTTTTCAATGGTATTTTCTTTGTTTTAGTTCTGGATTGGTCTGGTGTTATAGAACCGTGAAAGAAGTCTATTGGCTTTTTTCCAGTCGTACTATGTATAGAGTTATTATAGAATATTATTAAATTGATATTTTATTATATTGATATTGGTCTGGTGTTATAGAAACGTGAAAGAAGTCTATTTGCTTTTTTCTTGTCGTACTATGTATAGAGTTATCATAGAATTTTATTATTTTGTGTTATTTTTTCTTCTACGGAGTCTTCGTCTACTTTAGCGTGTTTTAACGTTTAGCATGTTTTAAAAATCCTAGGTGTTCGTTTATTGTATTGTGAAGGTGTTCCACATCCGCGTTAGATGTATGGTTTTTGATAGAGTTGAAGTGTATGCTAATGTTTTTATCCTCTAAGAACTTTGGCAATGAGAGTGCTTTTAGACATAATTCGTTATTTACAACTAAATTATGAACAAGGCTCTTTTAAATTCAGTCCAACTTCGATTTTCAATTTTTATTGCTTGTGCATATTTTGTAAACTTGTTGATTTTTGTTAAAAACATATTTTTATTGAGGGTATAGAAGACGTATGCGTTTATTTTTTCCCTAGGGTTGCTAGTAGACTTAGTAATTTGATATGTTTATTTGACAGGTTCCCTGTCATATTTCTCAATGTTGCATATTTCGAAATTGTTTATAAATATTGTTATTCTTTCTTTTAATTTGGGATGGTAAATTTTTTCTCTAAGTTGCATAAAATTTTCGTTATTCGTTAATCTCCATGATTATTTCTAAGGTGTTCACTTTGGACAAGTTGTGTCAATTAGTTTTCGTCTGTAATGTCTTTTAGTAGTTTTCCACATTTGACAATTTTGAATTTATTATTGTTATTGTTAAAATGATTCTTTACGGTATTAGTAAAGTTGTTCGAAAGGGTTACATCTTCAATTAAAACTGGTTTTATTCATATTAAAATGATTTTTTACTATCTTATTCTGTGATAAAAGAATCTTCGGCTTCATTAAAGTTAATTATAACTCTTGAAAGCGCGTCTGCGTTTCCATTTTGAACTTCCCTTTTATACTGATTTTATTTGGTAGTCATATTCTGCTAATTTCAATCTCCAGCGGACAAGCTTTGAATTTGGTTCCTTTATTGAGAAGAGCCAAGTTAAAGGACGGTGATCCGTTTCGATCAAGAATTTCCTACCAAAAAGGTATGAACGGAAATATTGCGGTGCTCACACAATTGCTAGAAGCTCTTTTTTTATAGTGCTGTAGTTTTGCTCATGGTCGTTGAGTGTACTACTAGCGTAAGAAATAGTATTATCATTTTGTGAAATAATAGCACCAATAGCACAAGAGCACATTTACTTGCGTCGGTTTGTAGAGTGAATAATTTAGAAAAATCGGGTAGTGAAGAATGGGATCGTTTGTGAGCATTAGTTTTAAGGTTTCAAAGCTTTTTATGTATTCGCAGTCTCCAATATTTACTTTCATATCTTTTTTAAGATATTTAGTCATAGCTTTTGCAATCATAGAATAATCTTTTATAAATTTTCTATAGTATCCTGTGAGACCAAGTAATTGCTTGATCTCTTTAGGATTTTTGAGAATTGGAAAATGTTGGACACACGATATTTTTTGAGGGTTTGGTTTTATACCTTCATTTGACACTACGTGACCGAGAAATTCGGTCTCCCTTTTTAAAAACTCTGATTTATCCAATTGGACTTTAAGATTCGTATCTTTCAATCTTTGGAAAATCTTTGTAAGGGATTCTAGATGTTCTTATAAAGAGGTGGAGAAGATAATTATATCATCTAGGTAGAGTAGACAGATTTTGTTAATGTAGACACCTAGGATATTACTCATAAGTCACTGGAAGGTGGCCGGAGCTGTCTTCAACCTGAACGGCATACGAAGAAATTCGTAGTGACCGCTTTCCTCGCTGAATGCTGTCTTATAAATATCTTTTCTATCAATTTCAATTTGATGAAAACCCTTGGCAGGATCGAATGTTGTAAAATGTTAGCACCTACATTCCATCGATGTTGGGAATGGAGTACTTGTCGTCAATTGTAACCTCGTTTAACTTTCTGTAGTCAATTACGAATCTCCATTTACGTCGACCACTTGCATCAAGTTTTTTGGTTACTACCCAAACTGGTGCAGAATATGGAGATTGACTTGGTCTTATAATTCCTTTTTCCAACATCTTAATTTGTTGTTTTACTTCCTCTTTATGTATATATGGGTAACGAGATGTGTTAAAAGCAATAGGAACATTATCGCTCGTACGAATCTCGTGTTTTATTGCGTTTGTAAAGGTAAGATCCGATTTCTCATTATAAAATATACCGGAAAATTTTTTAACAATTTTATGTAAATTTTGGATTTCTTCGGGTTTTAAGTGGTTTGTACGAACTTGTTCTAGTAATGGTTCTAGTAATGGTATCAGTGACGGGTTCAGTTTTTAATATATTAAATGGGATACTTTTGTGGTTATTGTTTAGTATTTTAACATTTGCATTAATTTTATTATTTTCAACTTCGTAAACACCTTCTTTGATTTCTGTTTGACTGGTATATCAAGGAAATATATTCCTTGGGTACCAAGAAGGTAAGTTTTAGTATTCTTAAAATCTTTAAAATATATTGGGATTTTTTTGTCATTAATTTCTATGTAATTATTATTATAATCAATCTTAACATTTAATTTTTTTTAAGATATTATTTCCTAAAATTCCCTAATTGTTGTTTCTATAATTATATTGTCTTTATTATAGTTGCGTCTCTGGTTGTTACTCGTTTTTGGTCAGGATAATTTTGGGTAAAATTTTCCCCTTTTCTTCTATTGGAATTTTGGTGGTTTGGAATGAAATAAGCGTATCCCGTTTGAAATAAAATGTCCAAAGCTTGTTCTAAGCTGTTTGGGTTTCTACAATCAAAACAGATCTCATATGTTTTGGTATTTTGAAGATAAATGTATGTAATGCGGAAGTTCTATTTCTGTGAGCTAGGTCATCGGCTATAGCTCCTAAGTCCTACTTCATAAGTCAGTTGAGTTTTATTGTTTAGTCTTCTTAATTTTATTTTAATTTCGTTAAATAAGTCTATACAATTGGTTTTGAAAGTGGTGCTTAGTATCAAATAATTCTTCACAAGTTAGTCACCAAAGTTATTTTGTAAAATTTGTTTGATTGCGGCCCAAGTTCAACGTATCCCTTGCTTTACCAACTATTTTGCGTTTAATTATTCGGGAAGGTTACTCAAATATTTTAGGGGGTCTATTGTTAGTCTATTTGGTTCATTAGCCATTATTACTAATAAAGAGAGTTTATTTAGGAGAGTAAGTTAGAGTTAGATACGTTTTAGGAAAAATTTTTACCTACATTTTTTTTTTTTTTGTTTTTTTTGAAATCGATGCAATATTTAAAATAAAATTATAAGGTTTATATATTTACTTTAGTTATTTTTAATTTTTAAACAAATTTTAAGTCAAAATTATGATTTAAACCATATAGTACAAATTATAAGAATTTGCTTTTCGTAATTGAAAAGGCAAGTTTATGAAAAAAATTTAAATATTTTATATAGTTTTCGTAATTGGAAAAATTATAAAATTATTCCTTTTAATTTGTTTAAATAGAAATGGAACTTTTATAACAAAATTTACAGTACCTGGAATTGGAATTACACTATCAACAGTAAAACAGCAACACAGCAAGTTAGAACTTTTTGGTCGAATTTAGGCCAAACGAGCATAATTCCGAAACCAATGAAGATAGAACCTCTAAATTTGGTATCAGGGTGTCCCTTTCTTTTTCCTTAGTGTACTTGAAATTTGGGCCCCATTAGAGTAGTGGGTCGGGGATGTAAGCATTTTGGTCTTAAAACATAAAAAATGTCAAACAGAATATTTGAAACCACACCCACAAAATATTCATAGAATTAGAATAAACATAGACAGCAATGTAGTCATGACAACCATATTTTATTTTGTGTTGTGACCAACCATTTACATTGTATGCTACTAAATGGTACATTGTGGGTGACGCTTTAGTTCCACGTAAAAGTTGTAATTCAATAAATTGGACAAAATAATCTATAATGCTAGTTTTTTCCAAGGACCATCTGGAAATTCTCTATCAAGTATTGGGTCATAGCTGTTATTATTTTGATTCTTTTGATAAATGTTACAATAAATCACAAATTTTTCAATATCATTATTTATTTATCATTTTATTTGAAACAATTCCTTCATGCGATACATGTATTGTACAATTTATGATCTTTTCGTAACTGTTGCGTTTATCAAAATAAGTATTTTGACACATGACCGTTTTTTAATGTTTTTAGAAAATCTGGCTCAAATTTTTTTTCTGGTCATGGAGCACGCGATAATGTATCAGCTGAAATTAATTATGAATAAACATCAATATAAAATTATATTTATTCATTTGCAATAACATTTTCTATAATCAAGATTAAATTGTCTCATATGGTTCATACAAAGTCCTAGTAGTGGCTTACGATCGGTTAGACCTTTCTCTCCATATGTTTAATAATTGAAATATTGAAATCCAAACACAACTGAAACAGAGCCATAACCTTTTGGTTTCTTTTTTGAATCAAAAATACTCAATAGAGTTCATTTACTAATGATAATTTTAATTGATGAAAGCATTTTTATATATTACTGTCCCATAACAATGGACCATGGTACTCTTTTTTCAACAACTGTCTAAGTGGAAATGAGTTGTTAGAAACATTTTGCGTAAATTTTGATTGATAAAAAAACATTGAAAGAAGTCTATGTATCATAATTATTAGGTATGTGAAAATTAACTATAATTTCTTTTTTTCCCGTATCTGGACTTGTAATTATTTGTAATAAAAATTTAACTTTATTAGTTGCTAACTGAATTTCTTCTTTATTAAACTTTAAACTGTTATTATTTCATTATTCGTTGGTTAAAAGAGTTTTGCAGCCCATATATCACGAAATATCTTTTTATTCCTACGTTAGGCTAATCCTTGAATATTAAATTCAATTTTGGTCTTCGTATCGTGACATTGATATTTCTCGTAATCAGTACAAAAGAGATTTTTAAGGTTTGCTTTGCGCAATCTACCATGGACTGATCCAATCCGTCTTTCACCTTCTGAAGCTGGAAGTAATGATATATATTTGACTTTGTCAAGAAAAAAAACACAAGTTTATTTAATTTACTTTTTTTATATTCCTTATCTATTTTTTTTAAAATTTAATATTTATTTATTTATTTATTTCTTTTAAAACATAATTTTTATTTATTTGATTTACTTATTCACTATTTATTTACTAACGGTGCGTCTGAACCTCTGAATCAAAAAGCGCAAATGGATTTCGGAACAACCATATTTATATTTAATTTTTGCTGATACAATGTCTACGCGTTGCATCAGTTAAATTTAAATTCTTTTTTTCTTTTTTTAAAAAACAGGAAGCTCATATATATTTTGGAATTTTAAATTTTCTCATAAAATTCCATAATGTAAAATGTTTATTTTGCAAAGCTGTTATTTAAATTTTCTCATAGAAATCCAAAAGTTAAAAATTAATTTTAAAAACTGGAAACGCGTGTGCTTACATTTTAGAATTTTATGTGATTTAAATATTCTTATAAAATTCCAAAGGAAAAAAAAGGTGTTTATTTACAAAAAATGTTATTTTAATTTTCTAAAGTAAAAAAAAATGTTTATTTTGCAAAACTGTCATGCGCGTGTTAATTAATTAAATAATTATAATAATTGAATTGGGTGTATCATGACTTTTAATTTCGTTAATGATATTGTTTGTAACACCCCCACCGTTTATCTGAGGCTCAGACGAAATTTGAATTATAATTTTATTACGTTTTTTAAGTAAATGTCTTATTACAATAAAAATTATTATTATGCAAATTACAAATGTTATGTTAATAGAAATTTTTTTTTTATTTTTATTATTCACAGGTTCAAAAGGGTTAAAAGAGGTAAATGGTTTATTGCCTTTAATGTCTTATTTTGCAAAACTTGTATTTCATGTAATTTATATGCGGGAGAAGTCGACCATATTGAATTTAGATAAATAAACTGGGAATGTATATGTGCGAAATATATATTGTATAGAGTCGATTTTGGAAGAATGTAGCGTTGTCTATATAAAGCTGCTACATACAGAATAGTTTTATTTTTAACATGGTCAATGTGATAAGTCCATTCCAATTTTTTGTCTATATATAGACCGAGATACTTAATAAGATCAGTTCCCTCAAGGATTTCACCATTCACAATTATTTTGAAATTATTTGGCACAGGTTTTTTCAACACCATGTATTTGGTTTTATTTAAAAGGCATCATCAGCATATAAAATTATAGTTCCTTTACAAGGGAGTTCAAAAATGTCATTTATGTATACTACAAATAGTAAGGGACCCAATATGGAGCCCTGTGGTACACCTTTTTTTACCAAATTAAAATCACGGCTAATTTCACTAATTTGAACATATTGTTTCCTATTATAATATACATATTGTTTCCTATATAAGGTAAGGTATGAATTTATATATTGTACGGCGTCATTTGAAAAATGAGCTGCTTTAAGTTTCATTAGCAGAATGTCATGATCAATTGAATCAAATGCCTTTTGGAGATCAATACTTATTAATGAAGTTATCTTGTTTCGAGACTTTGACCCCTGAATCATGTTAATAACTTCGATGCATGCTGAAGTCGTACTTGATAATGGAATAAATCCAAACTGGTTCTTATTAACGAAATTAGTCTTCGCAAAGTGTGTCCACATTTGATCAAAGATAATTCGTTCAAATGGTTTCGAAATTACCGGAAGGACAGATATGGCTCTGTAATTATTAGGATCTCCCTTAGGCCCGGACTTATGTAAAGGTCTAACCTTATTATTTTTCTAAATTCTTCTTTTATGTAAAAATTATTAGGGTATTTTTTTGTTAGTTTATATAATCTTTCTTTTTCTTTTGACAAATGTAATAAATCTTTTGTCATAAAAGGTTTTAGAAACCGGTTTTTATTTTTTATTTTGTATGGTTGAGTGTTAGAATCAATTATTGAAATCCATTGTTTTATAACATCTTTATAAATTACATGTTCTAAATTAAAATTTTGGTAATGATTGAATTCTTGAACTGATTTTTTTTTTGTTAGTATAAAATAAATTATTCTTTAAAGTGCAGTTATTAATCGCATTTGATTTAATTTGCAATAATAAAATATTGTGATCGGATAAAGAGTTTTCAAAGATAGCCAAATTAAAATCGTATTGTAAAAGATCGGTAGAAAAATGATCGATAATGGTAGAAGAATGTTCACTAGTACGAGTTGGCATCGAGGGTGTGTTTGCATTAAGAATAGAATACCCGTTCAATTTTAAGCAATCTACATATGTTCGCGTATTAATATTTTCGTGATCCAAAAGATCAAAATTAAAATCACCTACCAAAACAATACTTTTAAAGTTTTGTGTAAGTTTATCTATTTTTGCTAAAAAATCGGGAATAGAATTACAAGCATTTGGAGATCGATAGGCTCCTAGCAATTTAAATTTAACTTTTGGGATTTCTACTATGAGAATATTATTAAAGTTATCTGAGTTTTCATAAATTATATGTCCACTAATACTTTTATGTAGAAAAATACTTACGCCACCGCCTCTATGCCGACTCGTTCTGATTGAATGGAAACCACTGCAGTGCGGAATATTAGTGAATATTTCTTCACCTTGTAATAACCACGTTTCGCTTATGACTATCGCTTCCACAAATGTGTTAAATTGATTAACAATTTCATCAATTTTATCTAATTTTTTTAGTAAACTTCTTGAATTTAAATACAGTGTTTTAAAAGAATTTGTGTCTAAAATAATATTTTGATTAAAAAAGTGATTAATTTTGAATGTATTATGCATATTAAAGTTAGAAAAAAAAATAAAATGAAAAAAAGTATCAAAATTTAAATTATGTAAAAAAAAGAAAAAAAATATGATTAATCCTCTTAATTGTCGAATTCATCTTCATCAGTGCTATGAAGATCCAATAAATCTGCTGCGTCTTTTGATGGATTAACTTTAGTTTGATTTGTCAATTAAGTATTCACAGTTTCCTTATTTTTTATAAGAACTTTTTGTGAAGCATCATTCAATTTAGCAAAAACTCTCCCATTTAGTGTGTACACAGACAAATATCCTGCATTTTTTAAACGCTGTGCATATTTAAAAAGTTCCATAGTATCATTTGTTAAGGCATCAAACATATATAGATTTTTGTACTCAGGTAAGTCTTTTAACATCTTCTTTTTTTCCATGAACAAGGACTTTTTCATTGCCGTGGAAAATTCAATCTTTGCAAATAGTTTGTTATAGTCATTACCATTCTTTTCTTTAACAGTGTATCTTTTTAATGCTACGACATTACTTATGTCATCAACATTTAAATTAGCCTGCACGGCATTTGCAGCAGCCGTAACTTTTTTTATAACATCTTTATTTGTGGTAAGAGAATCGGAATCAGTTTTAACTATGATTTGTTTACAAACATTTGAACTTTCAACATTATTAATACAATTACGTAGATTTGAAATATCATTATTGAGCTTTATATTTTGTTTTTTATGGCTTTATTCTCATCCATAGTTTTTTTCAATTTTTTGTTAATATCATCATACTTTTCATTTACAAAAGTTACAAATTGGCGCAAATCCTGCATATCTTCCGTGATATTGTTTACTTGTGTTTTTATGGTTAGTAAAATTTTCATGAAATTTTGGTGAACAACGATGGCATCTAAATGGTGCTTCTTCATTGCTATTTAGAATATCATACGTTTTTTATTGATTTTTGAGCACTTTAAATGTATCCAACCAGTGCATGATTCGCATTGTAAACTGAGATCTTCATCATCGCCGGACACAATATCCACCGTGCAAATTTTACACTTACTCCTTTTTTTAGATGAATTCAATGAATGCCTTTTATTTCTTGACATGTTGTAGCAGTTTTCCTTCCAAAAAATCACTGTTTTTAATTTAAAAAAATAAATTAAATTAAAATATTTTAATAAGAGCAACAAAAAAAGTTGGTTATAACAAGGCCAGTGTTGCCAGTGTTAATTTAAATTTTTCCAACCAGTTGATAGAATTAAATTTTCATTTTTCTTATTAATAATTTCTTTATTTCCTTTCTGTTATTATTTATATTTTGTACATGAATTTCTTCTAATCTTAATAAATTTACAGTTTTATTTTCAATAATTTTTGTTACATAGTGAAGAAGGATTATTTTATCTTGTATTTTAGTATACAGATTTTCATAATTGTTTCTTTTATTGTTATTTTACAATTTTCATATTTTATTAAATTATTGCCAGAGAATAATAGATCAAAGTTATTGCAATTTTTAATTAGTTTTGCTTCTTTTAAAGTTTTTGCTATAATTATACCTGATGTTACTTCTTTTATATTAGTAGTAAACCTGGCACTCTGTCATGGGAAAAAATCATGCCATATCGCACCGAAGGCCACGCCCTACTTCATATTGCACGACATATTGGCCTACATTTTGATTAATGACCAAGTCCCCCAAAAGTAGGTCATCTGTAAGTAGGTTAACTCTTAATAAACAAGCTTGTTTACTTGGTTTAAAGTAATAGGTGCACATGAAAAAGAGTAAGCAAAATTATTTTTTAAATATAAATAGAAAGGAGAAAAAAAGTTCTCATTGTATTTTATTTTTATTAATTTTGATACCTACCTATACTTTAAAATGAAAAGAAAAAACTCAGAAGAATTATGTATCTAGTTATGTACTCATCGAGAAAAAATGCAAATTCTTTAAAAGTAAACCAGTTTTTTGTTAAGTATAAGGCAGTTTTGAATATGGGAATTAAAGTTAACAAGAAAAGACTAATTCTTGGTAAAGAAGATATTGTGTAGAAGATGTACCTTTACATTACGAGTGAAAGAAAACAAAAGTTCAATGATCATGGTGTAATATGTAGTAACATTACCTGTTTTATGACTATAGTTGAATATTTGATTCTTTTGATAAATGTTACAATAAATCACAAATTTTGACACATGACCGTATTTTAATTTTTTTAGAAAATCTGGCTCAAATTTTTTTTCTGGTCATGGAGCACGCGATAATGTATCAGCTGAAATTAATTATGAACAAACATCAATATAAAATTATATTTATTCATTTGCAATAACAGTAGTTGTAATATGCGGGTTCTGGCGCAGTCAGATGACGTAGTAAAATATTTGACAGTTGTGAATAATGAAATAATGAGACGTATTAGGGAATAGAATTTCAGTTGTGAATAATGAAATAATGAGACGTATTAGGGAATAGAATTTTTATAGTGGTATTATGAGAATGTGATGAGGTATTGTGTTTGGTAGGGGGTAAGGAAGGAGTAGGGGGTAAGGAAGGAGTAGGGGTAAGTAGGAGTAGGTGTAGCAGCAGGGTAATAACTGCGACGGTTGGTTTGACAAACTCCTAATCTCTATATTATAGAATTCTAGATAGGGGTTTGGTAGGATAAGGAGAGGTGCAACAGGGCAATAATTGCGGAGGTTAATAATAGCGGCGGAGCATTGGCTGCGGCGGTTAATAAAATCGGCGGTTGGTATGAGAAACTCCTAATCTTTATATTATTTAATATAGAACTTGACAATTCTAAATTCGTCGTTCTAGAATTCTAGATTCGAAGATAGCTGTTGCTGTTGAGATTTCGAATTTTTTTTTTTATAGTTTTGAGAATATCCTATAGTTGTATGAATAAAGTTAAGTTTAGAGATAAGGAAAATTTAAGAAATATTTTTTTTTTTTTTGCGGTTTTGTTTAATTAATGTTTTATATAAAAGATAAGAAATTGTATTAAAAATTTTATGTTGTTTTGCAGTAGAATGAAAGAATTGAAAGTTGAATTTTTTTGTTTTTTTTTTTTTTTTGATAATAAAGTTTTTAAGTATAAAGAGCAAAAAAAGTTCTTATATTATGTATCACTTAATAATTAAAATTATTTTAAATTGTAAAATAGAAATCTGCAATGACGTCAGGGGATTGCTATTTGTTAATTTAAAAAGAAAAAAACAAAATATATTGGTATTACAAAGTTTTTTTATTTATTTTTTAAAGTTTTTCGATGAATTTTCTGTTTTGAAAACCGCTATATATAAAACAATAAATTTTCAATATCTATATTAGTTTACGTTAAAACTTAAAACATTAAACATTAAAATATTAATAAAAAATGAAACGTTCAGTTAAAACTAATGATACTTCTAAAACTTGTTTAGATTGTAATATAAAAGTATTATCTAAAGATTGGCTGCATCATACTAGAACCTTTTTACATAAGAAAAATATAAAAGAATTAGTAGAAGATGATTTGAAACGTGTGAAGAGCAACTTCAGCGAACGGGTAGAAACTTTCATGTTGGAAAATAATAATGAAAGTAATATACTACCTGAATCGTTTTTGCAAAATTCCAAAGATAGAATCATCAAACTATTAAGTGCGATGTTGATAAAACATCAAGCGTACAAATTCAATTTAGAGCTATTTGCTGAATATATGAAAATTCAGAAAAAAGAAAATTTTGAAAATGAGTTTGATGATGGTGGTGATAATGATGATTTTATAACATCAATAAAGTCATTTAACAGCAAAATGGTGCGTATATTACAAAATTCAGAAATATCTGAAAACTATAATCAGTTGATGCAGAATATTATAAAAAAAACGGATGAATTTCAAGAACGAGATAGTGGATGGGCGTTAATTAGAATTATTCATTTAGAAATTAACATCAACCAATATAAACCCTTGAGAGGCTCTCAATATCTATCGTTACCATCGTTTATAAAAAACAAAAAAGCTTGTATTAACGTTATGAATTCTGATCAATATTGCTTCAAATGGAGTATAGCAGCAGCTTTTCACTCTGGAAAAGATCTTGAACGGATATCAACATATAAAATATCTGATATACAAGCAGAAAGAATTACTCTACAAAATAAGATAGTTTTGAAATTCGATGGACTAACCTTTCCCCTTAAAGTTGCTGATATCGCAATATTTGAAGAAATGAATCCATCAATCAGCATAAATGTTTTTGGATATGAAAAAGTTGAAGTGAATAGCAAGACTTTCTTTCAAATTAATGGTCCATATTATTGCACAAAAGAAAAGAAAATGCATCATATCAATCTGTTGCTGATAGAAAACGAAGAGAAAACCCATTATGTGTTTATTAAAAATATATCCAGATTAATTCAATCGCAAATTAGCAAACATAAAGGAAGGATTTTTTTATGTAATAACTGCTTGATCCATTTCTATAGTGAAGCTGATTTAAAACGACATGACTCTGAGTGCAACAGAATTGTTACAACAATGCCGGAAGATAAAAATAAAATTTTAAAATTCAAAAACTTTATGAAAAAATTGGTTGTTCCTTTTGCGGTTTATGCAGATTTTGAATGTATTCTTCAAAATATTGATACGTGTTCACCCAATCCAAACGTTTCTTCAACAACAGATATTCAAGAACATATCCCTTGTTCTTTCGCTTATTACATCAAATATTCATATGGTGATGAGTTAGATATATTCCGAATGCAAACTAATCCTGGATGTGAAGAAGATTTTGTGAAGAATTTGATTACAGATGTAAAAAATATAGCTTGTAAGTATTTAAAAAAAATAGTTCCAATGAAAAAATTAACAGAATTAGAACTAAAAATGCAATTAGAAAGTTAATTTTGTCATATTTGTGAAAAAGATTTAACAAAAGAAAGAGTAATGGATCATTGCCATTTTACTGGTAATTATAGAGGTCCAGCTCATTATATTTGTAATTTACAATTTAAAAAACCAAATTTTATTCCGGTGTTTTTCCATAACTTTAGTGGTTACTTTCCTGGGAAAATTAATGTGCTACCAATTAATAAAGAAAACTATATTTCTCTTTCTAAGTGGGTTGAGTATGAAGAAAACAATTTTGTAGAAATTCGACTTTTAGATTCGTTTAGGTTTATGGATTCTAGTTTAGAATTATTAGCTTCTTATTTATCTAATGATGATTTATTTACTGTGAGGAAAATGTTTCCAGAAGTTGAAAGTTTTTCTTTAATCAGACGTAAAGGTATATTTCCTTATGAATACCTCAACTCGTGGGAGAAATTGAACGAAACTACATTACCGTCAAAAGAACATTTCAATAGTAGTTTAATAAATAGTGTTTGTTCAGAGGAAGATTATGCTCACGCGAAAACAGTGTGGGAAAAATTTGAATGTAAAAATCTTCGCGATTATTTAGAAATTTATTTAAAAACAGATGTGTTGTTATTAACAGATATATTTGAAAATTTCCGAAAAATATGTCAAAAAATATATTCATTAGATCCTTGTCAATATTTTACAGCACCCGGGTTGGCTTGGGATTCCATGTTAAAAACTACAAAAATTGAACTTGAACTGCTAACCGATATTGATATTCATAATTTTATCAAAAGAGGTATAAGAGGGGGTTTAACACAATGTAGCTTAAGACATTCTGTTGCTAATAATAAATATTTAGAAAACTATGATGCAACAAAACCATCACAATATATAATGTATTTAGATGTAAATAATCTTTACGGGCTTGCTCAATCAGATTTTCTACCCCATTCAAATTTTAAGTGGTGTAAAAATCTCAATATAGATGTTTTAAACATACCAGATGATTCAGATATAGGTTATATTTTGGAGGTGGATTTAGAATATCCATCCTCTTTACATGATGCGCACAATGATTTACCATTCTGCGCAGAAAACAAACAAAATTGTAATATGAAACAAAAAAAATTAATAGCTGATTTGGAAAATAAAAACAATTTCGTTATCCACTATAGAAACTTGAAACATTGCTTAAGGCATGGTTTAATTTTGAAAAAAATCCACAGAAGCTTAAAATTCAATCAATCTCCCTGGCTAAAATGTTTTATAGATTTAAATAATTTTCATAGAACTCAGGCAACAAATGATTTTGAGAAAAACTTCTTTAAAAAGCAAAATAATGCGAATTATGGAAAAACTATGGAGAATGTAGATAAAAGAAAGGATGTGAAAATTGTAACTGATTGGGAGAGTAGTGGACGTCGTCTAGGAGCTCGCGCTTTAATTTCAAGACCAAATTTTCATAGCATGACGCATTTTACCAATAAAATGGTTGCTATTCAGATGAATAGAATGCGTGTATATTATAATAAGCCCATTTATTTAGGATTTACAATTCTAGAATTATCGAAAGATGTAATGTATAGGTTTCATTATGACTTTATTAAATTAAAGTACGGAGAAGATATTAGATTAAATTATATGGATACAGATTCATTCATTTATACTGTAAAAACAGATGACTTTTATAAAGATATGTTGCCTGATATCAATGCTAGATATGATACTTCCGCTTATAATTCTAAAAACCCATATAATATTCCCAGGAAAAATAAAAAAGTATTAGGTATGATGAAAGACGAATGCAATGGTAGCATCATAAAAGAATTCATAGGTTTAAGAGCAAAAATGTATTCAATTGATATTGAAAATAAAGAAAATATATGTAAAGCGAAAGGTGTTAAAAAAGGTGTTGTTAAAAATTTTACAATAAATAATTATAGAGATTGTTTATATAAAAAAAAAATATTAGTTAGACAAATGTTAAATTTTAGAAGTAAGTCTCATACATTGTATACACAAAGTTTAAGTAAAGTTTCTTTAAGTTATTTAGATGATAAGAGATTTATAAAAAGTGATAATACCCATACTCTAGCTTGGGGACACTTTTCTATCGATAAATAATTTATAATTATTAAATATATATGTATATATTGAAATTCTATTAAATAAATTAAAAAAATGAAATAAAAAACTCTGCACACTTTACGGCGGTTCTTTATATTTTGATTTAATTTTAATTATTTTACATTACTTTTATAGAGAATTTTTCAATGCCATAGAATGTTGAACATAGATTACTATAGAATGTTGAACATAGATTGAATTATATTTTTATACTCAATAATAATATTGTTATCAAATAAAAAAAAAAAATTAAGAAAACATATTGTTATCAATTTATAGAGCATAAAACCGCATACATCCTTTATTGTATTAAAAAAGCTTTCTTGTAATTATTTTTACATAAATTAACCAAGTTTTCTTTAAAATATATTAGTATTTTATTACAATTAAAACAACGCAAACCTTAAAATGGATCCAATCGCAGATTTAGTAGATTTCACAAATTTCACAGAAGATGATGAATACGATGTCGAGATGGAAGAAGAAAATTTGTTAGCAGAATTCCTAAGTGACATCAACAGAAAAACGAAATTCGTTCCAATGGGTGAGATTAATTTAAATGAAACCTTTCAAGTAACAAGACTGCAGGAAACAGTGTCAAAGTTCCAAAATAAGGTGGATGGGGGTCGCTGTGTGGTTTTCCACACAGAAAAGTTTTTTACTTATCTACCAAAATATTATGCTGACAAGCATAATTCCACCATCGTAAACTTGTTAAATAAAAAAATTGCCAATGGCAAAATTAAATACTTTTTTAAAATTACAGATAAAAAGAATAAATTTATTGAAATAGAATTTATTAAAAAAATGTAATTTTATTAATAAAAAAATTATCAAAAGAAATTAAACAACAACAATTTTTTATTTTTTAAATTATTTATTTTTTTTTTTTTATTTTCCTTATATTTTTTCAGAATTTTAGGTTTATTAATCTTTTAAAGATTGATTTGTTTTCAGATTTTTATTTTTTCCTTTAAAACTAGCGATTGTAAATGGTAAATTAGATATGTTTCTGATCATTTCTTTTCTTCTTAAGCCCCCTTTGAATTAGCTAAATCAACAATTTTAACATGTAAACATTTTCCAAAGCACAAACACCAATATGGTTAAAAGAACATCTTTTAGAACAATGAATTTGCTGATTCTTCTTATTCTTCAATATTTTTAAACATGTAGAATCGCGATTATTCAAATCGAAAACATTGTTATTTTTCAATATGTTAATAATCCAAGATTGTTTTTCTCCTCCTTTAACATAAATTTTTGTTTGATTGGATAAAAAAATTTTCAAAAAATTGATGATTTCACAAAAATGGGTTTTACCATCAGACCACTGCAAGCCATGATGATTTTTAGTGAGCCATTTATTGGTGGTTTTTGCTTTTGCGTCTAAATAATGCCAACTGTAAGGTGATCTTATTATAAAATGTTGAATTTCATCATTTGATGAAAGAATAGCAATTTCTTTTAAAATAAATTTATTGCTATTGTCTCGAAAACCTTGCATGTCAATGATTACATATTCCATGTTTATTAATAAGCTTTTTCTTTATAGACAAAATCATTTATTATACCCTACACCTATAGAATAGGTAAAGGGGTATATTAACTTTGGTATGGTGTTTGTAACCACCTAAAGGAAGCGAGCTAGATATGAAAAAGTATATATATTTGTGATCAGCGTGACCGCCTTAGTCGATATAGCCATGTCCGTCCGTCCGTCCGTCAGTCCGTCCGTCCGTCCGTCCGTCCGTAGGCACGATAACTCAAAAAATAATGGAGCTATATTGATGAAATTTTAACTGTAGATTACTAGGACTGAAAGTACGGCGGGGATTGCATATGGGCGAAATCGGCCCATGGGTTCGGATTTTGGACCTTTTAATCGATCGAAGGGCTAACGCACATATATAAAAAATCACGATAACTCAACAAATAATGACGCTATCTTCATCAAATTTGTGCTGTAGGTTACTAGTAATGAAACTACTTCGGGTATTGCGTAAGGTCGGGATTGGACCATGGGTTCGGAACCTAGATCTTTTTGACCAAATTTAGGCCAAACGAGTATAATTCCGAAACCAATGAAGATGGAACCTCCAAATTTGGTATTAGGGTGTCCCTTCCTATTTCCTAAGTGTCTTGGGAATTTGGGCCCCATTGGAGTAGTGGGTCAGGGACCAGCCACACATTTCCGAAGACCTTAAAGCATATCTTTAAAATTAATAAAGATAACAACTTGAAAAAATGTAGAAGCTTCCAATTTGCTACAAGGGTGTTCTTTACTATCTCTTGCGTGTTCCCTTAATTTGGGATCAATTGGAGAGGTGGTTCAGTACCCCTCTCAGACCTCCCAAGTTTTAAAAGCTTATAACCGAAATTACTAAAAATAGTTACTTAAAATTAAGATAGACCGTTCAAATTGTGTACAAGGGTTAACAAGTACCATAAGTAAAGCGCGGGCTGTATAAGGGCGAAATCAGCCCATGGGTTCGGATTCTGGACCTTTTAGTCGGTGTCAGGGATAACGAACATATATTAAAAATCACGACAACTCAACAACTAATGAGGCTATCTTCATGAAATTTGTGATGTAGGTTATTGGTAATGAAACTACGGCGGTGATTACGTACGGTGAGGATTGGACAATGGGTTCGCAACTGAGAACTTTTTGATCGAATTTAGGCCAAACTAGCGTAATTCCGAAACCAATGAAGATATAACCTCCAAATTTGGTATCAGAGTGTCCCTTCCTATTGCGTAAGTGTCTTTGAAATTTGAGCCCCATTGGACTAGTGGGTCGGGGACCAGCCACTCAGATCCGAGGACCTTAAAGCATATTTTCGAAATTAACAAAAATAGTAACTTGAAACAAATGTAGAATCTTCAAATTTGGCCCAGGGTGTTTTTTACTATTTCTTCTGTGCCCCCCTAATTTGGGCACATTTGGAGTGGTGGTTCAGGACCTCTCTTAGACCCCCAAATGTGTAAAAGCTTATCATCGAAATTAATAAAACTAGTAACTTAAAATTAAGATAGAACGTTCCAATTGTATATAAGGGTTAACTAGTATTGAAAGTATGACGGGATTGCATATCGGCGAAATCGTACCATGGTTTCGGGTTCTGGAACCCTTGACAAGTTCAAGGACTAAAAAACATATATCTTAAAAACACCATAACTCAAAAAATAATGCCGGTATTTTGATGAAATTTAAACTCTAGGTTACTAGTAATGAAAGTACCATGCGAATTGGTTCTGGTCGAGTTTAAATTCAAAGCCAAAGAATATATTTCCTATGTCCTATGTGTCTCCGCAATCTAGACTAAATTGTAGTGGTTCAGCTATGTTCAAAGGTACTTGCTGCATTTATGTAAAATTTATTTGAATATTTAAATGAATTATATGAAAAGTTCAAAATTTGTAATTGTATTTTAGAAGTACATTTATTGCATATTTTGCGTTTATAAGCTTTTCTATTAAGTATATAAACTAACCATTTAAAATAATTGCAATTTTTAAAAATTTGGATTATTAAATATATTATGCTTTGATTATCTTTTTATCACAAAATTTAACAATTAGAATTTTTTCATTTTGTAATTGAATTGGAATAAATATATTTTCATTTATTTCAAGTTTGTTTGTTTTTTAATATTTTTAAATAGATAAATTAGTAAGATTTTGTAATATTTTTTAATAGATATTGTAATTAGAAAATGTTTTTAGTATTATAAAGTTAATTTGGTTAGCTATGTCTTACGATCAAATTAATAACAGCTTTTATAGTGTTAAAATGACTTATGAATATGTCCTTAAATTTGAACCAAATAGGTGTAGGGTATTTCTAAGTCGGTTGCACCGACTGACTGTTTCTTTACTTGTTTTTTATATATAAATTTAGATAATTTTAGCAACTTCTCCTGTTAATGGTTTAAATTCCACTAAGCGGTCATGCAAAATAAGACAATAAGCTGCAGTATTGTTTGGAATTTCATTTAAAGTCTTTATTTCAATTTTAACATCAACTGATCCCATTTTAAGATTATCATTTTGAAAACGAGTATCAATTATGAAGATAGGAGAATTATTTTTAAAGTTTTCCCATGAAACTAACGGTTCTGTTGTCGAGTTATTATAATAAAGGCTTCTGAAATTTGAATATGCTTCATATGCTAAAGCATAACGGTTTTTTGCAAAATCTAAATTCATATCTTCATATGGGTATGATTCAAAATTTAAAAATACTTTTATATTTTCAATATCGCAATAATTAAAAATTGATGGATTTTCTTCCACGTTATTTTGTTTGTTAGTTTGTAAAGCAAAAATTATAAAACGAGGCTTTTCAAGTTGTGATGCTGTTTTAACATTCCAAATATGATGTGTAGTTCCTGCTGGTAATGTAGGATACTCGTGTAATTCCCAATTTCTAAAAGGAATTTTATTAACCGAACCATTTTCAATGCTTTTATATAAATTTAATTTAAGATTATCAGCTAAGTTAATATGCTGAACTTTCCAATGTATTTTTGTAATTTGAATTTTTGGTTTTTCATTAGCAGCAGTAGTAGCACTACATAATAATGAATTATCATTTGATCGAGAGCGAGTTAATATTAATTCATGTTTTGCATTCGGAATAATATTTTTATAATCTTCTGCAAATCCTAATAATCTCTTTAAGGGTATTAAAAAATTGAAATGAATTCCATTTATTTTAGTTGATGCACTAGGTGACCAACTTCCATTGAATAAAGCTGTACTTTCATTTTGATTGAGTGAAATATAGTTTTTGAATGTTGAAGTTATCCCCACATTACGATTATGATCAATTTCTTTACCATTAAGTTCATAACGAATTTCATCAAATAGAAATGGTATAGCATTATTAATTAGTTTAGTATTTACAACAGCTGTTCCATCATGTTTTGATACAAATCCTTCTACATAAATTTGACTTGTTGATGGCAATATATTTAAATTCTGATTTTGTATTTGTATTCGTATAATATCACTTAATCCAAATGTGTTTAAGAATGGAGAATACGAATGCCATTGAGCACTAGTTATAGTTTCATCAAAAATTGGATTATTAAAGAGATCCATTTTAATTTACTTTTAGTAGATATCCAAGAGATTTTAGATATTCTTTATTTTCAAATGATAATCGTTTTTTGTGTTTAAAATGTCGAGTTTTTCCTCCTTCGACTAACTTTGATGAATTAAGATGATGTTTATTATTCTGCGAATGTATATGGGGCCGATAATTTTGATTAAATACTATCATTCTGAAGCTTTAAGTGCAAGCTAATTGTTATTGTTTCTCCACGAAAATTAATTAAATTACCGTTCTGATCAAGGAGTTTAAGAGTAATGGAACTTATCTGATTAATAGTTACAGGTAAATAAATTACATTTTTAGGGACTTCAATTATTTTATATCCAGGACTGACGTTAATGGAGAATTCATGTAAAATGTGAGCTTCTTTTTCATTAATATAAGCTCCAGAAATAACATTGCACTCTACTCTTATTATATTTATTTTATTAATATCAACAAAAAGATCTGAAGTATGCCATTTATTAGCTAATAATTTCTTCTTACTGAAACCTAATAATCCACCAATTGTATCTTCTCTTTCAAAATCAATATCCTTATCAGCAAAAATTTCGCACTTTAATGTATTATTATTTGCTCTTATAATTAATTTTTCCTTATCTGCTTTTGGTACATTCAATGTTTTTCTAAGAAAAAGCTCAATATCTCCAATTTCATATGAACCTGTTGGAATTGTAATAGGTTTATCATCAATAATAAATCTATTATTCTCTTCATCTATGTTAGGTATTGAATTATATGTTTGGAAATCCACTAAACCGCAGATATATTCTCTTCCATTTAGATCTATAGGAGGAAAATAATTAGTTGTCAATGTAGAAGAGTTTCCGTTTAAGGTTAATGTTATTGACATGTCTTTAATCGATATAATGAGATATTTCAGTTGTGTATTCTGTTTTTATAGGTTTTTAAATCCAAAATTCAATGATTTAGATTTAAGGCTAATACACATTAATAATATAATATATACATAAATACAAAAATCTTTCGTTTAAATTTCTTTTGTTATAACTAAATTCTAATTATTCTTTATCAGTTAGTTTTTTATTTCATTTATGTTCAAATATAGAGAAATAACCTTGAACTTCAACAAAATTATTAATGTAGGTCAGTTTAAATAAAGCTAGACTAAGAATAAAAAATTTTTTTTATTTTTTATAATGTTTTATTTACTGATAATATACTGATTCATTTATGTTCAAATATAGAGAAATAACCTTGAACTTCAACAAAATTATTAATGTAGGCCAGTTTAAATAAAGCTAGACTAAGAATAAAAACTTTTTTTATTTTTTATTATGTTTTATTTACTGATAATAATTTTTTTTCTTAACAATATGTAATAAAAATTCTAAGCATAAATGTCCACAATTGTAAGAATTAAAATTTTGATATTTATTATAATTATATGTAAGCTTATCTCCTAAATATTTTATTACTTCTAATGGTGGTCTTAAATTTCCAAAACTATCAAAATAATGAGTTATTTCATCATTTTTAAAATAAGCTACCCAATGCGTTCCATCTCCAATAGAATTATCTAAATTTATTATACCACATTCATATTTCAAAGGTTTGCGTGTTGGTAAATTATCTCGCATAAAAACTCCGCGGAAATGCTTTAAATATTTTTTACTAAATTTTTCTATATCATAATTGTTTAGTGCTCTTTTGGGTAGCTGATTTATTGGTTTTTTGGATTTAAATAAAGCCCTAATCCTTTCTTATATGGTTTTAAGTGCAATCCAGTTCCTCCTTTTAATGCTTTTGCTTCCATCATTTTATTATGACGTTTACTTTCATGTAATTCCTTGTGAGCACTTTTAGCATTGTTTACAGCTTTTGCTATGCCCGCAGCACCGCCGGAAAGTGCACCAATAGCTGATAGACCCGCAAATATAGGGATTAAAGGCAAAAGTCCTCCAATTTTTGGTACAGGAATTATTCGAGGAATCTTAATGTTTTTTTTCTGTCCTTTAGAAAATTTTCTAGCAGCATGCATAGCAGTTTTTATAATATTCTTTTCTATTCAAAAATTTTATAATTTTTGGTACAGGAATTATTCGAGGAATCTTAATGTTTTTTTTCTGTCCTTTAGAAAATTTTCTAGCAGCATGCATAGCAGTTTTTATAATATTCTTAGCATTCGTTGGTTTTTTTATACTTTTAACAGCTACTTTAGCTTCCTTTATAACATTTTTCAAGGGCTTTTTTCTCGGAATTTTATTTTTTTTATTTTTTAAACCCATACCGAGCTTAACTTTAGCTTTCATTGTGTTTGTAACTAGATATGAATTTAATCGTTCACCAAAACTGAAGTCTTAAGATTTAACTCTTTGCCAAGCTTTTTCTGCTAATATTTTATCAGCTATATGACGCTGATTTTGATCAGTATTTTGAGAATATGCTATATCATGCTCTCGACAAGCCTCATCTAAACCATTAATTCCTTTATCACCTCGTGCTAATCGTTTTGCTAGTTTTGTCCCAGGACCGTAATAATTATAGCCAGGTAAATGTGCTTCAAATGGTAGTTTATTAATTAGAGAATTAACTACACCTTTTCCAATAACAGTTTTTTGGTTACTGATTGGATATTTATTATGAAGAGACATAACATTAAGTTGTTTAGTTTAATAAAGTCACTCAAATACTAATCACCTTTTATAAAATGAAATTTATAAAACTAGATAATGCAGTTAAAGTTAAAAATTTTGATCAAAATTCAAAAAAGAAAATAAAAAGACATGGTGAATGCTTTCCAGATAGTATAAGAGGGTTAATAGTCGGACCTTCAAATTGCGGTAAAACTAATGCTATGATAAGTATGCTTTTAGATCCTAAAGGGCTCAAATTTCAAAACATATATATCTACTCAAAATCATTGCATCAACCTAAATATTTATATTTAAAAAAATTAATAAAACCAATCAAAGGAATGGGATATAACGAATTTTCAAATAATGCTGATGTAATTGAACCATCGGCCTCACAACCAAACTCAATATTTATTTTTGATGATGTAGCTTGTGATAAGCAAGATAATATAAGAGCCTATTTTTGTATGGGACGTCATCAAGAAGTAGATAGTTTCTATTTATGCCAGTCATATACAAGAATTCCAAAGCATTTAGTTAGAGATAATGCAAATTTTTTAATTATATTTAAGCAAGATGATTTAAATTTGAAACATATATATAATGATCATGTAAATTCTGATATGTCATTTAATGAATTTAAAAAATTAAGTGCATGTTGCTGGAATGATAATTATGGTTTTCTATTAATTGACAAAGATAGTGGTTTAAATAATGGTCGATATAGAAAAAATTTTGAAGCATTTGCTAAATTTTAGTTAACCCAAGATCTATTAACTGGTGGCAGTTAGTAACTGAACAGGTCATTTAATAGATAACAGGTAGTAGTTAGCAGATAGCAGATAGCAGATAACAGTTATCGATTAGCAGTTAGCAAGAGAACAGTTCAGTCAATAATTTACAGTTAATAATTGAACTAATCCACATTAAAAAAAAAAAATGGATGAACAACTTATGAAAGATTTAATAAAAACTCGTAAAAATTTAAAAAGGAAATTTCAATCTTTAAAAGTTCAGAAGCTATCAGAAGACCGTAATCGAGAAGAAGCTTTCACTCCAATTACAAAACCATTGAAAGAATTGACAAATGCTGTCAAACAACAACAACAACAATTTTCAAATAATGTTATCAAACCGGAAATTAAACTGTCTGCTAGCGATGATAACACCTTAAAATTATTAAGGCCATTTAAGCCGGAAGTTAAAACGCCTAGCAACAAAAGTAATACACACAGTAAATTTATAACTTCAACGCCAAATACTATAAAATTTGAGACGTCATCTATAACTGATAATATTATTGATGAATCATCAATTTCACAATTTCCTGTTTTTAACAAGTCAGAACTTGTTAAGACATATGGACCATATTTTGATGAGTCATTAAATGTTCGAAAACTTGGGAATGCTAATTTTGAAATAGATGAAATTACTAAAAATATTGTGATTGATACTGAAGTTTTTAAAGGAACTGATGGTCTATATGAATTGATATTTAAAAAAAAACCCATAAACTATACTGAAAGTGATTTAAAAACATATCATCAAATACTTAACAAAACAAATGCACATAGAAGAAATTACGATCAATTAGAGCAAATAAAAGGAAACAAAGGTTTTAAATATAAAAATATATTAAGAAAATTATATGAACATGATTATAATACTAGACATAAAAAAACTGGTTCAGGTTGTTTGAAAAAAAAATTTATTAATTATTTTAATAAATCTTCTTCTACACCGGAAACCTATTTAAATTATGCAAATCAATCAAATCAGTATGTTTATTGGGATGATCCTAATGAATTAGTTGACAGATTAAAACTTTTAATTAGTTCACAATCAGCTGGTAACAATAATCATCACAATGAAATTGTATCTATAATTGAAGAGTTAAGAGAAGCAAATATAATTCAATAGCTATTTAGATTAACAATCAGTTAAAACCATAATGTCACTTGATAAGTTTGGGCGTAGTACAGCTTCTGCTTCTAGAAAACTACATACTCAAGGTTCTCCAGGTATTGGTTTCAAATTGACTTCTGAAGGAAATTATGATTTAGATAACAAAATTTTATCAAATGTCCGAGAACCTATTATTGGCAGTGATGCAGCAACACAAAATTCTGTAAATAATCATATTTTCTTTCAGAAAGAACTATTACAAAACGAAATGCGAGAAATGTCTAATCATTTAGAGACAACAGTATCTATAGAACTTAAATTAGCAGAAGAAAAATTAAAAATATTAGAAGAAAAAATACAAGTTAGTTTAGAGGAAATCCATATCAAATTCTCGCAATTGTTAAATGAAAAATTTTCAAATATGATGACATCACATTGAATTTCAAATTAAAAAACCTATTAAATTTATTCATGAGAGATTGCAAAAAGCTGAAGCCCAAGCTCGATCAGCATTGGATTTACTTAGTAGTTTAGAACTTATAAAAACATAATTGGGGATCAGTTTTCATTTACTTTTCGAAATGGATGTACATCGAATCGGATATTCTTTAAATAATTTTTTATCTAAATATGATGATATTTTATTGGAGGAACATTATGAACAATTAAAAATTCACTTTAATTTTTTAAAATTATTTAAAAATTCTATCCTAATTGAAACGAAAGAGAATGGATATCATTGGGATATATGTCCCTATACATCAGACAACATGACAACTGTTCCAGATACTTGTCCTTGTCATTCAGCAGATCATCATATGTTAAAATGTTCCAAACTAATGGATTTATATAAAAGAATAAATAATTATATAACTTTATATACATACATAAATAAAGAATATAAATTTTAAATACATTTTATTATTTGCTTTTTATTATATATATAAATTATATAGGCACATTTTATTTAAAAATGAGTAAAAGAGAGGTGGTTGAAGAGCTGCATAAGCCTGCAAATTATGTGTTTTATTAGTGGTTTCAAATAAAAACACCAAACAATTTTAATTTTAAATTAAAATTTTATTTTTCAAGTTTATTGTTTGAAGGTGGTCTTAAGACTAACTTTTTTTTTAACAAATCAATTTTTTTATATTACAATAATCATTATTTTTATTTTACAAAAACAATTTGCTTTATCATACTTAATACTAATTTTAATTTATTAGTCGAAAATATCTTTCGAAACAAAATTCAGTATCGAATTACAAAAAGGAAATTTACTTGAGTTTTTTATATATTTACTTATTACAAAATCAATATTAATATAATAAATGTTCGTACTGAATTTTGTGTACAAAATTATTTCACCATATGTTGGGTTTCATATTACATTTATAAAGTTAAATTATTTCAAGTGCAATTACATATTTAAAATTAGTTCAAATGCAATTGACCGTAATTATGCTTAGTATGCAAAAATGTGGCTAATTATATTTTTGTATAAAATTGAAAAGAATAAAAGGAAAAACAAAAATTAAAAATGCTTTGTCTTACAAATTAATATTTTAAATTTTATAAATGTGAAATTGAGTTTTATCTTTTATTGGAGGTTCATTAATTACTATCTTGGTTGGGGTTACCAACTGTGACGTAACTCCTCCCTCCTTAAGATTAAGACTCTCCTGAGTCGCAAATTTAAATATTTTGAATTTTTTGAATAATATTAATAGAAATATAATTATGCTTATTACTAATAAAATTATAAAAATTATAAGACTTAAATAAATATAATAATTATTTTTATGATATTTTATTTCTTTTATTTCTTTATTTCTTCAATATTTTTTACTTGTTCTAGTATTATGTCGTTAAAACTGATATTTTCATTAATTTCTTGATTCATATTTAGATAATCTGATATTGTAAAACTTTGTTTGAATTCTCTTAGATTACTATTAAAAACTTTTCCATTTATATTTATTGAACAATCATTAAAATTGAATATGTGATTTCCATTTATTTTGAACTTTCGTTCATCACAAGTACTATTAAAACTTACATTTATCTGATTTTTTACTAAAAATTAATCCTATTTTTAAAATAATTATTTCTGATACATTATTGAAAATTTTTAAGCAGTTTCCTTTGAAAATGCAGTTTTTTGAAATTATTAAATCTTTTATATCTTTTTTATTTTCATGATTAAAATTTTTTTTATCATATTTTACAATTTTTTGTTGTTCAAACATTAGTTCATTATTAAATCTATCACCTATTGGAATTAACATAGTTGTTGGTAGCATTAGGAAGATTGTTAATATTAATTTTACCTGAAAATTTACAATTTCTTTTAATATTTGATGGATGTATATTTTCTAGCTTAGATTTTATAAATTTGGGTTGTTCCTTATGTCTAACACTTTTATAGTTTTTTATATAACCTTCAGTTCTATTTTCGGTATAGTTTTCTCTTTTTAAATTAAGTTTGTTTACATATCTAGATTTTTCTGTCAGTAACAAATCATAAATTTTGTTTTTATTACAGTTTCCTTCTTGAATATTAATTGGTTTTTCTTTTGTCACTGAGTGGTAACTGTTATTATACCACTCAATTGCTTTATACATTTTTTCGATAACATTAAGGTCTTTATTAACAATACCTAAAACTCTAATTTTTTCGCTAATAGTATTGTGAAACCGTTCGATGTCTGAATTTCCAGTGTGATTGTTAGATTTTACTAAGTGAAGTTCAATTTGTTCGTCTTTAAGGAAATTTTTTATATTAATACTCTTAAATTCATTATCGGTAATCAATTTTTTGAAATGCCCTCTGTTTGATTTGAATTCTCTAAGTTTTTCTATTATAGTTTGATTATTTCTATCATTTAGGTGAAAAGCGGTAGCATATTTAGAAAAACGGTCTATAAACGTCAAAAAGTTTTGTTTTGAATTAGTATATATGTCCATATGTATAATTTCTTTAATGTCTTTAGGTGTTTCTGTCAATTGGAATTTCTTTTTTATTGGTTTTCTGTCATATTTAACTCGGCTACATATATCACAATTATTAATATATTTTTGAATATAGTTTTTTAATTTTGGAAAATATATGACTTTTTTTAGACCTTCATAATTTTCGTTTATACCGGTATGTCCTGTTTCGTTTTTATGATATTTATGTATCTGTTTAAAGGTTTCATCTTCTGTAATCATGTCTTTTGCGAAATAGCTACACCTAACAAACTTTATGTTTTGAAAGCTTCCATATAGGTCAATTAGCTTTCTTTGTACTATATTGTATTTTTGGTCGTTTAGTTCAGAGAAAATGCCTATTCTACCTGTTTTTATATGTCTTCTACATATATCACTAAGATTGTTTTGTATATTGTCTGAATTTATAAATATCCTTTTATTACCAAACGTTATTTCTATATCCTTATTTTTATTATCAGTGAGAATTATTTGGGTTTTGAATCTGTTCACGACCGTATCTAAAATTGGGAAATGGTCATTTGCCTCTTCTTCTTGAGAATGTACAGTCTCGTTGCTCAAATTTTCGGAAACAAAGTCAGAAGTATTTATATTATTTTGCATTGAATAATTTGTATTATTACTTAATTGAGATAGAATTTCATCATTGTAATCTGTATCTTCGGATACAGCTTGTAGATCAGAAGGATCTATGTTATTTTCCATTGAAATATTGCTATTGCTACTAAATTCAGATTGAATATCGTTATGATTTGTATCTTCGGATACATTTTGTAAATCAGAAGAATCCACATTATTTTCAAGAGAGTAATTTGTACTAGAGTTTATTTGAGATTCATTATCAGAACTATTAAAATTTTCTATATTTTCTAAGAGATTTATTTCGTGTTTATTTGTATCTATTCGGCTAAGGAAATCTGCCACTTTATTTTCCTTGCCTTTTATATATTCAATATCCATGTTATACTCTCCTAATTTTAATAACCGTCTATTTAATCTAGGATTGATGTCTTTTCTTTGAGATTTTGTATGTAACCATTTTAACGGTTGATGATCTGTAAAAAGTTTAAACTTGTTACCATATAAATACGGCCTAAAATAATTGGTTGCCCAAACAATGGCAAGCAGTTCTTTTTCGATAGAAGAGTAATTTTTTTCATGGTCATTTAAAGTTCTGCTAGCATAACATATTGGATGTGAATCCTGTTGTAAAGTTGCACCAATGGCAAAGGCACTAGCATCTGTTACTAATTGAAACTTTTTGTTAAAATCGGGATATTTGAGTATAGGGTCTTCGGTAATTACTCTTTTTAACTTTTCAAAGGCATTTATATAATTAGAGTCCTTTATGTTTATTTTACTATTTTTTTTCAGAAAGTTTGTCAATGGTTTTGCTAATTTGGCATAGTCCTTAATGAATTTACGATAATATCCCGTGATTCCCAAAAATGATTTTATCTGTTTTTGTGTAGTGGGAAGTTTTAATTTTAAAATGTCATCTACTTTTTTAGGATTGGGTTTTACTCCTTCTGGAGTTAAAATATGACCCAAATATTCGGTTTCTTTTGCAAAAAATTTACATTTACCTATTTGTATTTTTAAGTTATTTTCTCTAAGTTTGTTAAATATTTTTTTTATATTGATTGTATGTTCTTCTAAAGAAGTAGAGAATATAAGTATGTCATCCAAATAACATACACATATTTTATTAATATATTCCTTAAGAACATTATTCATAAGGCGTTGGAAAGTTGCCGGAGCATTCTTTAATCCAAACGGCATCCTTACGTACTCATAATGTCCAAAAGGTGTGGAGAAGGCTGTCTTCGGACGGTCTTCTTTTTTCACTAAGATTTGGTGGAACCCTTTGGCCAAATCTAGTGTTGTAAAATATTGCGAGTTTCCTAATTTATCCAATATATTTTCTATATTGGGTATAGGAAATTTATCATCTATGGTTACCTCATTTAGTTTTCTATAGTCCACAACAAGACGCCATTTCTTCTTTCCAGAATTGTCTTGTTTTTTGGGCACTATCCATAGGTGACTGTTGTAAGGAGAACTACTTTCTTTAATTATTCCTTGCTTTAGCATATCTGAAATTTGAGTAGATATCTCTTGTTCGTGGATACGAGGATATCTATATATTTTAGAATATATAGGTCTATCGGTCGTGACTACGATTTGATGTTGAATATTAAAAGTACTAGTTAATTGATCACCTTCTTTAAAGAAGAGATCTTTATATGAGTTTATAAGATGATTTAAAGTATTACACTCTTCTTTATTTAAAGATTGAAAAAGAATTTTAAATTTAGAATCGTTTAAATTAGTTTTTTCTAATTGATAAATTTCTTCGAATTTATATGGACAACTATCAATAAATTTGATTTCATTATTATTGATTTTTAAAATTTCATTTTCTAAGTCAATAATAGCACCTAATGGTTTAAGTAGGTTTTGACCTATTATAGCGTCAAAATTCTTATTTTGGAGATTTGTTAATTTCCAAATCATGAATGCATTTTCTTTAAATTCTATAGGTAAATCTGTCTTAATTTCTCTTCTTACTGATATTTGGTTATTAAGTGTATTAAAATATATAGGTCTTATTAAATTATTTCTTTTATACTGTGGTAACTGATTTTCATCGAGAAGTGAAGTGGAAGACCCGGTATCTATTAAACATTTTAATTTTGTATTGTCAACAGTGAGTAAAACTATTGGTAAGTAAATTTCCGAGGCTGTAAGAGAAAATTTACCTCCTCTTTTGGTGGTTCGTAAGTATCCATCGGTTCTGATCTTTCAAAATTTCTATTATTATTAGTAAACCGACTATTTCTACTAATTCTTGACTGTCCAGAGTTTGTAGGGTTTCGTTCAGTATTTTGGTAATTGTTTCTAGATGTAGTTTGAAAATTATTTCTAGAAGTATTTTGATAAGTACTTTGGTTGTTATTATTTCTATAGTTATTTTGGTAAATATTCTGATTGTTATTTCTATAATTATGAAAAGAATTTTGATTATTTCTATACGTATTTTGTAGCTCTATGTTCTGTCGAAATTGTCCTGTTCGTCTATCATTATTTTGATATTGATTATTTTTTTTATTTATATTTTTAAAATCGTTATAGTTATTACTAAATTTATGCCTATCTCTAATCATACCTAAATTTTCTAACGAGTCAAAAGCTTCCCGTATTTTTTTAATATCTTTATTTATTATTATTGATGCCAAATTTGCATCTATGTTATTTAAAAATATATTTAAAATGAATCTTTCATTATTCTCAGCAGAGAATTCTGTTGGCTTATTACTATCATATTCGTATTTTTCATTTAATTTACTTAAAACTATTACTAAAGTATTATAATATTGTCTAACCTGATAATTTTTTACTGCAAGGGCTTGCTGGTATAGTTGATGATAACTCTCTTTGATCCCAAAGTTGGTTATTAAAGCTGCTTTTATCTCTTTCCAGTCTGCATTTGAACCTAGTGTTCTAATGACGTCCAACGCTGGGCCCTGGATTTTGTTTACAATTATCCTCTGGTAAATGTATGTTTTTGCCTGTTGGCATGTAATTAGAGGAAGGATTGTATCAACTTCCCTCAGAAATGACGTTAAGGCGTATTCGCCATCACCACGGAATTCGTGAATCCGTTGTGCATCCTTCAAAATATCGTTTGCAGAAATTACGAATGCTGATGCAGTTGAATTAGTCATGTTTCTTTCACTATTAATTTTTTTTTTTCGTTGGTTTCACTAATGTCTTCTAGTTCTTCACTAATAGTATATAAATTCAATCTATTATTTATTTTTTGTTGTTTAATTTTAGGCATTAATTGTTTTTTTTTTTTTGTATTGATATTTTATTAATTAAGTTAATTAAATACTCATTAAAATGTATATGTATTCTTTTTCTTTTTTTTTTTTTTTTTTTATATACTTAGGTACTTAAATGTTAGTATTTTTCAACTTAAAACTTGCTTTTTATTTTTTTAAATGTTTTATTTTTTTTATTTATCAAATTCGATTCGTATCACAAAGTTTACTATCTTTGGATAGCAAAAACTACACGACTGCGCCAATTATGTGTTTTATTAGTGGTTTCAAATAAAAACACCAAACAATTTTAATTTTAAATTAAAATTTTATTTTTCAAGTTTATTGTTTGAAGGTGGTCTTAAGACTAACTTTTTTTTTAACAAATCAATTTTTTTATATTACAATAATCATTATTTTTATTTTACAAAAACAATTTGCTTTATCATACTTAATACTAATTTTAATTTATTAGTCGAAAATATCTTTCGAAACAAAATTCAGTATCGAATTACAAAAAGGAAATTTACTTGAGTTTTTTATATATTTACTTATTACAAAATCAATATTAATATAATAAATGTTCGTACTGAATTTTGTGTACAAAATTATTTCACCATATGTTGGGTTTCATATTACATTTATAAAGTTAAATTATTTCAAGTGCAATTACATATTTAAAATTAGTTCAAATGCAATTGACCGTAATTATGCTTAGTATGCAAAAATGTGGCTAATTATATTTTTGTATAAAATTGAAAAGAATAAAAGGAAAAACAAAAATTAAAAATGCTTTGTCTTACAAATTAATATTTTAAATTTTATAAATGTGAAATTGAGTTTTATCTTTTATTGGAGGTTCATTAATTACTATCTTGGTTGGGGTTACCAACTGTGACGTAACTCCTCCCTCCTTAAGATTAAGACTCTCCTGAGTCGCAAATTTAAATATTTTGAATTTTTTGAATAATATTAATAGAAATATAATTATGCTTATTACTAATAAAATTATAAAAATTATAAGACTTAAATAAATATAATAATTATTTTTATGATATTTTATTTCTTTTATTTCTTTATTTCTTCAATATTTTTTACTTGTTCTAGTATTATGTCGTTAAAACTGATATTTTCATTAATTTCTTGATTCATATTTAGATAATCTGATATTGTAAAACTTTGTTTGAATTCTCTTAGATTACTATTAAAAACTTTTCCATTTATATTTATTGAACAATCATTAAAATTGAATATGTGATTTCCATTTATTTTGAACTTTCGTTCATCACAAGTACTATTAAAACTTACATTTATCTGATTTTTTACTAAAAATTAATCCTATTTTTAAAATAATTATTTCTGATACATTATTGAAAATTTTTAAGCAGTTTCCTTTGAAAATGCAGTTTTTTGAAATTATTAAATCTTTTATATCTTTTTTATTTTCATGATTAAAATTTTTTTTATCATATTTTACAATTTTTTGTTGTTCAAACATTAGTTCATTATTAAATCTATCACCTATTGGAATTAACATAGTTGTTGGTAGCATTAGGAAGATTGTTAATATTAATTTTACCTGAAAATTTACAATTTCTTTTAATATTTGATGGATGTATATTTTCTAGCTTAGATTTTATAAATTTGGGTTGTTCCTTATGTCTAACACTTTTATAGTTTTTTATATAACCTTCAGTTCTATTTTCGGTATAGTTTTCTCTTTTTAAATTAAGTTTGTTTACATATCTAGATTTTTCTGTCAGTAACAAATCATAAATTTTGTTTTTATTACAGTTTCCTTCTTGAATATTAATTGGTTTTTCTTTTGTCACTGAGTGGTAACTGTTATTATACCACTCAATTGCTTTATACATTTTTTCGATAACATTAAGGTCTTTATTAACAATACCTAAAACTCTAATTTTTTCGCTAATAGTATTGTGAAACCGTTCGATGTCTGAATTTCCAGTGTGATTGTTAGATTTTACTAAGTGAAGTTCAATTTGTTCGTCTTTAAGGAAATTTTTTATATTAATACTCTTAAATTCATTATCGGTAATCAATTTTTTGAAATGCCCTCTGTTTGATTTGAATTCTCTAAGTTTTTCTATTATAGTTTGATTATTTCTATCATTTAGGTGAAAAGCGGTAGCATATTTAGAAAAACGGTCTATAAACGTCAAAAAGTTTTGTTTTGAATTAGTATATATGTCCATATGTATAATTTCTTTAATGTCTTTAGGTGTTTCTGTCAATTGGAATTTCTTTTTTATTGGTTTTCTGTCATATTTAACTCGGCTACATATATCACAATTATTAATATATTTTTGAATATAGTTTTTTAATTTTGGAAAATATATGACTTTTTTTAGACCTTCATAATTTTCGTTTATACCGGTATGTCCTGTTTCGTTTTTATGATATTTATGTATCTGTTTAAAGGTTTCATCTTCTGTAATCATGTCTTTTGCGAAATAGCTACACCTAACAAACTTTATGTTTTGAAAGCTTCCATATAGGTCAATTAGCTTTCTTTGTACTATATTGTATTTTTGGTCGTTTAGTTCAGAGAAAATGCCTATTCTACTGTTTTTATATGTCTTCTACATATATCACTAAGATTGTTTTGTATATTGTCTGAATTTATAAATATCCTTTTATTACCAAACGTTATTTCTATATCCTTATTTTTATTATCAGTGAGAATTATTTGGGTTTTGAATCTGTTCACGACCGTATCTAAAATTGGGAAATGGTCATTTGCCTCTTCTTCTTGAGAATGTACAGTCTCGTTGCTCAAATTTTCGGAAACAAAGTCAGAAGTATTTATATTATTTTGCATTGAATAATTTGTATTATTACTTAATTGAGATAGAATTTCATCATTGTAATCTGTATCTTCGGATACAGCTTGTAGATCAGAAGGATCTATGTTATTTTCCATTGAAATATTGCTATTGCTACTAAATTCAGATTGAATATCGTTATGATTTGTATCTTCGGATACATTTTGTAAATCAGAAGAATCCACATTATTTTCAAGAGAGTAATTTGTACTAGAGTTTATTTGAGATTCATTATCAGAACTATTAAAATTTTCTATATTTTCTAAGAGATTTATTTCGTGTTTATTTGTATCTATTCGGCTAAGGAAATCTGCCACTTTATTTTCCTTGCCTTTTATATATTCAATATCCATGTTATACTCTCCTAATTTTAATAACCATCTATTTAATCTAGGATTGATGTCTTTTCTTTGAGATTTTGTATGTAACCATTTTAACGGTTGATGATCTGTAAAAAGTTTAAACTTGTTACCATATAAATACGGCCTAAAATAATTGGTTGCCCAAACAATGGCAAGCAGTTCTTTTTCGATAGAAGAGTAATTTTTTTCATGGTCATTTAAAGTTCTGCTAGCATTAACATATTGGATGTGAATCCTGTTGTAAAGTTGCACCAATGGCAAAGGCACTAGCATCTGTTACTAATTGAAACTTTTTGTTAAAATCGGGATATTTGAGTATAGGGTCTTCGGTAATTACTCTTTTTAACTTTTCAAAGGCATTTATATAATTAGAGTCCTTTATGTTTATTTTACTATTTTTTTTCAGAAAGTTTGTCAATGGTTTTGCTAATTTGGCATAGTCCCTAATGAATTTACGATAATATCCCGTGATTCCCAAAAATGATTTTATCTGTTTTTGTGTAGTGGGAAGTTTTAATTTTAAAATGTCATCTACTTTTTTAGGATTGGGTTTTACTCCTTCTGGAGTTAAAATATGACCCAAATATTCGGTTTCTTTTGCAAAAAATTTACATTTATCTATTTGTATTTTTAAGTTATTTTCTCTAAGTTTGTTAAATATTTTTTTTATATTGATTGTATGTTCTTCTAAAGAAGTAGAGAATATAAGTATGTCATCCAAATAACATACACATATTTTATTAATATATTCCTTAAGAACATTATCCATAAGGCGTTGGAAAGTTGCCGGAGCATTCTTTAATCCAAACGGCATCCTTACGTACTCATAATGTCCAAAAGGTGTGGAGAAGGCTGTCTTCGGACGGTCTTCTTTTTTCACTAAGATTTGGTGGAACCCTTTGGCCAAATCTAGTGTTGTAAAATATTGCGAGTTTCCTAATTTATCCAATATATTTTCTATATTGGGTATAGGAAATTTATCATCTATGGTTACCTCATTTAGTTTTCTATAGTCCACAACAAGACGCCATTTCTTCTTTCCAGAATTGTCTTGTTTTTTGGGCACTATCCATAGTGGACTGTTGTAAGGAGAACTACTTTCTTTAATTATTCCTTGCTTTAGCATATCTGAAATTTGAGTAGATATCTCTTGTTCGTGGATACGAGGATATCTATATATTTTAGAATATACAGGTCTATCGGTCGTGACTACGATTTGATGTTGAATATTAAAAGTACTAGTTAATTGATCACCTTCTTTAAAGAAGAGATCTTTATATGAGTTTATAAGATGATTTAAAGTATTACACTCTTCTTTATTTAAAGATTGAAAAAGAATTTTAAATTTAGAATCGTTTAAATTAGTTTTTTCTAATTGATAAATTTCTTCGAATTTATATGGACAACTATCAATAAATTTGATTTCATTATTATTGATTTTTAAAATTTCATTTTCTAAGTCAATAATAGCACCTAATGGTTTAAGTAGGTTTTGACCTATTATAGCGTCAAAATTCTTATTTTGGAGATTTGTTAATTTCCAAATCATGAATGCATTTTCTTTAAATTCTATAGGTAAATCTGTCTTAATTTCTCTTCTTACTGATATTTGGTTATTAAGTGTATTAAAATATATAGGTCTTATTAAATTATTTCTTTTATACTGTGGTAACTGATTTTCATCGAGAAGTGAAGTGGAAGACCCGGTATCTATTAAACATTTTAATTTTGTATTGTCAACAGTGAGTAAAACTATTGGTAAGTAAATTTCCGAGGCTGTAAGAGAAAATTTACCTCCTCTTTTGGTGGTTCGTAAGTATCCATCGGTTCTGATCTTTCAAAATTTCTATTATTATTAGTAAACCGACTATTTCTACTAATTCTTGACTGTCCAGAGTTTGTAGGGTTTCGTTCAGTATTTTGGTAATTGTTTCTAGATGTAGTTTGAAAATTATTTCTAGAAGTATTTTGGTAAGTACTTTGGTTGTTATTATTTCTATAGTTATTTTGGTAAATATTCTGATTGTTATTTCTATAATTATGAAAAGAATTTTGATTATTTCTATACGTATTTTGTAGCTCTATGTTCTGTCGAAATTGTCCTGTTCGTCTATCATTATTTTGATATTGATTATTTTTTTTATTTATATTTTTAAAATCGTTATAGTTATTACTAAATTTATGCCTATCTCTAATCATACCTAAATTTTCTAACGAGTCAAAAGCTTCCCGTATTTTTTTAATATCTTTATTTATTATTATTGATGCCAAATTTGCATCTATGTTATTTAAAAATATATTTAAAATGAATCTTTCATTATTCTCAGCAGAGAATTCTGTTGGCTTATTACTATCATATTCGTATTTTTCATTTAATTTACTTAAAACTATTACTAAAGTATTATAATATTGTCTAACCTGATAATTTTTTACTGCAAGGGCTTGCTGGTATAGTTGATGATAACTCTCTTTGATCCCAAAGTTGGTTATTAAAGCTGCTTTTATCTCTTTCCAGTCTGCATTTGAACCTAGTGTTCTAATGACGTCCAACGCTGGGCCCTGGATTTTGTTTACAATTATCCTCTGGTAAATGTATGTTTTTGCCTGTTGGCATGTAATTAGAGGAAGGATTGTATCAACTTCCCTCAGAAATGACGTTAAGGCGTATTCGCCATCACCACGGAATTCGTGAATCCGTTGTGCATCCTTCAAAATATCGTTTGCAGAAATTACGAATGCTGATGCAGTTGAATTAGTCATGTTTCTTTCACTATTAATTTTTTTTTTTCGTTGGTTTCACTAATGTCTTCTAGTTCTTCACTAATAGTATATAAATTCAATCTATTATTTATTTTTTGTTGTTTAATTTTAGGCATTAATTGTTTTTTTTTTTTTGTATTGATATTTTATTAATTAAGTTAATTAAATACTCATTAAAATGTATATGTATTCTTTTTCTTTTTTTTTTTTTTTTTTTATATACTTAGGTACTTAAATGTTAGTATTTTTCAACTTAAAACTTGCTTTTTATTTTTTTAAATGTTTTATTTTTTTTATTTATCAAATTCGATTCGTATCACAAAGTTTACTATCTTTGGATAGCAAAAACTACACGACTGCGCCAATTATGTGTTTTATTAGTGGTTTCAAATAAAAACACCAAACAATTTTAATTTTAAATTAAAATTTTATTTTTCAAGTTTATTGTTTGAAGGTGGTCTTAAGACTAACTTTTTTTTTAACAAATCAATTTTTTTATATTACAATAATCATTATTTTTATTTTACAAAAACAATTTGCTTTATCATACTTAATACTAATTTTAATTTATTAGTCGAAAATATCTTTCGAAACAAAATTCAGTATCGAATTACAAAAAGGAAATTTACTTGAGTTTTTTATATATTTACTTATTACAAAATCAATATTAATATAATAAATGTTCGTACTGAATTTTGTGTACAAAATTATTTCACCATATGTTGGGTTTCATATTACATTTATAAAGTTAAATTATTTCAAGTGCAATTACATATTTAAAATTAGTTCAAATGCAATTGACCGTAATTATGCTTAGTATGCAAAAATGTGGCTAATTATATTTTTGTATAAAATTGAAAAGAATAAAAGGAAAAACAAAAATTAAAAATGCTTTGTCTTACAAATTAATATTTTAAATTTTATAAATGTGAAATTGAGTTTTATCTTTTATTGGAGGTTCATTAATTACTATCTTGGTTGGGGTTACCAACTGTGACGTAACTTGCACGAAGAAATTTTAAACGACGTAGAGTTATAATTAAAGGATTTGATGATCTTTGGCAAGCTGATTTAGTAGAAATGGGTTCATATGCTAAAGAGAATAAAGGATTTAAATTTTTATTAACTGTGATTGACTGCTTTTCTAAGTATGCCTGGGCAATCCCTATAAAAGCAAAAACTTCAGAGAACGTTACAAAAGCAATGCAAAATATTTTTCTAACTTCTAAAAGACATCCGCAAAATTTACAAACAGATGATGGGAAAGAATTTTTTAATAAAATATTCAAAAAATTAATGGATAAATATCATATAAATCATTATTCAACATTTAGCATATTAAAAGCCTCTATTGTTGAACGTTTTAATAGAACCTTAAAAGAAAAGATGTGGAAAGAATTTAGTTTTAATGGAAATTATAAATGGATTAACCTAATTCAAGAATTAACAAAACAATATAACAACACTAAACATCGAACAATTAAAAAACGACCATCTGATGTCAATAAAGATAATGCTGAAAATTTACTTAAAACTATATATAATCATATTAAAATTTCACCACCATACAAATTTAAAATTGGCGACTTAGTTCGAATAAGCAAGTATAAACATGTTTTTGAAAAAGGCTACACACCAAATTGGACAACTGAAATATTCAAAATAAGAAAAGTTCAAATCACTAACCCTGTAACATATTTACTGGAAGATTATCAAGGTCAACCTATACAAGGAAGCTTCTATGAATATGAATTGTTAAAATCTAAACATAATAATATTTACCTAGTTGAAAAAGTTATTAAAAGTATAGATAATAAGATTTTTGTAAAATGGCTTGGATTCTCATCCGATCACAATTCATGGATAAATAAAACTGATTTAATATAGAGAAAAAAAAATTTTTTTATTTCATATTATTTTAATTACATTTTTTTTTTTTTTTGTTTTTAATGAATTTCCATTTGATATGTCGGATCCTGTTTGATTGTTTGTAAATCAATTACAGTGAAATCCGTTTTATATTCTGTATCTACCATCATAATTTTTTCTGCTTCTCCTTCATCTGTAATTCTTTCAACTAATATTTCTCGATATTCATGACATTGAATTTTGAGATACTTTTTAATAAAAATGCTTTCATATTCACATCTCACAGTGAGTTTTTGATTCTCACCAAAATTCAATACAAAATGTCTATAAAATATATGTTCACTATTTATTATTCCACCAATATTCTGCTCTTTTAAAACTAATTCATTTCTAAAAGCTTTAATAGCATCATCTATAGATCCATATTGTGGTACTGAATCAGCTTTATCTGATAAAAATTGATCAACTGCTTGCAAAGTAGTTAATGGTTGTGTTGTAGTTGTTGTTGTAATTTCATTAGTATTAGTATTAGTTTCTGAGGAAATTACATGTTTCAAAAACTGAACTGATAAATTTACTTTAACAGTCTCATTATTTGGAAGTAATATATAAAAATATGTGCTCCCAAAAGCTGATTCATCCAATCTAATATTGGAAGTTGGAGCTGAATTTGCTTGAATAGTAAAAAAGCAAAATATTAAAATTAAAAATGATTTCATTGTCACAAAAAAAAAACTTTGATCTATCTTCATTCAGGGTTTATACAGTAATGTGCGATTGGAAATTATAAATATATAAGTTATACTTTTTATTTTCTAGAAAGTTCTTTATTATGTACAAACTTTACTTGACTTATAATAGAACACGCATACATAAAGAGTGGTAAAAATCTATCTCTTCCATCTGAAAAAGCTTCCATATAATCTAAATATTCCTCTTTTAAACTTTCAAGTAATTTTCTAAATTTAATTAACACGTCACCAATTTTTGATTTTTTATTTTTTTCATTATATGTATTTTCTATTGAATATATAAATATAATTCCCTCATCGATTCGTTTCCTTATCATTGACTTTTTCAATTCATTCTGATTTTCTTCATATTCATTTCTTGTCAGTGGCAATAAATCAATATTTTCAGTAATTCCTTTATTGTTACCAGCTGGCAGAACATTTGAAATATTCTTTTCAATCATCTCCCAATCATCTTCTTCAGAAAATGGACAATCAGCATGAAAATGATTAGGTGCTGGCTTTTTTTTATTTGTTAAACCTCTTATTTTACCAATAATAGATATGTCACCACCATATACTTCTATTTTTAGATGTTGCCAATCCAAAGGAGATAAATCGAATTGATTAGTAAATGATTCACCATTTCTAATTTTAAATAAACAAATTTTTTCACCGCCTTCTGGAGTTATATGTACCTCCAAAAAATCGTGAAATATTCTCCAATTAATTATTTTAATTGAAGCCCATTTCCGACCACAAATATAATATTTATATCCATGTAAAATATTATCAGCCCAAAACATTATGATGCTTATACTTAATAGTCTAATCAGATTATGCTATATTTTATGTTAGAATTAGTCTTTTATAGAATTTTGAGTATCAAATTATTATTATTAGAAAAAAAAATATATAAATATATATATATTAAATTATTTATTTATTATAAACACCTAAATAATTGTTACATTTCGAACAATAATGATTCACATTTTTCATGTTATCAGTACAATATGGAATACAACAACAACACCATAATCCTATCAAACACATTAATAGAGCTGCAATATGAGTTTTGTTAGCATTTTCATAAAAAAACTTTGTAATACCAATATATTTTGTTTTTTTCTTTTTAAATTAACAAATAGCAATCCCCTGACGTCATTGCAGATTTCTATTTTACAATTTAAAATAATTTTATTTATTAAGTGATACATAATATAAGAACTTTTTTTGCTCTTTATACTTAAAAACTTTAGTATCAAAAAAAAAAAAAAACAAAAAAATTCAACTTTCAATTCTTTCATTCTACTGCAAAACAACATAAAATTTTTAATACAATTTCTTATCTTTTATATAAAACATTAATTAAACAAAACCGCAAAAAAAAAAAAAATATTTCTTAAATTTTCCTTATCTCTAAACTGAACTTTATTCATACAACTATAGGATATTCTCAAAACTATAAAAAAAAAAATTCGAAATCTCAACAGCAACAGCTATCTTCGAATCTAGAATTCTAGAACTACGAATTTAGAATTGTCAAGTTCTATATTAAATAATATAAAGATTAGGAGTTTCTCATACCAACCGCCGATTTTATTAACCGCCGCAGCCAATGCTCCGCCGCTATTATTAACGTCCGCAATTATTGCCCTGTTGCACCTCTCCTTATCCTACCAAACCCCTATCTAGAATTCTATAATATAGAGATTAGGAGTTTGTCAAACCAACCGTCGCAGTTATTACCCTGCTGCTACACCTACTCCTACTTACCCCTACTCCTTCCTTACCCCCTACTCCTTCCTTACCCCCTACCAAACACAATACCTCATCACATTCTCATAATACCACTATAAAAATTCTATTCCCTAATACGTCTCATTATTTCATTATTCACAACTGAAATTCTATTCCCTAATACGTCTCATTATTTCATTATTCACAACTGTCAAATATTTTACTACGTCATCTGACTGCGCCAGAACCCGCATATTACAACTACTAATAACATTTTCTATAATCAAGATTAAATTGTCTCATATGGTTCATACAAAGTCCTAGTAGTGGCTTACGATCGGTTAGCGTTAGACCTTTCTCTCCATATGTTTAATAATTGAAATATTGAAATCCAAACACAACTGAAACAGAGCCATAACCTTTTGGTTTCTTTTTTGAATCAAAAATACTCAATAGAGTTCATTTACTAATGATAATTTTAATTGATGAAAGCATTTTTATATATTACTGTCCCATAACCATGGACCATGGTAGTCTTTTTTTCAACAACTGTCTAAGTGGAAATGAGTTGTTAGAAACATTTTGCGTAAATTTTGATTGATAAAAAAACATTGAAAGAAGTCTATGTATCATAATTATTAGGTATGTGAAAATTAACTATAGTTTCTTTTTTTCCCGTATCTGGACTTGTAATTATTTGTAATAAAAATTTAACTTTATTAGTTGCTAACTGAATTTCTTCTTTATTAAACTTTAAACTGTTATTATTTTATTATTCGTTGGTTAAAAGAGTTTTGCAACCCATATATCACCAAATATCTTTTTATTCCTACGTTAGACTAATCCTTGAATATTAAATTCAATTTTGGTCTTCGTATCGTGATATTGATATTTCTCGTAATCAGTACAAAAGAGATTTTTCAGGTTTGCTTTGCGCAATCTACCATGGACTGATCCAATTCGTCTTTCACCTTCTGAAGCTGGAAGTAATGATATATATTTGACTTTGTCAAAAAAAAAACACAAGTTTATTTAATTTACTTTTTTTATATTACTTATCTATTTCTTTTAAAATTTAATATTTATTTATTTATTTATTTCTTTTAAAACATAATTTTTATTTATTTGATTTACTTATTCACTATTTATTTACTAACGGTGCGTCTGAACCTCTGAATCAAAAAGCGCAAATGGATTTCGGAACAACCATATTTATATTTAATTTTTGCTGATGCAATGTCTACGCGTTGCATCAGTTAAATTTAAATTCTTTTTTTCTTTTTTTAAAAACAGGAAGCTCATATATATTTTGGAATTTTATGTGAAATCGAAATTTTAAATTTTCTCATAAAATTCCATAATGTAAAATGTTTATTTTGCAAAGCTGTTATTTAAATTTTCTCTTAGAAATCCAAAAGTTAAAAATTAATTTTAAAAACGGGAAACGCGTGTGCCATTACATTTTAGAATTTTATGTGATTTAAATATTCCCATAAAATTCCAAAGGAAAAAAAAGGTGTTTATTTACAAAAAATGTTATTTTAATTTTCTAAAGTAAAAAAAATGTTTATTTTGCAAAACTGTCATGCGCGTGTTAATTAATTAAATAATTTAATTGGGTGTATCATGACTTTTAATTTCGTTAATGATATTGTTTGTAACACCCCCACCGTTTATCTGAGGCTCAGACGAAGTTTGAATTACAATTTTATTACGTTTTTTAAGTAAATGTCTTATTACAATAAAAATTATTATTATGCAAATTACAAATGTTATGCTAATAGAAATTTTTTTTTTTTTTTATTATTCACAGGTTCAAAAAAGTGCTTAGAACTTGTGGCGAACCCCCTTTATTTTTATTACAATAGTTAACACTTAACACTAGGCAACAAAATTATATTAATAACAATAAGTTCTTATATTATTATATAAAAATTTTAATTAGATAAAAAAATTTTTTTTTAAGTTATGAAATACACAATTGGATTAGATAGTCATAAGAAATTTTCTTAATAAGCGTTTAAATACGACCATAGAATCGGAGGATCTCAAATATAGTGGCAAATTGTGGTAATTAGTAATAGCTGAAAAAATTATTGAGTTCGGAGCGAAATTTAAAATTGACAAATTGTTTCTTCCCCTGGTATTATAGTTATGAACCTCACAAACCTTAGAAAGTTGTACCCCAGATTTAATTTTATCGTGAACCAATTTATAACATAGTATACATAATTCGTAGACCTTTAATTTATCAACAGATAACAATTTTTCACTGTAAAGTGTGTTGGATGGGGTTAAAAGAGGTAAATGGTTTATTGCCTTTAATGTCTTATTTTGCAAAACTTGTATTTCATGTAATTTATATGCGGGAGAAGTCGATCATATTGAATTTAGATAAATAAACTGGGAATGTATATGTGCGAAATATATATTGTATAGAGTCGATTTTGGAAGAATGTAGCGTTGTCTATATAAAGCTGCTACATACAGAATAGTTTTATTTTTAACATGGTCAATGTGATAAGTCCATTTCAAATTTTTGTCTATATATAGACCGAGATACTTAATAAGATCAGTTCCCTCAAGGATTTCACCATTCACAATTATTTTGAAATTATTTGGCACAGGTTTTTTCAACACCATGTATTTGGTTTTATTTAAAAGGCATCATCAGCATATAAAATTATAGTTCCTTTACAAGGGAGTTCAAAAATGTCATTTATGTATACTACAAATAGTAAGGGACCCAATATGGAGCCCTGTGGTACACCTTTTTTTACAAAATTAAAATCACGGCCAATTTCACTAATTTGAACATATTGTTTCCTATTGGTAAGGTACGAATTTATATATTGTACGGCGTCATTTGAAAAATGAGCTGCTTTAAGTTTCATTAGCAGAATGTCATGATCAATTGAATCAAATGCCTTTTGGAGATCAATACTTATTAATGAAGTTATCTTGTTTCGAGACTTTGACCCCTGAATCATGTGTTAATAACTTCGATGCATGCTGAAGTCGTACTTGATAATGGAATAAATCCAAACTGGTTCTTATTAACGAAATTAGTCTTCGCAAAGTGTGTCCACATTTCATCAAAGATAATTCGTTCAAATGGTTTCGAAATTACCGGAAGGACAGATATGGTTCTGTAATTATTAGGATCTCCCTTAGGCCCGGACTTATGTAAAGGTCTAACCTAATTATTTTTCTAAATTCTTCTTTTATGTAAAAATTATTAGGGTATTTTTTTGTTAGTTTATATAATCTTTCTTTTTCTTTTGACAAATGTAATAAATCTTTTGTCATAAAAGGTTTTAGAAACCGGTTTTTATTTTTTATTTTGTATGGTTGAGTGTTAGAACCAATTATTGAAATCCATTGTTTTATAACATCTTTATAAATTACATGTTCTAAATTAAAATTTTGGTAATGATTGAATTCTTGAACTGATTTTTTTTTATTAGTATAAAATAAATTATTCTTTAAAGTGTAGTTACTAATCGCATTTGATTTAATTTGCAATAATAAAATATTGTGATCGGATATAGAGTTTTCAAAGATAGCCAAATTAAAATCGTATTGTAAAAGATCGGTAGAAAAATGATCGATAATGGTAGAAGAATGTTCACTAGTACGAGTTGGCATCGAGGGTGTGTTTGCATTAAGAAAGGTATACTATTCTTAATGCAAACACACCCTCCCTTCAACTTTAAGCAATCTACATATGTTCGCGTATTAATATTTTCGTGATCCAAAAGATCAAAATTAAAATCACCTACCAAAACAATACTTTTAAAGTTTTGTGTAAGTTGATCTATTTTTGCTAAAAAATCGGGAATAGAATTACAAGCATTTGGAGATCGATAGGCTCCTAGCAATTTAAATTTAATTTTTGGGATTTCTACTATAAGAATATTATTAAAGTTATCTGAGTTTTCATAAATTATATGTCCACTAATACTTTTATGTAGAAAAATACTTACACCACCGCCTCTATGCCGACTCGTTCTGATTGAATGGAAACCACTGCAGTGCGGAATATTAGTGAATATTTCTTCACCTTGTAATAACCACGTTTCGCTTATGACTATCGCTTCCACAAATGTGTTAAATTGATTAACAATTTCATCAATTTTATCTAATTTTTTTAGTAAACTTCTTGAATTTAAATACAGTGTTTTAAAAGAATTTGTGTCTAAAATAATATTTTGATTAAAAAAGTGATTAATTTTGAATGTATTATGCATATTAAAGTTAAAAAAAAAAATAAAATGAAAAAAAAGTATCAAAATTTAAATTATGTAAAAAAAAGAAAAAAAATATGATTAATCCTCTTAATTGTCGAATTCATCTTCATCAGTGCTATGAAGATCCAATAAATCTACTGCGTCTTTTGATGGATTAACTTAGTTTGATTTGTCAATTAAGTATTCACAGTTTCCTTATTTTTTATAAGAACTTTTTGTGAAGCATCATTCAATTTAGCAAAAACTCTCCCATTTAGTGTGTACACAGACAAATATCCTGCATTTTTTAAACGCTGTGCATATTTAAAAAGTTCCATAGTATCATTTGTTAAGGCATCAAACATATATAGATTTTTGTACTCAGGTAAGTCTTTTAACATCTTCTTTTTTTCCATGAACAAGGACTTTTTCATTGCCGTGTCAAAATTCAATCTTTGCAAGTAGTTTGTTATAGTCATTACCATTCTTCGCTTTAACACATCTTTTTAATACTACGACATTACTTATGTCATCAACATTTAAATTAGCCTGCACGGCATTTGCAGCAGCCGTAACTTTTTTTATAACATCTTTATTTGTGGTAAGAGAATCGGAATCAGTTTTAACTATGATTTGTTTACAAACATTTGAACTTTCAACATTATTAATACATTTACGTAGATTTGAAATATCATTATTGAGCTTTATATTTTGTTTTTTTATGGCTTTATTCTCATCCATAGTTTTTTTCAATTTTTTGTTAATATCATCATACTTTTCATTTACAAAAGTTACAAATTGGCGCAAATCCTGCATATCTTCCGCTATATTGTTTACTTGTGTTTTTATGGTTAGTAAAATTTTCATGAAATTTTGGTGAACAACGATGGCATTTAAATGGTGCTTCTTCATTGCTATTTAGAATATCATACGTTTTTTTATTGATTTTTGAGCACTTTAAATGTATCCAACCAGTGCATGAATCGCATTGTAAACTCAGATCTTCATCATCGCTGAACACAATATCCACCGTGCAAATTTTACACTTACTCCTTTTTTTAGATGAATTCAATGAATGCCTTTTATTTCTTGACATGTTGTAGCAGTTTTCCTTCCAAAAAATCACTGTTTTTGATTTAAAACAAGTAAAGAAACAGTCAGTCGGTGCAACCGACTAAGAAATACCCTACACCTATTGGGTCCAAATTTAAGAACATATCCATGTCATTTTAACACCATAAAAGCTGTTGTTATTTGATCGTAATACATAGCTAACCAAATTAACTTTATAATAATAAAAACATTTTCTAATTACACTATCTATTAAAAAATATTACAAATTCTTACTAATTTATCTATTTAAAAATATTAAAAAACAAAAAAACTTGAAATAAATGAAAATATATTTTTTCCAATTCAATTACAAAATGAAAAAATTCTAATTATTAAATTTTGTGATAAAAAGATAATCAAAGCATAATATATTTAATAATCCAAATTTTTCAAAATAGCAATTATTTTAAATGGTTAGTTTATATACTTAATAGAAAAGCTTATAAAAGCAAAATATGCAATAAATGTATTTCTAAAATACAATTACAAAATTAGACGTTTTCATATAATTCATTTAAATATAAAAATAAGTTTTACATAAATGCAGCAAGTACCTTTGAACATAGCTGAACCACTACAATTAAGTCTAAATTTCGGGGACACATAGGAAATAGGAAATATATTCTTTGGCTTCGAAATTAAACTCGACCAGAACCAATTCCCATGGTACTTTCCTTACTAGTAACCTAGAGTTTAAATTTCATCAAAATAGCGGCATTATTTTTTCAGTTATGGTGTTTTTAAGATATATGTTTGTTAGCCCTTGAACTTTCCAAGGGTTCCAGGACCCGAAACCATGGTACGATTTCGCCCATATGCAGTCCTCGTCATACTTTCAATACTAGTTAACCCTTGTACACAATTGGAACGTTCTATCTTAATTTTAAATTACTAGTTTTATTAATTTCGATGATAAGCTTTTACAAATTGGGTGGTCTAAGAGAGGTACTGAACCACCACTCCAATTGATCTTAAATTAGATGGACACGCAGGAAATAGTAAAGAACACCCATGTGCCAAATTTGCAGCTTCTACATTTGTTTCAAGTTACTATCTTTATCAATTTCGAAAATATGCTTAAAGGTCCTCGGAACTGAGTGGTCCCCACCCACTACTCCAATTGGGCTCAAATTTCAAGAAGACTAAGGGAATCGAAAGCAACCCCCTGATACTAAATTTTTAGGTTCTATCTTCATTGGTTTCGGAATTATGCTAGTTTGGCCTAAATTCGATCAAAAAGTTCTAAATTCCGAACCCATTGTCCACTCCTTACCGTACGCAATCGCCGCCGTAGTTTCATTACCAATAACCTAGAGCACAAAATTTCATGAAGATAGCGTTATTAGTTGTTGAGCTATCGTGATTTTTAATATATGTTCGTTAGCCCTGAAACCGATTAAAAGGTTCAGAATCCGAACCCTTGGTCTGATTTCGTCCTTATATAGTCCACGCTGTACTTATAGTACTAGTTAACACTTGTACACAATTTGAACGTTCTATCTTAATTTTAAGTTACTATTTTTAGTAATTTCGATTATAAGCTTTTAAAACTTGGGAGGTCCAAGAGGGGTACCGAACCACCACTTCAATTGATCCAAAATTAGGGGGACACGCAAGAGATAGTAAAGAACACCCTTGTGCCAAATTTGAAGCTTCTAAAATTTTTTTAAGTGGTTATCTTTATTAATTTTAAAGATATGCTTTAAGGTCTTTGGAAATGTGTAGCTGGTCCATGACCCTCTACTCCAATGGGACCCAAATTTCCAAGACACTTAGGAAATAGGAGGGGACACCTTGATACCAAATTTGGAGGTTCTATCTTCATTTGTTTCGGAATTATGCTTGTTTGGCCTAAATTCGATCAAAAAGTTCTAGGTTCCGAACCCATGGTCCAATCCCGAACTTACGCAATCCCCAAATTAGGTTCATTACTAGTAACCTACAGCTCAAATTTGATGAAGGTAGCGTCATTAGCTGTTGAGTTATCGTGATTTTTTTATATAAGTTCGTTAGCCCTTGGACCGATTAAAAGGTCCGGAATCCGAACCCATGGGCCGATTTCGCCCATATGCAATCCCCGCCGTACTTTCAGTCCTAGTAACCTACAGTTAAAATTTCATCAAGATAGCTCCATTATTTTTTGAGTTATCGTGCCTACGGACGGACATGGCTATATCGACTCAGGAGGTCACGCTGATCACAAATATGTATACTTTTCCATATCTAGCTCGCTTCCTTTAGGTGGTTACAAACACCATACCAAAGTTAATATACCCCTTTATCTATTCTATAGGTGTAGGGTATAAAAATAAATTAAATTAAAATATTTTAATAAGAGCAACAAAAAAAGTTGGTTATAACAAGGCCAGTGTTGCCAGTGTTAATTTAAATTTTTCCAACCAGTTGATAGAATTAAATTTTCATTTTTCTTATTAATAATTTCTTAATTTCCTTTCTGTTATTATTTATATTTTGTACATGAATTTCTTCTAATCTTAATAAATTTACAGTTTTATTTTCAATAATTTTTGTTACATAGTGAGGAAGGATTATTTTATCTTGTATTTTAGTATAGAGATTTTCATAATTGTTTCTTTTATTGTTATTATACAATTTTCATATTTTATTAAATTATTGCCAGAGAAAAATAGATCAAAGTTATTGCAATTTTTAATTAGTTTTGCTTCTTTTAAAGTTTTTGCTATAATTATACCTGATGTTACTTCTTTTATATTAGTAGTAAGCCTGGCACTCTGTCATGGGAAAAATACCGCACCGAAGGCCACGCTCTACCTCATATTGCACGACATATTGACCTACATTTTGATTAATGACCAAGTCCCCCAGAAGTAGGTCACCTGTAAGTAGGTTAGCTCTTAATAAACAAGCTTGTTTACTTCGTTTAAAGTAATAGGTGCAAATGAAAAAGAGTAAGCAAAATCATTTTTTAAATATAAATAGAAAGGAGAAAAAAAGTTCTCATTGTATTTTATTTTTATTAATTTTGATACCTACCTATACTTTAAAATGAAAAGAAAAAACTCAGAAGAATTATGTATCTAGTTATGTAGTCATCGAGAAAAAATGCAAATTCTTTAAAAGTAAACCAGTTTTTTGTTAAGTATAAGGTAGTTTTGAATATGGGAATTAAAGTTAACAAGAAAAGACTAATTCTTGGTAAAGAAGATTTGTAGAAGATGTACCTTTACATTACGAGTGAAAGAAAACAAAAGTTCAATGATCATGGTGTAATATGTAGTAATATTACCTGTTTTATGACTATAGTTGAATATTTGATTCTTTTGATAAATGTTACAATAAATCACAAATTTTTCAATATCATTATTTATTTATCATTTTATTTGAAACAATTCCTTGATGCGATACATGTATTGTAGACAAAATATAATTTTTGTTGTACAACCAATCTAAGGCCAAGACATATAACACTTTATATATCTTTTACATAAAGTTCATCTCGGCAATGAAAATATTGTTTTTCAGATTGTTCAACTCTTTTATTGTTCAAGGCGATGCATTTTTTTAAAAATTGCAATTCATGATCTTTTCGTAACTGTTGCGTTTATCAATATAAGTATTTTGACACATGACGATTTTTAATTTTTTTAGAAAATCTGGCTCAAATTTTTTTTCTGGTCATGGAGCACGCGATAATGTATCAGCTGAATTTAATTATGAACAAACATCAATATAAAATTATATTTATTCATTTGCAATAACATTTTTTATAATCAAGATTAAATTATCTCATATGGTTCATACAAAGTCCTAGTAGTGGCTTACGATCGGTTAGACCTTTCTCTCCATATGTTTAATAATTGAAATATTGAAATCCAAACACAACTGAAACAGAGCCAGTTCATTTACTAATGATAATTTTAATTGATGAAAGCATTTTTATATATTACTGTCCCATAACCATGGACCATGGTAGTCTTTTTTTCAACAACTGTCTAAGTGGAAATGAGTTGTTAGAAACATTTTGCGTAAATTTTGATTGATAAAAAAACATTGAAAGAAGTCTATGTATCATAATTATTAGGTATGTGAAAATTAACTATAGCTTCTTTTTTTCCCGTATCTGGACTTGTAATTAATTATAATAAAAATTTAACTTTATTAGTTGCTAACTGAATTTCTTCTTTATTAAACTTTAAACTGTTATTATTTCATTATTCGTTGGTTAAAAGAGTTTTGCAACCCATATATCACCAAATATCTTTTTATTCCTACGTTAGACTAATCCTTGAATATTAAATTCAATTTTGGTCTTCGTATCGTGATATTGATATTTCTCGTAATCAGTACAAAAGAGATTTTTAAGGTTTGCTTTGCGCAATCTACCATGGACTGATCCAATCTGTCTTTCCCCTTCTGAAGCTGGAAGTAATGATATATATTTGATTTTGTCAAAAAAAAAAACACAAGTTTATTTAATTTACTTTTTTTATATTACTTATCTATTTCTTTTAAAATTTAATATTTATTTATTTATTTATTTCTTTTAAAACATAATTTTTATTTATTTGATTTACTTATTCACTATTTATTTACTAACGGTGCGTCTGAACCTCTGAATCAAAAAGCGCAAATGGATTTCGGAACAACCATATTTATATTTAATTTTTGCTGATGCAATGTCTACGCGTTGCATCAGTTAAATTTAAATTCTTTTTTTCTCTTGTACCCCAGATTTAATTTTATCGTGAACCAATTTATAACATAGTATACATAATTCGTAGACCTTTAATTTATCAACAGATAACAGTTTTTCACTGTGCTGGATGGGGTTAAAAGAGGTAAATGGTTTATTGCCTTTAATGTCTTATTTTGCAAAACTTGTATTTCATGTAATTTATATGCGGGAGAAGTCGACCATATTGAATTTAGATAAATAAACTGGGAATGTATATGTGCGAAATATATATTGTATAGAGTCGATTTTGGAAGAATGTAGCGTTGTCTATATAAAGCTGCTACATACAGAATAGTTTTATTTTTAACATGGTCAATGTGATAAGTCCATTTCAAATTTTTGTCTATATATAGACCGAGATACTTAATAAGATCAGTTCCCTCAAGGATTTCACCATTCACAATTATTATACCCTACACCTATAGAATAGGTAAAGGGGTATATTAACTTTGGTATGGTGTTTGTAACCACCTAAAGGAAGCGAGCTAGATATGGAAAAGTATATATATTTGTGATCAGCGTGACCGCCTTAGTCGATATAGCCATGTCCGTCCGTCCGTCCGTAGGCACGATAACTCAAAAAATAATGGAGCTATCTTGATGAAATTTTAACTGTAGGTTACTAGGACTGAAAGTACGGCGGGGATTGCATATGGGCGAAATCGGCCCATGGGTTCGGATTCTGGACCTTTTAATCGGTTTCAGGGCTAACGAACAAATATAAAAAATCACGATAACTCAACAACTAATGACGCTATCTTCATCAAATTTGTGCTGTAGGTTACTAGTAATGAAACTACTTCGGGAATTGCGTAAGGTCGGGATTGGACCATGGGTTCGGAACCTAGAACTTTTTGATCGAATTTAGGCCAAACGAGCATAATTCCGAAACCAATGAAGATAGAACCTCCAAATTTAGTATCAGGGTGTCCCTTCTTATTTCCTAAGTGTCTTGTGAATTTGGGTCCCATTGGAGTAGTGGGTCGGGGACCAGCCACACATTTCCGAAGACCTTAAAGCATATCTTTAAAATTAATAAAGATAACAATTTGAAAAAATGTAGAAGCTTCCAATTTGCCACAAGGGTGTTCTTTACTATCTCTTGCGTGTTCCCCTAATTTGGGATCAATTGGAGTGGTGGTTCTGTACCCCTCTCAGACCTCCCAAGTTTTAAAGGCTTATAATCGAAATTACTAAAAATAGTTACTTAAAATTAGGATAGACCGTTCAAATTGTGTACAAGGATTAACTAGTACTATAAGTACAGCGCGGACTCTATAAGGGCGAAATCAGCCCAACGGTTCGGATTCCGGACCTTTTAATCGATGTCAGGGCTAAGGAACATATATAAAAAATCACGATAACTCAACAACTAATGAGGCTATCTTCATGAAATTTGTGCTGTAGGTTATTGGCAGCGAAATTACGGCGGTGATTACGTACGGTGAGAATTGGACAATGGGTTCGGAACTTAGAACTTTTTGATCGAATTTAGGCCAAACTAGCATAATTCCGAAACCAATGAAGATAGAACCTCCAAATTTGGTATCAGGGTGTCCCTTCCTATTTCGTAAGTGTCTTTGAAATTTGGGCCCCATTGGAGTAGTGGATCGGGGACCAGCCACTCAGTTCTTAGGCCCTTAAAGCATATTTTCGAAATTAATAAAGATAGTAACTTGAAACAAATGAAGAAGCTTCCAATTTGCCACAAGGGTGTTCCTTACTATTTCTTGCGTGCCTTCCTAATTTGGGATCAATTGGAGTGGTGGTTCAGAACATCTCTTAGACCCCCCAATGAGTAAAAGCTTATCATCGAAATTAATAAAACTAGTAACTTTAAATTAAGATAGAGCGTTCCAATTGTGTACAAGGGTTAACTAGTATTGAAAGTATGACGGGACTGCATATGGGCGAAATCGTACCATAATTTCGGGTCCTGGAACCCTTGAAAAGTTCAAGGACTAACAAACATATATCTTACAAACACCATAACTCAAAAAATAATGCCGGTATTTTGATGAAATTTAACAGTAGGTTACTAGTAATGAAAGTACCATGGGAATTGGTTGTGGTCGAGTTTAATTTCAAAGCCAAAGAATATATTTCCTATGTCCTATGTGTCTCCGAAATCTAGACTTAATTGTAGTGGTTCAGCTATGTTCAAAGGTACTTGCTGCATTTATGTAAAATTTATTTTTATATTTAAATGAATTATATGAAAAGGTTTAAATTTTTAATTGTATTTTAGAAATACATTTATTGCATATTTTGCGTTTATAAGCTTTTCTATTAGGTATATAAACTAATCATTTAAAATAATTGCAATTTTTAAAAATTTGGATTATTAAATATATTATGCTTTGATTATCTTTTTATCACAAAATTTAATAATTAGAATTTTTTCATTTTGTAATTGAATTGGAATAAATATATTTTTATTTATTTCAAGTTTGTTTGTTATTTAATATTTTTAAATAGATAAATTAGTAAAAATTTGTAGTATTTTTTAATAGATAGGGTAATTAGAAAATGTTTTTAGTATTATACAGTTAATTTGGTTAGCTATGTCTTACGATCAAATTAATAACAGCTTCTATGGTGTTAAAATGACTTATGGATATGTCCTTAAATTTGAACCAAATAGGTGTAGGGTATTTCTAAGTCGGTCGCACCGACTGACTGTTTCTTTACTTGTTTTGAAATTATTTGGCACAGGTTTTTTCAACACCATGTATTTGGTTTTATTTATAAGGCTTCATCAGCATATAAAATTATAGTTCCTTTACAAGGGAGTTCAAAAATGTCATTTATGTATACTACAAATAGTAAGGGACCCAATATGGAGCCTTGTGGTATACCTATTTTTACCAAATTAAAATCACGGCTAATTTCACCAATTTGAACATATTGTTTCCTATTGGTAAGGAACGAATTTATATATTGTACGGCGTCATCTGAAAAATGAGCTGCTTTAAGTTTCATTAGCAGAATGTCATGATCAATTGAATCAAATGCCTTTTGGAGATCAATACTTATTAATGAAGTTATCTTGTTTCGAGTCATTGACCCGTGAATCATGTTAATAACTTCGATGCATGCTGAAGTCGTACTTGATAATGGAATAAATCCAAACTGGTTCTTATTAACGAAATTAGTCTTCGCAAAGTGTGTCCACATTTGATCAAAGATAATTCGTTCAAATGGTTTCGAAATTACCGGAAGGACAGATATGGCTCTGTAATTATTAGGATCTCCCTTAGGCCCGGACTTATGTAAAGGTCTAACCTTATTATTTTTCTAAATTCTTCTTTTATGTAAAAATTATTAGGGTATTTTTTTGTTAGTTTATATAATCTTTCTTTTTCTTTTGACAAATGTAATAAATCTTTTGTCATAAAAGGTTTTAGAAACCGGTTTTTATTTTTTATTTTGTATGGTTGAGTGTTAGAATCAATTATTGAAATCCATTGTTTTATAACATCTTTATAAATTACATGTTCTAAATTAAAATTTTGGTAATGATTGAATTCTTGAACTGATTTTTTTTTGTTAGTATAAAATAAATTATTCTTTAAAGTGCAGTTATTAATCGCATTTGATTTAATTTGCAACAATAAAATATTGTGATCGGATATAGAGTTTTCAAAGATAGCCAAATTAAAATCGTATTGTAAAAGATCGGTAGAAAAATGATCGATAATGGTAGAAGAATGTTCACTAGTACGAGTTGGCATCGAGGGTGTGTTTGCATTAAGAATAGTATACACATAGTTCAATTTTAAGCAATCTACATATGTTCGCGTATTAATATTTTCGTGATCCAAAAGATCAAAATTAAAATCACCTACCAAAACAATACTTTTAAAGTTTTGTGTAAGTTGATCTATTTTTGCTAAAAAATCGGGAATAGAATTACAAGCATTTGGAGATCGATAGGCTCCTAGCAATTTAAATTTAATTTTTGGGATTTCTACTATAAGAATATTATTAAAGTTATCTGAGTTTTCATAAATTATATGTCCACTAATACTTTTATGTAGAAAAATACTTACGCCACCGCCTCTATGCCGACTCGTTCTAATTGAATGGAAACCACTGCAGTGCGGAATATTAGTGAATATTTCTTCACCTTGTAATAACCACGTTTCACTTATGACTATCGCTTCCACAAATGTGTTAAATTGATTAACAATTTCATCAATTTTATCTAATTTTTTTAGTAAACTTCTTGAATTTAAATACAGTGTTTTAAAAGAATTTGTGTCTAAAATAATATTTTGATTAAAAAAGTGATTAATTTTGAATGTATTATGCATATTAAAGTTAAAAAAAAAATAAAATGAAAAAAAAGTATCAAAATTTAAATTATGTAAAAAAAAGAAAAAAAATATGATTAATCCTCTTAATTGTCGAATTCATCTTCATCAGTGCTATGAAGATCCAATAAATCTGCTGCGTCTTTTGATGGATTAACTTAGTTTGATTTGTCAATTAAGTATTCACAGTTTCCTTATTTTTTATAAGAACTTTATGTGAAGCATCATTCAATTTAGCGAAAACTCTCCCATTTAGTGTGTACACAGACAAATATCCTGCATTTTTTAAACGCTGTGCATATTTAAAAAGTTCCATAGTATCATTTGTTAAGGCATCAAACATATATAGATTTTTGTACTCAGGTAAGTCTTTTAACATCTTCTTTTTTTCCATGAACAAGGACTTTTTCATTGCCGTGTCAAAATTCAATCTTTGCAAGTAGTTTGTTATAGTCATTACCATTCTTTGCTTTAACACATCCTTTTAATACTACGACATTACTTATGTCATCAACATTTAAATTAGCCTGCACGGCATTTGCAGCAGCCGTAACTTTTTTTATAACATCTTTATTTGTGGTAAGAGAATCGGAATCAGTTTTAACTATGATTTGTTTACAAACATTTGAACTTTCAACATTATTAATACATTTACGTAGATTTGAAATATCATTATTGAGCTTTATATTTTGTTTTTTTATGGCTTTATTCTCATCCATAGTTTTTTTCAATTTTTTGTTAATATCATCATACTTTTCATTTACAAAAGTTACAAATTGGCGCAAATCCTGCATATCTTCCGCTATATTGTTTACTTGTGTTTTTATGGTTAGTAAAATTTTCATGAAATTTTGGTGAACAACGATGGCATTTAAATGGTGCTTCTTCATTGCTATTTAGAATATCATACGTTTTTTTATTGATTTTTGAGCACTTTAAATGTATCCAACCAGTGCATGAATCGCATTGTAAACTCAAATCTTCATCATCGCTGAACACAATATCCACCGTGCAAATTTTACACTTACTCCTTTTTTTAGATGAATTCAATGAATGCCTTTTATTTCTTGACATGTTGTAGCAGTTTTCCTTCCAAAAAATCACTGTTTTTGATTTAAAACAAGTAAAGAAACAGTCAGTCGGTGCAACCGACTAAGAAATACCCTACACCTATTTGGTCCAAATTTAAGAACATATCCATGTCATTTTAACACCATAAAAGCTGTTGTTATTTGATCGTAATACATAGCTAACCAAATTAACTTTATAATAATAAAAACATTTTCTAATTACACTATCTATTAAAAAATATTACAAATTCTTACTAATTTATCTATTTAAAAATATTAAAAAACAAAAAAACTTGAAATAAATGAAAATATAGAAAAGCTTATAAAAGCAAAATATGCAATAAATGTATTTCTAAAATACAATTACAAAATTAGACGTTTTCATATAATTCATTTAAATATAAAAATAAGTTTTACATAAATGCAGCAAGTACCTTTGAACATAGCTGAACCACTACAATTAAGTCTAAATTTCGGGGACACATAGGAAATAGGAAATATATTCTTTGGCTTCGAAATTAAACTCGACCAGAACCAATTCCCATGGTACTTTCCTTACTAGTAACCTAGAGTTTAAATTTCATCAAAATAGCGGCATTATTTTTTCAGTTATGGTGTTTTTAAGATATATGTTTGTTAGCCCTTGAATTTTTCAAGGGTTCCAGGACCCGAAACCATGGTACGATTTCGCCCATATGCAGTCCTCGTCATACTTTCAATACTAGTTAACCCTTGTACACAATTGGAACGTTCTATCTTAATTTTAAATTACTAGTTTTATTAATTTCGATGATAAGCTTTTACAAATTGGGTGGTCTAAGAGAGGTACTGAACCGCCACTCCAGTAGTTAACCTGGCACTCTGTCATGGGAATTCTGAGCCAGAAAGAGATAGCAATAGTTTGGCATATTGACCTACATTTTGATTAATTACCCCAGAAGTAGGTCAAGTTATGTTAAAAGTAGGTGATCTTGACGTCGGCGGTGCCGGTAATTAGGTCAGACAGGTTTAGAAGTAAGTTAAACAACTCTTGTTGTTTATATTGTAATAGGGAATCATGTAAAAGTAGTAAGTAAAAATATTTCAATACAATGTGCGTATGCAAATTAGCATGCAAAGAGAATATAAAGTCAAAAGAAAAGAAAAAAAATTTTAAGTCACAATCACAAATAGCAAGTTCATTAAAATGTAAAACATGTTTTCTGCCCAACATGTATATATATTATATGTATGTAAAAAGTAGAAGAAAAAAGTCATCGTTTTCTGTAAGGAATGAAAAAAAAAAAAAAAAAATCAAAACTATGGTTAATTGCTTTTGGTACCTATTCATAATCAACATACAAATAAAAATAAAACAAAGAAGTTACTGTGTTTAAATAATTTTTATTTAACTGAAAAAGCTTTAACAATTTTACGATGATCAGATGTTAAAATTCTAGAAATAGTGATACCAACATTTTCAATGCGTCTTTGAAATCTACTTCTATCACATGCGTATTGATACCAATGACCTTTACGAGCAGCTCTGTAAGCATAGTCCCATACATACATGACTTGAATTTTGATATCTGTGCTGAAGTGAACTTTTGTAGTTTTATTATTTAAATTCATATTGTATATGTATGAAGGTCTTAATTTAGAATTTTTTCTTTTAAGAGATACATATATACATTAAAGCAATTTTTAACTGCACATCTGAAATTGTGGTTTGATAAATGTATAGGACATGATGTTTTAAAGTTATCAATCTTTTCTAATGGCGGCAAAACTCTGCTTAAATCTTCTATTTTGGCACTGTCAATGTACTTTTGAAGGAAAAGTTTCTTTTGCTCTCCTTTGACATAGATTTTTTCAGCTGGTTCTAAATAGTGTTTTAATATACATTTTACATCCAAATATTCAACTAAACCGCTACCCCATTTAAGTCCATTTATTTAATTTTCGCAATACTGATTGGTATATCTGACTTTTTGACTAAGTTCTTCTGCAGGGTACGGTGGTTTAAAATGATACACAGTCGGAATTAAACTTCCTTTTTCAACTATGGCTAGTTCTTTTATGAAATTTTGTTTATCATTTCCTAATAAAAATTGAAGATCGACTACTAAAATTTGTTTAACCATCTTGAATGTTATCGGTGGAATAACCTTTTCATTATTCGAATTTCGGTTTATATTAATTTTTAAAAATAGTTTTTATATAAATATAGGTTAGTAATATTAGTTTCCGCTAATACAACTATGTTGTTTCACCCATTTACTATGATGGTGGCAGGACCATCCTGCTGTGGTAAAACCACTTTTATTCATAATTTAATTAAATATAAAAAAGAAAATATACAACCAGAAATTAATAGAATTGTTTGGTGTAATCCAGACAAAAATGCTGTTCCACAATACATGAAAGATGTTGAATATAGTAAAACTATACCAGATTTTAATGATAATCAAGAACCCTTGTTGATTGTAATCGATGATATGATGTTAAATTCTCATGATAAGTATGTGTTTGATTTATTTATTAGAGGTTCACATCATAGGAATTTGTCTGTAATATTTGTAACTCAAAATATATTTCATCAAGGTAAATTTTCAAGAGATATTTCACTTAACTGTAAATATCTAGTACTTTTTAAAAATCCAAGAGATAAATCACAGATATTACCTTTAGCTCGTCAGATTTATCCAAATCAAAGCATTTGAAAAAGTATATAATGAAGTGACGTCAGACCCATACGGCTATATATTAATAGATCTTACTCAAGACATTAATGATATATTTCGAATAAGAAGTGATATATTTGGAAAAAATTTCTGCTTTTGTACAAGAGATCAATTAGAAAAATTTGGGGGAGAATATGAAACGTTTGAAAACCAATCGACACATATTGCATCTATTAAAAAGTTCTAAACCAAAATTTCAAAAAGTAATAATAAAGCATTGTGACGCCGAAGTAATAAAAACTTTTAGTGAAATTGCTTTAAATATTTTAAAAGGTAATTGTAATCTGAGTAGAAAAGCAACAACTCAATTACGAAAGTATAAAAAGGAATTGAGATCACTCATATGCCGTAAAAAATCTATAAATAGCAAAAGAAAAATCATTATTCAACGAGGTGGATTTTTACCTACACTTCTTGGTGCACTACTTTCAGGAATAATAGGAAATTTTATAAAATGAATAATACAACATTTAACAAAATGATTATACTAAAACCAGAGGTTTATGAGAAAATGAAACAAAATGCAGACGTAGAAGTGAATGAGTTGGATAAAGCTATGAAAAAAATTCTGTTAAATAAACACCTGACAGATACACAAAAATGGTATTTATACCGTCAAAATCTATTTAAAGTAAGAAACAAAAATAGAGTTCTTCCAACAAATAAAAGGGAGCAGGTAAAAATTACAGAAACAAAAGGTACTCAAACTCGTGCAAAACCTATGTATGTAGATGTAGAAACTCAATCAAATATTCCTGTATATAAGAATGCTGCAACACAAGCTTTTTCTCAAGAAGATATATATGCAAAAGAAGTTGAGGAAGTATTCGATGACGAAATGTAAGAAGAAGTTTTTAAAAAGGCATTGTCTGCTGCTTCAGCTGGAGAACGTCTAAGAAAAAGAAAATCAATTAGAAATCAAAATGTACAAATTTTTGAAACTGATACAGGAGACATAATATCAGTTCCTTTAGACAGCCCAAGCCCACCAACGAAGAAAGAAAAAACTATAAATAGCAAAGAGTTAAATAGTTCAGCAAGGCGTGTTTTACGGTCAGCAGCAGGTAATACTCAAACAGAGCTTAATTTTCCAATTCGTAAAAATAAATCAACAAGCTCATGGACAGCATGCAAGTAAATGATGAATTTTACGTCACTTTACTAAGCGATTCATCCATGAATTATTACCCTGAAAATACATTGTCGTCTTTTACAATTAAAATGGATAAATACATGATTGATTCAAATTGGAAAGTCGGTATTTCTGAAATATATGTTAATAATTTTATACCAAATGTTTACGGTGAAGAGTGGGATAAAGGTACACAAATTTTTATCTCAGGTATGAAAAACGATATGCTTGGTGTAGGAACTACATACATACCATACAATTCAAAACAAATGTTATGCGACTGGAAGATATTTTTAATACCAACATTAATTCAAAATGTACGACCATTTCCTGGTTATTCTAGGAAAGAAGTTGTGCGGCAGTTGATTTGGGGAATTTTTAACTTTTTGAATGATGATAAAAACTACACTGCATCAGATAAAAAGGATGAATTTCCTACAAATTTGACCTATACTACTATCTGTTTAAGTAAACCAAAGGTAGATATTAAGATCAGAACAGAATTCGCATATACTTTAGAGGAACTTTTAAAAACATGTTTTCAGCAAGTATTACTTAAGGTAAAGGAGCTTAAACAACATAAACCTCGAGTACTTGAAGCTTACATACTTTTAATTAATAGTTTAGGTTTATTTCCTGTAGGAAAACCTGATATGTTTTTTATATATACTGATATTATTAAACCACAGAATGTAGGTGGAAAAGATGTAAGATGTTTAAGAACTATCAACATAGAGAACACTTTTACAGACATAGTGAAGGAATATAACAATATTCAATATTGCAATGTGGAAAAATCATTTGATAGTATTTCGGTATTATTATGTGATAAATATGGTTATAAAATAAATTTTTGCACCAGCAGTATTCCTACAAAAGTTGTATTGCATTTCAAAAAAGTATAAATAAAAGGAATTTAAAAACATTATATATTATTTTATTTAAACATTATGGAGAGAGCATACTATAAATATTATTTAGTTCAATCAGGAAAAGGACTTGACGATATTGGTCCCTTGTTACATTCAGTTGTACCTTACCAAAGGGGGCGAGGGTTAGGAAGCTTTTTCGGTGGACTTTTCAGATATTTAAAACCAATATTTACGTCTGGAGCCAATATATTAAAAAAGGAGGTTATTAACTCTGGTATTAATGCATTGTCGGATATTGCAACAGGTGCAAATTTAAAAGAAGTTGTACAAGATCGAAGTAAAGAGATAATTAAAAATGTAAGACGAGGTGCAGTTCAAAAACTCAATGAAATGTATGGACAAGGGAAAAGAAGAAAACCTATAAAAAGACCACTCATTAATAATTTAAATCATTTTACGTCAAAGCGACGCAAAGTGAGTAACAAAAAGAAGCAAAACGATATTTTTGGTTAATTATGATTGAATGTATGAAGTCTGAGTTGGATATTTTTAGAACACAACCTATTCAGTCAAGTATATTGCGATCTGAAGAAGTTTCCTACAACCCTATTGCTTCTTTAGATAATCCATCAGTCATAGAATTTGTTTCATTAGGTCATGGGGATACATATAGGGATCTTTCTTCTGCATATCTTAAATTGAAAGTACAAATTTTAAAAAAAGATGGAACTCAATGGAATAATGATAAAAACACTGAAGGAAAATTAATTCAACAACCAAGTGTAGTCAATAATCTTTTACATTCATTATTAAAACAATGTAACGTTCAGCTAAATGGAAAGAATATATCTCCATCCGATGGAAATTATCATTATAGAGCTTATATTGAATCATTATTAAATTATGGTACAGATGCCGCTACTACTCATTTGGAATGTGCAGGATGGAATCTCGATAAACCAAATATAGGAAAACCTGATAATAATGGTTCAAAAGAACGTCAAAAATTATACCAAAATAGCAGTGTAGTAGAACTTATGGGAAAACTACATTTAGACATGTTTAATCAACCTACACTTCTCATAAACAATGTTGATATTCGAATTCTTTTAACACTTGAAAAACCAGACTTTTACTTTTTTGCAGATGATTCTGACGAATCTCAACTAAAAATTTTAGAAGCGACTTTATTTATGAGACATGTAACTATTAATCCTAGTGTACTATTAGCACATAATGCTGTATTGGAAAAAACTAATGCCAAATATAATTATAAACGTGTAGAGGTAAAAAGTTTTACCATTCCGCAGAATAGTTCAACAGTATTACTAGATAATGTTTTCATTGGTCAACTACCAAACACAATAATATTTTGTATGACAGAAAATGCAGGTTACTCTGGAAAAAGATCAAAAAACCCTTACAATTTTAAACATTTTGATATTTCACAATTTGTTTTAAACGTAAATGGAGTTCAAATACCTAATTCAGCAATTGAAACCAGTTTTTCGGATGAAAATAATTGCTACACAAGAGCATACAGTACACTATTTTCAGGTACTGGAATTAACCATAATGATAAAGGTCATCAGATAACAAAGGCTATGTTTAGTAATGGATTTTTCATGTTAGCTTTTGATTTAACTCCAGATGCATCAGGAAATGAAGTGTGTCAAGGTTTATTAAATCAGGGTACAGTTAGAATTGAGGCAAGGCTATCAAAACCGCTTACATCTACACTAACTGGTATTGTTTATGGAGAATTTGATGCAAGCTTACAAATTGATAAAAACCGAAATATATTTACAAACCTATAAATACCACACATAAAAATGAATTTAAATAATTGACAAAATGTCGCTATCTTGTGCACTACTGGATGTAACGTTTTGTTGTGATGATAATAATACCTTATTTGCAAAAGATATTTGTATAGTTGGTATCAAAGAACCTTGCAAAAAGTTTGTGAAAGAGCTCAAGTATAAATTTCCAACTAGAGAATTTATAAATGATAATTTTGAAAATTATTCTTTTGGGACTGTGTATAACGATAAAATAAATAAAGAGCTCTGTCAAATACTAGAAAAATTTGATATTATTATAACAAATAAAAAATTTAAAAAAGAGTTTTTATCGAACTACATAAAAGAAGCAACCAAGGTATATGACTTGAGTCAATTTGATTAATGAACACACTGGAGATAAATAACGTGTTGAGATGTAACAAACAAACGAGTAAAATTTTTAAAGGAGTTTTTGCTTTAGATCAACTCCCCAAAACAATTAAAAAACAAACTTTTTTAATTGTAAACACAGATAAAGCAAAAGATCCAGGAACACATTGGTTGGTTATTTATATTCCTAAACGTGGTTGTATCGAATATTTTGATTCTTTTGGCAGAAAACCTGATAAATTAGAAATTTTAAGTTACTTAAAAAATCAATGTGTAGTTTTTAATGAAAAACAATTTATTAAAGCAATTATTCAGATGTCTGTGGACAGTATTGTTGTATTTATTCATGGTATAGATGTTGCGGTTATAGTATGAATACCTTTTTAAAAAAATTTAATAAAGGTAATCATGTAGAAAACGACAAATTAATTATAAATACCTTTCAAAAGCTTTTTGGAAAATACAAGTCGTTACAAGTTTGTGTTCCTAAAACGTATAAGTATTAAAACACTATAAATAAATGTTAGTAAAATTAAAGAAATGGAGGCATTAGGTCAGAGTTATAATTTATTGCTAAGTTATACATATTTCCTCAATAAAAGTCACACATTAAAAATTTCTGTTGGATTTGACTGTAAGACGTTTGAAGCTTCATGCATATTTCATCGTCTTGGTAAAAGGGAGATTGTCTTAAAATATCACGAATGGATTAAATTTTATTATCAATTTAACGCAAAACTCGATATGCAGATGATAAAAGACATAAAAGAGAGCTTACATCATGGGTTAAGATCTGTGAATGGGCAAAGCATAAGTATTAACAGAGAAGAAGCAGAACTGTTTTACAATTTAACCGATTTTATTCAAGCAGTGATGACACAGTATAAATCTGCTGAGTTAAATGTAAAAGAATATGTTGCAGAATATCTGAAATTATGTGATGAACAAAAAGTATTAAGGTTACAAAAAGAAATTTATATACCAATGCAGCGTTTTAATGTACAATGTAATTATTCAAGATTATTTTTTGAAATCCCTGTAATGTTAAAACAAAAAATTTGTAACAATCTCCATAAATAAATAAAATAAATCACAATGAATAATATAACAATTTTTTATTTTTATTTATATAGTTATTTAAATAGACTAAAAATTATTTCTAAAAATATCTGCAAAGTAGTCAGGATCTCCCTGCTGATTATTTATACCCCAAATTTCTTCTTCCACTTCTTCTTCCTCATCTTCCGATTCAACTATGTGAAACGGAGGTATAAATTCCTCCGTTTCTGTTAATTCTTCATCGTCTATGGTGGACGTAATTTCATTCTCTTGTATTTGGCTTTCTGTATTTACATAGTCCGTTTCATGAAATTCTTCATCGTCTATGGTGGACGTAATTTCATTCTCTTGTATTTGGCTTTCTGTATTTACATAGTCCGTTTCATAAAACGGATATGTTGTAGAATCAGGCTGCATTTTATTGAGTTGCTACTAATATTCAAAATGGAAATGAAACAAAATTGAAAATAAAAGCCCAGTTATATACTCATGTAGAAAAGTATAAAAGCAAATTAAACTCAATCAGATGATTAGTTTAATAAACCATGCTTTGGTCTATCATTTTATGTATAATAATTATTATATCATTACCTTTAACATTTTTATAACAAAATGTCAAGAGCTCAAATAGTGGCTGAAATTCATAGACAGGCAAGACGTAAATTTCTTAGAAGAAAATTCAAACAAAAGGGTTTAAATGACACATGACAAATTGATTTAGTAGAAATGTTACCATATGCAAAGTTTAATGAAGGTTATAAATATATGTTGATAGTCATTGACACTTTTTCCAAATATGCCTATGCTGAACCTGTGAAAACAAAAAATGCTGAAAATGTTTTAAATGCCTTAAAATCGATTATTAGTAGAGCTAAAGTTATACCAAAAAACATTCACTCTGATCAGGGTAAGGAATTTTTTAATTCACAATTTCAAAATTATATGAAAGAAAAATCAATCAATCATTATCATACATTTAGTGAATTAAAAGCATCAATTGTTGAACGATTCAACCGCACATTAAAAAATTCGATGTGGAAAAAATTTAGTTTAAACGGGAATTATAATTGGTTACCTATTATGCAAACAATAATAAAAGAATATAATTCTACAAAACATAGTACAACAAAACTTCCTCCTGAAAAAATCACAAAGAAAAACGAAAAAAATATACTTAAAAATGTGTATACTGAACCTAAAATTATCCAGAAAAATAAATATAAGGTTGGAAATTTTGTAAGAATAAGTAAATATAAAGGTCATTTCGAAAAAGGTTATCAGCCAAATTGGTCATCTGAAATATTCAAAATTGCAAAGATCAATAATACTTACCCTGTTACATATCAGTTATCAGACTACACTGACACTATACCATATGCAAAGTTTAATGAAGGTTATAAATATATGTTGATAGTCATTGACACTTTTTCCAAATATGCCTATGCTGAACCTGTGAAAACAAAAAATGCTGAAAATGTTTTAAATGCCTTAAAATCGATTATTAGTAGAGCTAAAGTTATACCAAAAAACATTCACTCTGATCAGGGTAAGGAATTTTTTAATTCACAATTTCAAAATTATATGAAAGAAAAATCAATCAATCATTATCATACATTTAGTGAATTAAAAGCATCAATTGTTGAACGATTCAACCGCACATTAAAAAATTCGATGTGGAAAAAATTTAGTTTAAACGGGAATTATAATTGGTTACCTATTATGCAAACAATAATAAAAGAATATAATTCTACAAAACATAGTACAACAAAACTTCCTCCTGAAAAAATCACAAAGAAAAACGAAAAAAATATACTTAAAAATGTGTATACTGAACCTAAAATTATCCAGAAAAATAAATATAAGGTTGGAAATTTTGTAAGAATAAGTAAATATAAAGGTCATTTCGAAAAAGGTTATCAGCCAAATTGGTCATCTGAAATATTCAAAATTGCAAAGATCAATAATACTTACCCTGTTACATATCAGTTATCAGACTACACTGACACACCAATTTCTGGAGGTTTTTATCAAGCTGAGCTTACACCTGTAAAATACCCAGATACTTATCTTGTTGAGAAGATTATTAAAAAACAAGGAAATAAAGTATACGTAAAATGGCTTGGATTTGATAACAATCATAATACATGGATAAATAAAAAAGATATTGTTTAACTATTGAATATTTTATTATTTTTGTTTTAAATAAATATATATGTACAAACAAATACAAACTCATATTTTATTGTAACTTTTGTCTCTTATACCCATATGGTACAGAACTGTGATCTTCTAATATTCGGCGCTTTTCTGATCTTGGTTGATATCGCTTAGTTTCAGTTGTTGAAAACACCTCATGATTTTGGGTCCTTTTAATATTATCGGAAATTACGAATATATCTGTTGTGTCTTGAAAATTTAACACAGCATCTTTAATACTCTCAAAATTTACTTGTTTTGCAGTATTATAGTTTAGTGAAATACCTTTAACTTTACATACTACCTTTTCAGTATTATCTTTTGTACAATATACTTTATATGCATAATTTTTCGGTCCACCACTAACAAATTCTGTAATATAACTACCAGCGCCATAACATTCTAATTCATCAGTCATATCACCAATGTATTCTCCTAATGCTGGATCTTTTTCTCCTGCTTTGCTTATGTATATGACAGAATCCGTGTCATAATACAATACTCTATCATTAAGCTCTTCTAAATAACTATATAGCTTAAGTCGTGCTTGTGTTGTTGTGTATGCTGCTATGCACACATTTATGGTAGGTAAAGAATTTGCTGCTTCATCTTTATATTGCCAGCTAACTATTATGTTTTCTTCGTTTATTGGTAATATTGAACACACTTCTACAGAAGGATTTGTTAACAGCTCATACAATTGGAAAGGTTGATTTACAATCATTGTTTGTTGTTGGTTTTCTCGCTGCCCAAATTTACCCCAAAAGGAGTTCAAAATTAATTTAGCAAATGATCTTAATCCAGGGTTATTAAGAATTTTTTCATAATCTAACTTAATTTCCTCTAGGTTTAAAAAGTTTTCTATATAATTTTCTTTTTGTTTTTCAGTTTGGCAGATATTAGGCCAACCAGAAGCTTCTTGTTTAATTTTTATAAATTTATTCATCATTGATGTAAATAGACCGTCAATTGAATTAATTTTATCATATTTTACTGTTTTGTATTCCCAAACTTCGTAAGTGTTTATAAGTTTGTAACCCTTTTCAATAGCTTTTACGACTTCATCAATGACCCAAGTTCCTATTAATGATCTTTCTGTGTCAGTATGATAACAATATTCTCCTTGGTATTTTTCTTCACTACAACTTCTACAAAGTGAAAACATTAATTTATTATTTTGCTTTAGTGGAAGAACAGGGTGTAAAAGAAGTGGTGGGGGTAACATTTTACACTTAATTATTCCATCAATGGTTGATATATTTAATTTAGAAGTATTTTCTCCTATGTAAACTGTTGGATGCTTAATAGGAAATTTTCCTCGTTTGCAGACATATGGATATAGAGAGCATATATCTATATATTTAATTTTTTCTCCTGGTTTACATTTGTAGTATGTGTAAACATTTCCAGTCCTACCTCCGTAAAATGCATCTCTAGGATTTAATGGAGCTGTGTTCAATAGTTGATGATTTTTCAAGTATTTCATGTTTATGTTTTTGTTCAGTTCCTCGCGGAATTCACATTCCCACATCTCAACAACATTGTATCCAAGAAATTTTAAGTGTTCAGATTTTGATAGTGTTTTTTCATACCTCCGATTTAATGTGTCACTAGAATCTTTATGCAAAGGTGTATCCCTTTTAGTAGTCAGACATTTAGGATGTCCGTGGTAATAGCACCCATAAAATTCATATACCTCTTTAGTATCCTCGCAATACCCGTCAACTTTAACACCAGCAATTATTTTTTCTCTTCCGTTAATTCCACATTGTAATTTAATTTTACGAGAATCTTCTTCCCAAATAAGCCATTGCATAGCTATTTTTGATTGATTATCAATTAATCTATAACCTTTTTTCGGAATGATGCCTATTGTGTTTGGAATAAGAAAATTACTTCTATATGCTAAGTTACATGCTGAAGCTATTGTTGTAGCTTCTAAAAATGGTTCAACATTGCACTCTTGTAAGAACATTTTTCTAAAAGTCAGACAGGCTTCTGTCAAAATTTTTACATCGTTAATGCAATATTCTATCAATTCTTTCTGCATGTTGAAATTAGAGTTTTTGTTTTTTTCATACCACTGTAAAAATTCACTCCTTTCATCCTCCTTTTTTGTGTCAGGTGCATAATATTTCATTGAAGGTAAAGTTCCAATATAGTTTTGATTTTCCACTTTATTAAATAGATGAGGAAAGTATCCTTTTTTTAATTTGGTGGGTAAATTAAAAGCTTTCGGTAACTTACTAAGTGCAATTGGAAAATAATTAAGCGAGTCTATGAATTTTATATTATCCAGTAACATAAGAATGATTTTTGTTCCTCTCATAATTAATTTTGGTTGAAGAACAGTTTTAGTAAGAATATAATTTAAAACAAACTGATGATCAAACGCTTGTCCATTATGAGCAATCACAATAACCTTTTTATATTGGGTTCTTAATTTTATTATATGATCCATGAATTTTGATATTATATTTTCTTTTTCAAAGCATCTTTCTCTTAATCCACATTTTCTACAATAATATAATGTTACTTCATCTATACAATTATCACATCTTTGTTGTAAAATACATAAATTTGGGGTATGTTGTTTTGTTTTTGACAATGTATTATCCTCTTGTCTAGTTTCTAAATCATAAAATATGTAAATAAAGTCCTTTTTATAATTTTCTGAAAGGTTTTTGACTTTTTGAATAAAGCATTGATGATCTTGCATGACATGTTCGTTACAAATGCTACAATAAAATTCCCCACATTTATGACTTCTTTTTGATTTATGAACTTTGAAACAGCTTTTGCATTTTTGTATTTCCTCACACATACTTAATTTTGTTGATGTTGACGCCTTGTGATTGTCTAAACAGGTTTGACCTCGAAATGTGCGATTGCATTCTTTGCATAAAATATTTTTTATATTTTTAGGGCACTGAGGTGTTTTTTGGCAGCAAGGACAGTTCTTTGAACATCTATGTTCATTTTTGACATAATACGGAATATGACAATCTTCACAATAATAGCTACAACAAAAGAAAGCTGTAAGAGAAGTAATAACATTGTAATGATGATCGTGATAAAGTAAGTTGATGCTTTTCCCGTCATTATTTCCTTTAAAAATTACTTCTCTTCTCCTTGCTTCTCCATATTTGTACACAACAATTTTATGTTTATTTAAAAAACTTTGAAATTGCTGCAACTCTTTTATTCCACAACCTTCAGATGGAATTGAAACTCCAGAATTATTTACTAAGTATAATGCCGATAAAATTTGAAGCTTTTCCGTATCATTTAATATTTTTCTATATTCGGCAAAGTTTTCAACTCTAGCTATAGCAACAACTAGTGCTCGCGGAAGACATAGGTTGTCTTTATTTTTTATGCGGATGATTGATGATTTTCGTAGGCATTCATCAGTATAGTTTATATATTTCGATGTGGATCTACCTAATCCAGCTGGTAATTTAACCTGTGTAGCTATAATGCAGAAGGTATCTGTACTTAATCCTATAAATGGAAAATGAAAATATTATTAATAATAATAAAAAAGGAAAAACATGTTTATAATTTACCTTCGGAATTACTTTGAAATACTTTAGATATAATATCCCAAACATCCAGAAATTTTAGTTCACTGGCTGTTTTGAAATTTATGAATGCAGGGCCACGTTCCTCAAAACTTTCTCCGCAGAAAGTTAATCCTATTTTGTCTGTAGAATTTATATCACTAGTTATATGTTTTATAATGTGATATACTGCATCTTTGATCCAGCTGGTGGGTTCAACATTATCTGGTACCGGTCTTATAGTAAATTTAATTTTACGTCCACGTAAGTTAAATCTCTTAACGATTTCTGCACGGTCGCTTTCAATTCTATAGTGCGTTACATTTTCTGATGAGTTCAAAAATTTTCGTAGAATAACTTTTTTAGACATTGTTTCTGCTTTAAAATGAAATCAGACACTGTTACATTAAAATAATTATTTTCTTTATTTAAACTTTCACATAAAATAAAAAATTAATCGGAAAATACTCTACAACAATGTAATCAGAATTTAATCAATTATTATTTCCTTTTTATTTCTATAATCTTGTCTTAAATTAATGATAAAAATTTGTAAAGCATAGCTGTATGCAAAAGATATTTCAACAAAGTATGTCACGACTCACATTATTCTTAAAATAGAAATAGAGAATTAATCGAAAGAAATAAAAAAATTCTACAACAATGTAATCGCAATGCACTTTAGTCAATTATATATTTCCTCTAAGTAAAATTAAATTCTAAATTGAGCATAATAAAAAATTATAGCCTATGACAGGAATTATGACAGGAATTTAAATTAGTATTTTGCAATACTGCGTTTGATTGTCTATGTCATTTCAATAAATTATAGTAGTAAAAACGTGAAATCCTGTTTCTTTACTTCTATTCTTCTGTACGCTGTAAATTAGTATAAATATATTGAAATTTTGTACAACATTTACACTTAAATTAAAAATTTTAATCATACAACATGGCTCAGAAATTCCTAAACCTATATATGAGCAACAGCGATGATGTCGCTGCATCTGTCCGTCTCCCCGCTAAAAGGAGAAAAACGAAAAATAGCGAAGTTGAAGAAACCCAAGAAGAACAACAAGACCAACAACGGCAACGTCTCAGTAACAGCAACAACAACAACAACATCAACTACTACTACTACAACAACAGCAACATCCAAAACAGCATCAACAACAACAACAACAACAACAACAGCCAAGTAAACGAAGTTTTTTATTGGCCTTTAATGAAAAGGCTGAAACAAATACATGCTATAAAAAAACCTTTTTAAAAATTGAAGGAATGGAACCAAATAGACTATATATATTAAAAAAATTAAAACAAATAAATACAAGATACGGTGAAAAATGGGTTTTCGAAACTCAAAATTTTATCATTTTTATTCCTCGTAAATATGAGGAAATTTGTAATAAAGAATTAGAGGAGGGTATTAATACCTCCATAATTTATTTATATAAAAATGAAAAAGGGGATTTACTCCTCGAAGATTCAAATTTAACTTTTCCGCTTGCTGATAATCAGTAAACGGAAAAAGTAAATAAATAAAATTTTTAATTCTAGTTAAAAATTAAATAAAAATTGATAAAACAAAACAATACTGTTTTTATTTTTAAGTTTCAGATACCCAGGAAAAATAAATAATTTTTTCTTTAAAGTTACAATCTACAGGTGAAACAACATAAAATAGATATGAAAGATACATTTTATTAACTTATATCTTCTGTTTCTTTTTAATTTAAAAGCACTTCTTTGATTTCAGGTTTATACATTTCATATTAAAGATGCAATGCACCTGCAAAATCTTACATAAGAGATGTACAAATAATCTAAACAAATTTTTATTTTATTTGTATGTTGATTATGAATAGGTACCAAAAGCAATTAACCATAGTTTTGATTTTTTTTTTCATTCCTTACAGAAAACGATGACTTTTTTCTTCTACTTATTACATACATATAATATATATACATGCTGGGCAGAAAACATGTTTTACATTATAATGAACTTGCTATTTGTGACTTTAAATTTTTTCTTCTACTTATTACATACATATAATATATATACATGTTGGGCAGAAAACATGTTTTACATTTTAATGAACTTGCTATTTGTGATTGTGACTTAAAATTTTTTTTCTTTTCTTTTGACTTTATATTCTCTTTGCATGCTAATTTGCATACGCACATTGTATTGAAATATTTTTACTTACTACTTTTACATGATTCCCTATTACAATATAAACAACAAGAGTTGTTTAACTTACTTCTAAACCTGTCTGACCTAATTACCGGCACCGCCGACGTCAAGATCACCTACTTTTAACATAACTTGACCTACTTCCGGGGTAATTAATCAAAATGTAGGTCAATATGCCAAACTATTGCTATCTCTTTCTGGCTCAGAATTCCCATGACATTTTTTCATTCCTTACAGAAAACGATGACTTTTTTCTTCTACTTATTACATACATATAATATATATACATGCTGGGCAGAAAACATGTTTTACATTATAATGAACTTGCTATTTGTGACTTTAAATTTTTTCTTCTACTTATTACATACATATAATATATATACATGTTGGGCAGAAAACATGTTTTACATTTTAATGAACTTGCTATTTGTGATTGTGACTTAAAATTTTTTTTCTTTTCTTTTGACTTTATATTCTCTTTGCATGCTAATTTGCATACGCACATTGTATTGAAATATTTTTACTTACTACTTTTACATGATTCCCTATTACAATATAAACAACAAGAGTTGTTTAACTTACTTCTAAACCTGTCTGACCTAATTACCGGCACCGCCGACGTCAAGATCACCTACTTTTAACATAACTTGACCTACTTCCGGGGTAATTAATCAAAATGTAGGTCAATATGCCAAACTATTGCTATCTCTTTCTGGCTCAGAATTCCCATGACAGAGTGCCAGGTTAACTACTCACTCCAATTGATCCCAAATTAGATGGACACGCAGGAAATAGTAAAGAACACCCATGTGCCAAATTTGCAGCTTCTACATTTGTTTCAAGTTACTATCTTTATCAATTTCGAAAATATGCTTAAAGGTCCTCGGAACTGAGTGGTCCCCACCCACTACTCCAATTGGGCTCAAATTTCAAGAAGACTAAGGGAATCGAAAGCAACCCCCTGATACTAAATTTGGAGGTTCTATCTTCATTGGTTTCGGAATTATGCTAGTTTGGCCTAAATTCGATCAAAAAGTTCTAAATTCCGAACCCATTGTCCACTCCTTACCGTACGCAATCGCCGCCGTAGTTTCATTACCAATAACCTAGAGCACAAAATTTCATGAAGATAGCGTCATTAGTTGTTGAGCTATCGTGATTTTTAATATATGTTCGTTAGCCCTGAAACCGATTAAAAGGTTCAGAATCCGAACCCTTGGTCTGATTTCGTCCTTATATAGTCCACGCTGTACTTATAGTACTAGTTAACACTTGTACACAATTTGAACGTTCTATCTTAATTTTAAGTTACTATTTTTAGTAATTTCGATTATAAGCTTTTAAAACTTGGGAGGTCCAAGAGGGGTACCGAACCACCACTTCAATTGATCCAAAATTAGGGGGACACGCAAGAGATAGTAAAGAACACCCTTGTGCCAAATTTGAAGCTTCTAAAATTTTTTTAAGTGGTTATCTTTATTAATTTTAAAGATATGCTTTAAGGTCTTTGGAAATGTGTAGCTGGTCCACGACCCTCTACTCCAATGGGACCCAAATTTCCAAGACACTTAGGAAATAGGAGGGGACACCTTGATACCAAATTTGGAGGTTCTATCTTCATTTGTTTCGGAATTATGCTTGTTTGGCCTAAATTCGATCAAAAAGTTCTAGGTTCCGAACCCATGGTCCAATCCCGAACTTACGCAATCCCCAAATTAGGTTCATTACTAGTAACCTACAGCTCAAATTTGATGAAGGTAGCGTCATTAGCTGTTGAGTTATCGTGATTTTTTATATAAGTTCGTTAGCCCTTGGACCGATTAAAAGGTCCGGAATCCGAACCCATGGGCCGATTTCGCCCATATGCAATCCCCGCCGTACTTTCAGTCCTAGTAACCTACAGTTAAAATTTCATCAAGATAGCTCCATTATTTTTTGAGTTATCGTGCCTACGGACGGACATGGCTATATCGACTCAGGAGGTCACGCTGATCACAAATATATATACTTTTCCATATCTAGCTCGCTTCCTTTAGGTGGTTACAAACACCATACCAAAGTTAATATACCCCTTTATCTATTCTATAGGTGTAGGGTATAAAAATAAATTAAATTAAAATATTTTAATAAGAGCAACAAAAAAAGTTGGTTATAACAAGGCCAGTATTGCCAGTGTTAATTTAAATTTTTCCAACCAGTTGATAGAATTAAATTTTCATTTTTCTTATTAATAATTTCTTAATTTCCTTTCTGTTATTATTTATATTTTGTACATGAATTTCTTCTAATCTTAATAAATTTACAGTTTTATTTTCAATAATTTTTGTTACATAGTGAGGAAGGATTATTTTATCTTGTATTTTAGTATAGAGATTTTCATAATTGTTTCTTTTATTGTTATTTTACAATTTTCATATTTTATTAAATTATTGCCAGAGAAAAATAGATCAAAGTTATTGCAATTTTTAATTAGTTTTGCTTCTTTTAAAGTTTTTGCTATAATTATACCTGATGTTACTTCTTTTATATTAGTAGTAAACCTGGCACTCTGTCATGGGAAAAAATCATGCCATATCGCACCGAAGGCCACGCTCTACCTCATATTGCACGACATATTGACCTACATTTTGATTAATGACCAAGTCCGCCAGAAGTAGGTCACCTGTAAAGTAGGTTAACTCTTAATAAACAAGCTTCTTTACTTGGTTTAAAGTAATAGGTGCACATGAAAAAGAGTAAGCAAAATAATTTTTTAAATATAAATAGAAAGGAGAAAAAAAATTCTCATTGTATTTTATTATACCCTACACCTATAGAATAGGTAAAGGGGTATATTAACGAGCTAGATATGGAAAAGTATATATATTTGTGATCAGCGTGACCGCCTGAGTCGATATAGCCATGTCCGTCCGTCTGTCCGTCCTTAGGCACGATAACTCAAAAAATATTGGAGCTATCTTGATGAAATTTTAACTGTAGGTTACTAGGACTGGAAGTACGGCGGGGATTACATATGGGCGAAATCGGCCCATGGGTTCGGATTCTGGACCTTTTAATCGATGTCAGGGCTAACGAACATATATAAAAGATCACGATAACTCAAAAACTAATGAAACTATCTTCATGAAATTTGTGCTGTATTTTATTGGTAATGAAACTACGGCGGTGATTACGTACGGTGAGGATTGGACAATGGGTTCGGAACTTAGAACTTTTTGATCGAATTTAGGCCAAACGAGCATAATTCCGAAACCAATGAAGATAGAACCTCCAAATTTTGTATCAGGGTGTCCCTTCCTATTTCATAAGTGTCTTTGAAATTTGGGCCCCATTGGAGTATGGGGTCGGGGACCAGTCACTCAGTTCCGGGGACCTTAAAACACATTTTCGAAATTAATAAAGATAGTAACTTGAAACAAATGTAGAAGCTTCAAATTTGGCCCAGGGGATTCTTTATCAATTGGAGTGGTGGTTCAAAACCTCTCTTAGACCCCCCAATGCGTAAAAGCTTATCATCGAAATTAATAAAACTAGTAACTTAAAATTAAGATAGAACGTTCCAATTGTGTACAAGGGTTAACTAGTATTGAAAGTATGACGGGACTGCATATGGGCGAAATCGTACCATAATTTCGGGTTCTGGAACCCTTGGAAAGTTTAAGGACTAACAAACATATATCTTAAAAACACCATAACTCAAAAAATAATGCCGGTATTTTGATGAAATTTAACACTAGGTTACTAGTAATGAAAGTACCATGGGAATTGGTTGTGGTCGAGTTTTATTTCGAAGCCAAAGAATATATTTCCTATGTCCTATGTGTCTCCGAAATCTAGACTTAATTGTAGTGGTTCAGCTATGTTCAAAGGTACTTCCTGCATTTATGTAAAATTTATTTTTATATTTAAATGAATTATATGAAAAGGTCTAAATTTGTAATTGTATTTTAGAAATACATTTATTGCATATTTTGCGTTTATAAGCTTTTCTATTCGGTATACAAACTAACCATTTAAAATAATTGCAATTTTTAAAAATTTGGATTATTAAATATATTATGCTTTTATTATATTTTTATCACAAAATTTAATAATTAGAATTTTTTCATTTTGTAATTGAATTGGAATAAATATATTTTCATTTATTTCAAGTTTGTTTGTGTTTTAATATTTTTAAATAGATAAATTAGTAAGAATTTGTAGTATTTTTTAATAGATAGTGTAATTAGGAAATGTTTTTAGTATTATAAAGTTAATTTGGTTAGCTATGTCTTACGATCAAATTAATAACAGCTTTTATGGTGTTAAAATGACTTATGGATATGTCCTTAAATTTGAACCAAATAGGTGTAGGGTATTTCTAAGTCGGTTGCACCGACTGACTGTTGCTTTACTTGTTTTTATTAATTTTGATACCTACCTATACTTTAAAATGAAAAGAAAAAACTCAGAAGAATTATGTATCTAGTTATGTACTCATCGAGAAAAAATGCAAATTCTTTAAAAGTAAACCAGTTTTTTGTTAAGTATAAGGTAGTTTTGAATATGGGAATTAAAGTTAACAAGAAAAGACTAATTCTTGGTAAAGAAGATTTGTAGAAGATGTACCTTTACATTACGAGTGAAAGAAAACAAAAGTTCAATGATCATGGTGTAATATGTAGTAACATTACCTGTTTTATGACGATAGTTGAATCTTTGATTCTTTTGATAAATGTTACAATAAATCACAAATTTTTCAATATCATTATTTATTTATCATTTTATTTGAAACAATTCCTTGATGCGATACATGTATTGTAGACAAAATATAATTTTTGTTGTACAACCAATCTAAGGCCAAGACATATAACACTTAATATATCTTTTACATAAAGTTCATCTCGGCAATGAAAATATTGTTTTTCAGATTGTTCAACTCTTTTATTGTTCAAGGCGATGCATTTTTTTAAAAATTGCAATTCATGATCTTTTCGTAACTGTTGCGTTTATCAATATAAGTATTTTGACACATGACGGTTTTTAATTTTTTTAGAAAATCTGGCTCAAATTTTTTTTCTGGTCATGGAGCACGCGATAATGTATCAGCTGAAATTAATTATGAACAAACATCAATATAAAATTATATTTATTCATTTACAATAACATTTTCTATAATCAAGATTAAATTGTCTCATATGGTTCATACAAAGTCCTAGTAGTGGCTTACGATCGGTTAGACCTTTCTCTCCATATGTTTAATAATATTTTCCATATGTTTAAAAATATTGAAATCCAAACACAACTGAAACAGAGCCAGTTCATTTACTAATGATAATTTTAATTGATGAAAGCATTTTTATATATTACTGTCCCATAACCATGGACCATGGTAGTCTTTTTTTCAACAACTGTCTAAGTGGAAATGAGTTGTTAGAAACATTTTGCGTAAATTTTGATTGATAAAAAAACATTGAAAGAAGTCTATGTATCATAATTATTAAGTATTTGAAAATTAACTATAGCTTCTTTTTTTCCCGTATCTGGACTTGTAATTATTTGTAACAAAAATTTAACTTTATTAGTTGCTAACTGAATTTCTTCTTTATTAAACCTTAAACTTGAAATAATAACTCATTATTCGTTGGTTAAAAGAGTTTTGCAACCCATATATCACGAAATATCTTTTTATTCCTACGTTAGACTAATCCTTGAATATTAAATTCAATTTTGGTCTTCGTATCGTGATATTGATATTTCTCGTAATCAGTACAAAAGAGATTTTTCAGGTTTGCTTTGCGCAATCTACCATGGACTGATCCAATCCGTCTTTCCCCTTCTGAAGCTGGAAGTAATGATATATATTTGATTTTGTCAAAAAAAAAAACGCAAGTTTATTTAATTTACTTTTTTTATATTACTTATCTATTTCTTTTAAAATTTAATATTTATTTATTTATTTATTTCTTTTAAAACATAATTTTTATTTATTTGATTTACTTATTCACTATTTATTTACTAACGGTGCGTCTGAACCTCTGAATCAAAAAGCGCAAATGGATTTCGGAACAACCATATTTATATTTAATTTTTGCTGATGCAATGTCTACGCGTTGCATCAGTTCCCTATCCATACATGAGTGGTGATAAACACTTGCATTGACGTAATCTTACAACGGAAGTGAATATTGCTCAATGCCACACGAGAGTGTTGTAAGTTGTAGTTTCAACTGTTGTCAGTTATCATCAATTTATGAACTTATGAATGTATGTGTAAAATTTAGTTCATTCGAAGATAGTTATCGTCGGAGAATGTTTAGTCAAATGATTTTTCAAAAGCGGAAAGTTTTTGTAATTTTTTATTCATATACAAAAAAAAAGGTTTGTAGCTACCTAAATAAAAAAATGGATTTGTAGATAATATAAGAAATTTAATTTTTTCTTTACATTGAGTAAGTAGGTAATTTTATTTTACTTATATCATATCTAGGTCATTTAAAAATGGATTATTATTTTAATTAACATCTGTGGGACTGAGCAAACATTCATAATTATACAATTTTAAAATTAGGTTCTAAATCTGTTCCTTAAACTAATTGTCTTTTATATCATTAATTATTTTTTGCTATTATTTATTTTAACTAAATTTTATATTTTATCAATCAAAATATATTTATATTGTATTTAATATAATACAAATACATATATTTGTTCATTTTTAATTCGTAGACCTTTAATTTATCAACAGATAACAATTTTTCACTGTAAAGTGTGTTGGATGGGGTTAAAAGAGGTAAATGGTTTATTGCCTTTAATGTCTTATTTTGCAAAACTTGTATTTCATGTAATTTATATGCGGGAGAAGTCGACCATATTGAATTTAGATAAATAAACTGGGAATGTATATGTGCGAAATATATATTGTATAGAGTCGATTTTGGAAGAATGTAGCGTTGTCTATATAAAGCTGCTACATACAGAATAGTTTTATTTTTAACATGGTCAATGTGATAAGTCCATTTCAAATTTTTGTCTATATATAGACCGAGATACTTAATAAGATCAGTTCCCTCAAGGATTTCACCATTCACAATTATTTTGAAATTATTTGGCACAGGTTTTTTCAACACCATGTATTTGGTTTTATTTATAAGGCTTCATCAGCATATAAAATTATAGTTCCTTTACAAGGGAGTTCAAAAATGTCATTTATGTATACTACAAATAGTAAGGGACCCAATATGGAACCCTGTGGTACACCTTTTTTACCAAATTAAAATCACGGCTAATTTCACCAATTTGAACATATTGTTTCCTATTGGTAAGGTATGAATTTATATATTGTACGGCGTCATTTGAAAAATGAGCTGCTTTAAGTTTCATTAGCAGAATGTCATGATCAATTGAATCAAATGCCTTTTGGAGATCAATACTTATTAATGAAGTTATCTTGTTTCGAGGCTTTGAACCGTGAATCATGTTAATAACTTCGATGCATGCTGAAGTCGTACTTGATAATGGAATAAATCCAAACTGGTTCTTATTAACGAAATTAGTCTTCGCAAAGTGTGTCCACATTTGATCAAAGATAATTCGTTCAAATGGTTTCGAAATTACCGGAAGGACAGATATGGCTCTGTAATTATTAGGATCTCCCTTAGGCCCGGACTTATGTAAAGGTCTAAACTTATTATTTTTCTAAATTCTTTTTTTATGTAAAAATTATTAGGCTATTTTTTTGTTAGTTTATATAATCTTTCTTTTTCTTTTGACAAATGTAATAAATCTTTTGTCATAAAAGGTTTTAGAAACCGGTTTTTATTTTTTATTTTGTATGGTTGAGTGTTAGAATCAATTATTGAAATCCATTGTTTTATAACATCTTTATAAATTACATGTTCTAAATTAAAATTTTGGTAATGATTGAATTCTTGAACTGATTTTTTTTTTTGTTAGTATAAAATAAATTATTCTTTAAAGTGCAGTTACTAATCGCATTTGATTTAATTTGCAATAATAAAATATTGTGATCGGATATAGAGTTTTCAAAGATAGCCAAATTAAAATCGTATTGTAAAAGATCGGTAGAAAAATGATCGATAATGGTAGAAGAATGTTCACTAGTACGAGTTGGCATCGAGGGTGTGTTTGCATTAAGAATACGATACCCGTTCAATTTTAAGCAATCTACATATGTTCGCGTATTAATATTTTCGTGATCCAAAAGATCAAAATTAAAATCACCTACCAAAACAATACTTTTAAAGTTTTGTGTAAATTGATCTATTTTTGCTAAAAAATCGGGAATAGAATTACAAGCATTTGGAGATCGATAGGCTCCTAGCAATTTAAATTTAATTTTTGGGATTTCTACTATAAGAATATTATTAAAGTTATCTGAGTTTTCATAAATTATATGTCCACTAATACTTTTATGTAGAAAAATACTTACGCCACCGCCTCTATGCCGACTCGTTCTGATTGAATGGAAACCACTGCAGTGCGGAATATTAGTGAATATTTCTTCACCTTGTAATAACCACGTTTCGCTTATGACTATCGCTTCCACAAATGTGTTAAATTGATTAACAATTTCATCAACTTTATCTAATTTTTTTAGGAAACTTCTTGAATTTAAATACAGTGTTTTAAAAGAATTTGTGTCTAAAATAATATTTTGATTAAAAAAGTGATTAATTTTGAATGTATTATGCATATTAAAGTTAAAAAAAAAAATTAAATGAAAAAAAAGTATCAAAATTTAAATTATGTAAAAAAAAAGAAAAAAAATATGATTAATCCTCTTAATTGTCGAATTCATCTTTATCAGTGCTATGATGATCCAATAAACCTGCTGCGTCTTTTGATGAAATTAACTTTAGTTTGATTTGTCAATAAAGTATTCACAGTTTCCTTATTTTTTATAAGAACTTTTTGTGAAGCATCATTCAATTTAGCGAAAACTTTCCCATTTAGTGTGTACACAGACAAATATCCTGCATTTTTTAAACGCTGTGCATATTTAAAAAGTTCCATAGTATCATTTGTTAAGGCATCAAACATATATAGATTTTTGTACTCAGGTAAGTCTTTTAACATCTTCTTTTTTTCCATGAACAAGGACTTTTTCATTGCCGTGGAAAATTCAATCTTTGCAAGTAGTTTGTTATAGTCATTACCATTCTTTGCTTTAACAGTGTATCTTTTTAATACTACGACATTACTTATGTCATCAACATTTAAATTAGCCTGCACGGCATTTGCAGCAGCCGTAACTTTTTTTATAACATCTTTATTTGTGGTAAGAGAATCGGAATCAGTTTTAGCTATGATTTGTTTACAAACATTTGAACTTTCAAAATTATTAATACATTTACGTAGATTTGAAATATCATTATTGAGCTTTATATTTTGTTTTTTTATATCTTTATTCTCATCCATAGTTTTTTTCAATTTTTTGTTAATATCATCATACTTTTCATTTACAAAAGTTACAAATTGGCGCAAATCCTGCATATCTTCCGTGATATTGTTTACTTGTGTTTTTATGGTTAGTAAAATTTTCATGAAATTTTGGTGAACAACGATGGCATTTAAATGGTGCTTCTTCATTGCTATTTAGAATATCATACGTTTTTTTATTGATTTTTGAGCACTTTAAATGTATCCAACCAGTGCATGAATCGCATTGTAAACTCAGATCTTCATCATCGCTGAACACAATATCCACCGTGCAAATTTTACACTTAATCCTTTTTTTTAGATGAATTCAATGAATGCCTTTTATTTCTTGACATGTTGTAGCAGTTTTCCTTCCAAAAAATCACTGTTTTTAATTTAAAAAAGTAAATTAAATTAAAATATTTTAATAAGAGCAACAAAAAAAGTTGGTTATAACAAGGCCAGTGTTGCCAGTGTTAATTTAAATTTTTTCCAACCAGTTGATAGAATTAAATTTTCATTTTTCTTATTAATAATTTCTTTATTTCCTTTCTGTTATTATTTATATTTTGTACATGAATTTCTTCTAATCTTAATAAATTTACAGTTTTATTATCAATAATTTTTGTTACATAGTGAGGAAGGATTATTTTATCTTGTATTTTAGTATAGAGATTTTCATAATTGTTTCTTTTATTGTTATTTTACAATTTTCATATTTTATTAAATTATTGCCAGAGAAAAATAGATCAAAGTTATTGCAATTTTTAATTAGTTTTGCTTCTTTTAAAGTTTTTGCTATAACCTGATGTTACTTCTTTTATATTAGTAGTAAACCTGGCACTCTGTCATGGGAAAAAATCATGCCATACCGCACCGAAGGCCACGCTCTACCTCATATTGCACGACATATTGACCTACATTTTGATTAAAGTCCCCCAGAAGTAGGTCACCTGTAAGTAGGTTAACTCTTAATAAACAAGCTTCTTTACTTGGTTTAAAGTAATAGGTGGACATGAAAAAGAGTAAGCAAAATAATTTTTTAAATATAAATAGAAAGGAGAAAAAAAGTTCTCATTGTATTTTATTTTTATTAATTTTGATACCTACCTATACTTTAAAATGAAAAGAAAAAACTCAGAAGAATTATGTATCTAGTTATGTACTCATCGAGAAAAAATGCAAATTCTTTAAAAGTAAACCAGTTTTTTGTTAAGTATAAGGTAGTTTTGAATATGGGAATTAAAGTTAACAAGAAAAGACTAATTCTTGGTAAAGAAGATGTGTAGAAGATGTACCTTTACATTACGAGTGAAAGAAAACAAAAGTTCAATGATCATGGTGTAATATGTAGTAACATTACCTGTTTTATGACTATAGTTGAATCTTTGATTCTTTTGATAAATGTTACAATAAATCACAAATTTTTCAATATCATTATTTATTTATCATTTTATTTGAAACAATTCCTTGATGCGATACATGTATTGTAGACAAAATATAATTTTTGTTGTACAACCAATCTAAGGCCAAGACATATAACACTAAAAGATATATATTTTACATAAAGTTCATCTCGTCAATGAAAATATTGTTTTTCAGATTGTTCAACTCTTTTATTGTTCAAGGCGATGCATTTTTTTAAAAATTGCAATTCATGATCTTTTCGTAACTGTTGCGTTTATCAATATAAGTATTTTGACACATGACGATTTTTAATTTTTTTAGAAAATCTGGCTCAAATTTTTTTTCTGGTCATGGAGCACGCGATAATGTATCAGCTGAAATTAATTATGAACAAACATCAATATAAAATTATATTTATTCATTTGCAATAACATTTTCTATAATCAAGATTAAATTGTCTCATATGGTTCATACAAAGTCCTAGTAGTGGCTTACGATCGGTTAGACCTTTCTCTCCATATGTTTAATAATTGAAATATTGAAATCCAAACACAATTGAAACAGAGCCAGTTCATTTACTAATGATTGATGAAAGCATTTTTATATATTACTGTCCCATAACCATGAACCATTGCACTCTTTTTTTCAACAACTGTCTAAGTGGAAATGAGTTGTTAGAAACATTTTGCGTAAATTTTGATTGATAAAAAAACATTGAAAGAAGTCTATGTATCATAATTATTAGGTATTTGAAAATTAACTATAGTTTCTTTTTTTCCCGTATCTGGACTTGTAATTATTTGTAATAAAAATTTAACTTTATTAGTTGCTAACTGACTTTCTCCTTTATTAAACTTTAAACTGTTATTATTTCATTATTCGTTTGTTAAAAGAGTTTTGCAACCCATATATCACGAAATATCTTATTATTCCTACGTTAGACTAATCCTTGAATATTAAATTCAATTTTGGTCTACGTATCGTGATATTGATATTTCTCGTAATCAGTACAAAAGAGATTTTTAAGGTTTGCTTTGCGCAATCTACCATGGACTGATCCAATCCGTCTTTCATCTTCTGAAGCTGGAAGTAATGATATATATTTGATTTTGTCAAAAAAAAAAAACACAAGTTTATTTAATTTACTTTTTTTATATTACTTATCTATTTCTTTTAAAATTTAATATTTATTCATTTATTTATTTCTTTTAAAACATAATTTTTATTTATTTGATTTACTTATTCACTATTTATTTACTAACGGCCGGTCTGAACCTCTGAATCAAAAAGCGCAAATGGATTTCGGAACAACCATATTTATATTTAATTTTTGCTGATGCAATGTCTACGCGTTGCATCAGTTAAATTTAAATTTTTTTCTTCTTTTTTTAAAAAACAGGAAGCTCATATATATTTTGGAATTTTATGTGAAATCGAAATTTTAAATTTTCTCATAAAATTCCATAATGTAAAATGTTTAATTTGCAAAGCTGTTATTTAAATTTTCTCATAGAAATCCAAAAGTTAAAAATTAATTTTAAAAATAAGAAACGCGTGTGCAATTACATTTTAGAATTTTATGTGATTTAAATATTCCCATAAAATTCCAAAGGAAAAAAAAGGTGTTTATTTACAAAAAATGTTATTTTAATTTTCTAAAGTAAAAAAAATGTTTATTTTGCAAAACTGTCATGCGCGTGTTAATTAATTAAATAATTTAATTGGGTGTATCATGACTTTTAATTTCGTTAATGATATTGTTTGTAACACCCCCACCGTTTGTCTGAGGCTCAGACGAAGTTTGAATTACAATTTTATTACGTTTTTTAAGTAAATGTCTTATTACAATAAAAATTATTATTATGCAAATTACAAATGTTATGTTAATAGAAATTTTTTTTTTTTTTTATTATTTACGGGTTCAAAAAAGTGCTTAGCACTTGTGGCGAACCCCCTTTATTTTTATTACAATAGTTAACACTTAACATTAGGCAACAAAATTATATTAATAACAATAAGTTCTTATATTATTATATAAAAATTTTAATTAGGTAAAATATTTTTTTTTTAAGTTATGAAATACACAATTGGATTAGATAGTCATAAGAAATTTTCTTAATAAGCGTTTAAATACGACCATAGAATCGGTGGATCTCAAATATAGTGGCAAATTGTTGTAATTAGTAATAGCTGAAAAAATTATTGAGTTCGGAGCGAAATTTAAAATTGACAAATTGTTTCTTCCCCTGGTATTATAGTTATGAACCTCACAAACCTTAGAAAGTTGTACCCCAGATTTAAATTTATCGTGAACCAATTTATAACATAGTATACATAATTCGTAGGCCTTTAATTTATCAACAGATAACAATTTTTAACTGTGAAGTGTGTTGGATGGGGTTAAAAGGGGTAAATGGTTTATTGCCTTTAATGTCTTATTTTGCAAAACTTGTATTTCATGTAATTTATATGCGGGAGAAGTCGACCATATTGAATTTAGATAAATAAACTGGGAATGTATATGTGCGAAATATATATTGTATAGAGTCGATTTTGGAAGAATGCAGCGTTGTCTATATAAAGCTGCTACATACAGAATAGTTTTATTTTTAACATGGTCAATGTGATAAGTCCATTTCAAATTTTTGTCTATATATAGACCGAGTTACCTAATAAGATCAGTTCCCTCAAGAATTTCACCATTCACAATTATTTTGAAATTATTTGGCACAGGTTTTTTCAACACCATGTATTTGGTTTTATTTATAAGGCATCATCAGCATATAAAATTGTAGTTCCTTTACAAGGGAGTTCAAAAATGTCATTTAGTTACCTAATAAGATCAGTTCCCTCAAGGATTTCACCATTCACAATTATTTTGAAATTATTTGGCACAGGTTTTTTCAACACCATGTATTTGGTTTTATTTATAAGGCTTCATCAGCATATAAAATTATAGTTCCTTTACAAGGGAGTTCAAAAATGTCATTTATGTATACTACAAATAGTAAGGGACCCAATATGGAGCCCTGTGGTACACCGTTTTTAATTTCACTAATTTGAACATATTGTTTCCTATTGGTAAGGTACGAATTTATATATTGTACGGCGTCATTTGAAAAATGAGCTGCTTTAAGTTTCATTAGCAGAATGTCATGATCAATTGAATCAAATGCCTTTTGGAGATCAATACTTATTAATGAAGTTATCTTGTTTCGAGACTTTGACCCCTGAATCTTGTTAATAACTTCGATGCATGCTGAAGTCGTACTTGATAATGGAATAAATCCAAACTGGTTCTTATTAACGAAATTAGTCTTCGCAAAGTGTGTCCACATTTGATCAAAGATAATTCGTTCAAATGGTTTCGAAATTACCGGAAGGACAGATATGGCTCTGTAATTATTAGGATCTCCCTTAGGCCCGGACTTATGTAAAGGTCTAAACTTATTATTTTTCTAAATTCTTTTTTTATGTAAAAATTATTAGGCTATTTTTTTGTTAGTTTATATAATCTTTCTTTTTCTTTTGACAAATGTAATAAATCTTTTGTCATAAAAGGTTTTAGAAACCGGTTTTTATTTTTTATTTTGTATGGTTGAGTGTTAGAATCAATTATTGAAATCCATTGTTTTATAACATCTTTATAAATTACATGTTCTAAATTAAAATTTTGGTAATGATTGAATTCTTGAACTGATTTTTTTTTTTGTTAGTATAAAATAAATTATTCTTTAAAGTGCAGTTACTAATCGCATTTGATTTAATTTGCAATAATAAAATATTGTGATCGGATATAGAGTTTTCAAAGATAGCCAAATTAAAATCGTATTGTAAAAGATCGGTAGAAAAATGATCGATAATGGTAGAAGAATGTTCACTAGTACGAGTTGGCATCGAGGGTGTGTTTGCATTAAGAATACGATACCCGTTCAATTTTAAGCAATCTACATATGTTCGCGTATTAATATTTTCGTGATCCAAAAGATCAAAATTAAAATCACCTACCAAAACAATACTTTTAAAGTTTTGTGTAAGTTGATCTATTTTTGCTAAAAAATCGGGAATAGAATTACAATCATTTGGAGATCGATAGGCTCCTAGCAATTTAAATTTAATTTTTGGGATTTCTACTATAAGAATATTATTAAAGTTATCTGAGTTTTTATAAATTATATGTCCACTAATACTTTTATGTAGAAAAATACTTACGCTACCGCCTCTATGCCGACTCGTTCTGATTGAATGGAAACCACTGCAGTGCGGAATATTAGTGAATATTTCTTCACCTTGTAATAAACACGTTTCACTTATGACTATCGCTTCCACAAATGTGTTAAACTGATTAACAATTTCATCAACTTTATCTAATTTTTTTAGTAAACTTCTTGAATTTAAATACAGTGTTTTAAAAGAATTTGTGTCTAAAATAATATTTTGATTAAAAAAGTGATTAATTTTGAATGTATTATGCATATTAAACTTAAAAAAAAAATAAAATGAAAAAAAAGTATCAAAATTTAATTTATGTAAAAAAAAAGAAAAAAAATATGATTAATCCTCTTAATTGTCGAATTCATCTTCATCAGTGCTATGATGATCCAATAAATCTGCTGCGTCTTTTGATGGATTAACTTTAGTTTGATTTGTCAATAAAGTATTCACAGTTTCCTTATTTTTTATAAGAACTTTTTGTGAAGCATCATTCAATTTAGCGAAAACTCTCCCATTTAGTGTGTACACAGACAAATATCCTGCATTTTTTAAACGCTGTGCATATTTAAAAAGTTCCATAGTATCATTTGTTAAGGCATCAAACATATATAGATTTTTGTACTCAGGTAAGTCTTTTAACATCTTCTTTTTTTCCATGAACAAGGACTTTTTCATTGCCGTGTCAAAATTCAATCTTTGCAAGTAGTTTGTTATAGTCATTCTTTGCTTTAACAGTGTATCTTTTTAATACTACGACATTACTTATGTCATCAACATTTAAATTAGCCTGCACGGCATTTGCATCAGCCGTAACTTTTTTTATAACATCTTTATTTGTGAATCGGAATCAGTTTTAACTATGATTTTTTGTAATATCATCATACTTTTCATTTACAAAAGTTACAAATTGGCGCAAATCCTGCATATCTTCCGTGATATTGTTTACTTGTGTTTTTATGGTTGTAAAATTTTCATGAAATTTTGGTGAACAACGATGGCATTTAAATGGTGCTTCTTCATTGCTATTTAGAATATCATACGTTTTTTATTGATTTTTGAGCACTTTAAATGTATCCAACTAGTGCATGAATCGCATTGTAAACTCAGATCTTCATCATCGCTGAACACAATATCCACCGTGCAAATTTTACACTTAATCCTTTTTTTAGATGAATTCAATGAATGCCTTTTATTTCTTGACATGTTGTAGCAATTTTCCTTCCAAAAAATCACTGTTTTTAATTTAAAAAAGTAAATTAAATTAAAATATTTTAATAAGAGCAACCAAAAGTTGGTTATAACAAGGCCAGTGTTGCCAGTGTTAATTTAAATTTTTTCAACCAGTTGATAGAATTAAATTTTCATTTTTCTTATTAATAATTTCTTTATTTCCTTTCTGTTATTATTTATATTTTGTACATGAATTTCTTCTAATCTTAATAAATTTACAGTTTTATTTTCAATAATATTTGTTACATAGTGAAGAAGGATTATTTTATCTTGTATTTTAGTATAGAGATTTTCATAATTGTTTCTTTTATTGTTATTTTACAATTTTCATATTTTATTAAATTATTGCCAGAGAAAAATAGATCAAAGTTATTGCAATTTTTAATTAGTTTTGCTTCTTTTAAAGTTTTTGCTATAATTATACCTGATGTTACTTCTTTTATATTAGTAGTAAACCTGGCACTCTGTCATGGGAAAAAATAATGCCATATCGCACCGAAGGCCACGCCCTACCTCATATTGACCTACATTTTGATTAATGACCAAGTCCCCCAGAAGTAGGGCACCTGTAAGTAGATTAACTCTCAATAAACAAGCTTGTTTACTTGGTTTAAAGTAATAGGTGAACATGAAAAAGAGTAAGCAAAATAATTTTTTAAATATAAATAGAAAAGAGAAAAAAAGTTCTCATTGTATTTTATTATACCCTACACCTATAGAATAGGTAAAGGGGTATATTAACTTTGGTATGGTGTTTGTAACCACCTAAAGGAAGCGAGCTAGATATGGAAAAGTATATATATTTGTGATCAGCGTAACCGCCTTAGTCGATATAGCCATGTCCGTCCGTCCGTAGGCACGATAACTCAAAAAATAATGGAGCTATCTTGATGAAATTTTAACTGTAGGTTACTAGGACTGAAAGTACGGCGGGGATTGCATATGGGCGAAATCGGCCCATGGGTTCGGATTCTGGACCTTTTAATCGAATTTAGGCCAAACGAGCATAATTCCGAAACCAATGAAGATAGAACCTCCAAATTTAGTATCAGGATGTCCCTTCCTATTTCCTAAGTGTCTTGTGAATTTGGGTCCCATTGGAGTAGTGGGTCGGGGACATTTCCGAAGACCTTAAAGCATACCTTTAAAATTAAGAAAGATAACAACTTGAAAAAAGATAGAAGCTTCCAATTTGCCACAAGGGTGTTCTTTACTATTTCTTGCGTGCTCCCCTAATTTGGGATCAATTGGAGTGGTGGTTCTGTACCCCTCTCTGACCTACCAATTTTTAAAGGCTTATAATCGAAATGCCTAAAAATAGTTACTTAAAATTAGGATAGACCGTTCAAATTGTGTACAAGGGTTAACTAGTACTATAAGTACAGCGCGGACTATATAAGGGCGAAATCAGCCCAACGGTTCGGATTCCGGACCTTTTAATCGGTGTCAGGGCTAACGAACATATATAAAAAAAGTCACGATAGCTCAACAACTAATGACGCTATCTTCATGAAATTTGTGCTGTAGGTTATTGGTAATGAAACTACGGCGGTGATCACGTACGGTGAGGATGGGACAATGGGTTCGGAACATAGAACTTTATGATCGAATTTAGGCCAAACGAGCATAATTCCGAAACCAATGAAGATAGAACCTCCAAATTTGGTATCAGGGTGTCCCTTCCTATTTCGTAAGTGTCTTTGAAATTTGGGTCCGATTGGAGTAGTGGGTCGGGGACCAGCCACTCAGTTCCGAGGACCTTAAAGCATATTTTCGAAATTAATAAAGATAGTAATTTGAAACAAGTGTAGAAGTTGCAAGTTTCGCATATGGGTGTTATTTACTATTTCCTGCTCGTCCCCATAATTTGGGATCAATTGAGGTGGTGGTTCAGTACTTCTCTTAAACCCCTTCAAGTTTTAAAAGCTTATCATCGAAATTAATAAAAATTATCACTTAAAATTAAGATAGAACCTCCAATTGTGTTGGATTAACTAGTATTGAAAGTACGTCGGGGACTACATATGGGTGAAATCGGAACACGGGTTCGGGTTCTGGAACTTTTGATCGTTTGTGTGAATAAAAATTTAATAGTGAGGTAAGTAATAATTTCCAAATAAAAAAATATATAATAGTATATAATATAATAATTCATATTATTACTAATTCGGTAATTATATAAATTCTTTTTTATGTTATTTTATGATATGTATATATATATATATATATATATATATAATATATTTTATATTTATCAAAATAAAAATAATAAAATAGATTTTCAATTTAATAAAAAAAAATTTATTATTTTATAAAACTTTGCGAATGTACCTACCTAAATATTATACACCTCTATGCATTTATTAACTTATAATTATATATTTTGTATGTATTTAATTAATGAGAAGATGTATATATTACATTTACTTATAAAACAAAATTATTTAAAAAATTTTTTAAGTAAAATGTTTTTCTAAATTACAGTTATTATATTATATTTAATTTTTTTTATGTTTGAATTTGCTTTAAATTAAAGATCTAGCACATTTTATATAAATGAGGGTCTAGAACGGAGTGATAGTGTTCCTTTTATCAAATTTTAAACATTAGTCTCAGGTTCAAATCCTGATGGTTGTGAAAGACACATTTTAATTTTTTAATTTGTTTTTTTTTCATTTTAAATTATTTTTTATACCCTACACCTATAGAATAGGTAAAGGGGTATATTAACTTTGGTATGGTGTTTGTAACCACCTAAAGGAAGCGAGCTAGATATGGAAAAGTATATATATTTGTGATCAGCGTGACCGCCTTAGTCGATATAGCCATGTCCGTCCGTCCGTCCGTAGGCACGATAACTCAAAAAATAATGGAGCTGTCTTGATGAAATTTTAACTGTAGGTTACTAGGACTGAAAGTACGGCGGGGATTGCATATGGGCGAAATCGGCCCATGGATTCGGATTCTTGACCTTTTAATCGGTCTCAGGGCTAACGAACAAATATAAAAAATCACGATAACTCAACAACTAATGACGCTATCTTCATCAAATTTGTGCTGTAGGTTACTAGTAATGAAACTACTTCGGGAATTGCGTAAGGTCGGGATTGGACCATGGGTTCGGAACCTAGAACTTTTTGATCGAATTTAGGCCAAACGAGCATAATTCCGAAACCAATGAAGATAGAACCTCCAAATTTAGTATCAGGGTGTCCCTTCCTATTTCCTAAGTGTCTTGTGAATTTGGGTCCCATTGGAGTAGTGGGTCGGGGACCAGCCACACATTTCCGAAGACCTTAAAGCATATCTTTAAAATTAATAAAGATAACAACTTGAAAAAATGTAGAAGCTTCCAATTTGCCACAAGGGTGTTCTTTACTATCTCTTGCGTGTTCCCTTAATTTGGGATCAATTGGAGAGGTGGTTCAGTACCCCTCTCAGACCTCCCAAGTTTTAAAAGCTTATAATCGAAATTACTAAAAATAGTTACTTAAAATTAAGATAGACCGTTCAAATTGTGTACAAGGGTTAACTAGTACTATAAGTAAAGCGCGGGCTGTATAAAGGCGAAATCAGCTCATGAGTTCGGATTCTGGACCTTTTAGTCGGTGTCAGGGATAACGGTTATATATTAAAAATCACGATAACTCAACAACTAATGAGGCTATCTTCATGAAATTTTTGCTGTAGGTTATTGGTAATGAAACTACGGCGGTGATTACGTACGGTGAGGATTGGACAATGGGTTCGGAACTGAGAACTTTTTGATTGAATTTAGGCCAAAATAGCGTAATTCCGAAACCAATGAAGATATAACCTCCAACTTTGGTATCAGGGTGTCCCTTCCTGTTGCGTAAGTGTCTTTGAAATTTGGGCCCCATAGGATTAGTGGGTCGGGGACCAGCCACTCAGTTCCGAGGACCTTAAAGCATATTTTCGAAATTAATAAAAATAGTAACTTGAAACAAATGTAGAAGCTTCAAATTTGGCCTAGGGTGTTCTTTACTATTTCTTCCGTGCCCCCCTAATTTGGTATCATTTGGAATGGTGGTTCAGAACCTCTCTTAGACCCCCAAATATGTAAAAGCTTATCATCGAAATTAATAAAACTAGTAACTTAAAATTAAGATAGAACGTTCCAATTGTATACAAGGGTTAACTATTATTGAAAGTATGACGGGACTGCATATGGGCGAAATCGTACCATGGTTTCGGGTTCTGGAACCCTTGACAAGTTCAAGGACTAAAAAACATATATCTTAAAAACACCATAACTCAAAAAATAATGCCGGTATTTTGATGAAATTTAAACGCTAGGTTACTAGTAATGAAAGTACCATGCGAATTGGTTCTGGTCGAGTTTAATTTCAAAGCCAAAGAATATATTTCCTATGTCCTATGTGTCTCCGAAATCTAGACTAAATTGTAGTGGTTCAGCTATGTTCAAAGGTACTTGCTGCATTTATGTAAAATTTATTTGAATATTTAAATGAATTATATGAAAAGGTCTAAATTTGTAATTGTATTTTAGAAATACATTTATTGCATATTTTGCGTTTATAAGCTTTTCTATTAGGTATATAAACTAACCATTTAAAATAATTGCAATTTTGAAAAATTTGGATTATTAAATATATTATGCTTTGATTATCTTTTTATCACAAAATTTAATAATTAGAATTTTTTCATTTTGTAATTGAATTGGAATAAATATATTTTCATTTATTTCAAGTTTGTTTGTTTTTTAATATTTTCAAATAGATAAATTAGTAAGAATTTGTAATATTTTTTAATAGATAGTGTAATTAGAAAATGTTTTTAGTATTATAAAGTTAATTTGGTTAGCTATGTCTTACGATCAAATTAATAACAGCTTTTATGGTGTTAAAATGACTTATGGATATGTCCTTAAATTTGAACCAAATAGGTGTAGGGTATTTCTAAGTCGGTTGCACCGACTGACTGTTTCTTTACTTGTTTTTATTAATTTTGATACTTACCTATACTTTAAAATGAGTGAAAGAAAACAAAAGTTCAATGATCATGGTGTAATATGTAATAACATTACCTGTTTTATGACTATAGTTGAATCTTCGTATTATTTTAGAATGCTATATAATAAAATCGAAAAAAATTATAATAAAGAAATTGAAAGTTTTAAATCATTCTGAAAATATATACTTACTGTAAATTATAGATCATATCATTCACTAGATAATATAAGGAATGAAAATTGTTCGTTAGATAGGAGTTAATTGTTTTGGTACCTATTTATAATCAACATACAAATAAAATAAAAATTTATTTAGATTATTTGTTCATCTCTTATGTAAATTTTTAGGTGCATTGCATCTTTAATATGAAAAGTATAAACCTGAAATCAAAGAAGTGCTTTTAAATTTACTAGTTAGATGTATTATAATCTTGAAAATAAAAATGGTACAGAGGATATAAGTTAATAAAATGTATCTTTCATAATATTAATGAAAAGGTATGTTCTTTCATATCTATTTTATGTTATGTCACCTGTAGTTGTAACTTTAAAGAAAAAGTTTTTTATTTTTCCTGGGTATCTGAAACTTAAAAACAAGTAATGAAACAGTCAGTCGGTGCAACCGACTTAGAAATACCCTACACCTATTTGGTTCAAATTTAAGGACATATCCATAAGTCATTTTAACACTATAAAAGCTGTTTAATTAATTTGAGCGTAAGACATAGCTAACCAAATTAACTTTATAATACAAAAAACATTTTCTAATTACACTATCTATTAAAAAATATTACAAATTCTTACTAATTTATCTATTTAAAATATATTTATTCTAATTCAATTACAAAATGAAAAAATTCTAATTATTAAATTTTGTGATAAAAAGCTAATCAAAGCATAATATATTTAATAATCCAAATTTTTCAAAATTGCAATTATTTTAAATGGTTAGTTTATATACCTATAGAAAAGCTTATAAACGCAAAATATGCAATAAATGTATTCTAAAATACAATTACAAATTTAGACCTTTTTATATAATTTATTTAAATATAAAAATAAATTTTACATAAATGCAGCAAGTATCTTTGAACATTTTCCATGGTACATTCATTACTAGTAACCTAGAGTTTAAATTTCATCAAAATAGCGGCATTATTTTTTGAGTTATGGTGTTTTTAAGATATATGTTTGTTAGCCCTTGAACTTTTCAAAGGTTGCAGAACCCGAAACCCTGGTACGATTTAGCCTATATGCAGTCGCCGTCATACTTTCAATATTAGTTAACCTTTGTACACAATTAGAACGTTCTATCTTAATTTTAAGTTACTAGTTTTATTAATTTCGATGATAAGCTTTTACACATTGGGGGGGTCTAAAAGAGGTACTGAACCACTACTCCAATTGATCCAAAATTAGAGGGACAAGCAGAAAATAGTAAAGAACACCCATGTGCCAAATTTGAAGCTTCTACATTTGTTTCAAGTTACTATCTTTATTAATTTAGAAAATATGCTTTAAGGTTCTCGGAACTGAGTGGCTGGTCCCCACCCACTACTCCAATTGGGCTCAAATTTCAAGGAGACTAAGTAAATCGAAAGCGGCACCCTGATACCAAATTTGGAGGTTCTATCTTCATTGGTTTCGAAATTATGCTAATTTGGCCTCAATTCGATCAGAAAGTTCTAAGTTCCGAAGTTCATTGTCCAATACTCACCGTACGCAATCGCCACCGTAGTTTCATTACCAATAACCTACAGCACAAATTTCATGAAGATAGCGGCATTAGTTGTTGAGTTATCGTGATTTTTTATATATGTTCGTAAGCCCTGAAACGGATTAAAAGGTCCAGAATCCGAACCCGTGGGCTGATTTCGCCGTCATGCAGTCCGTGCTGTACTTTAAGTACTAGTTAACCCTTGTACACAATTTTAACGTTCTATCTTAATTTTAAGTTACTATTTTTAGTAATTTTTGATTATAAGCTTTTAAAACTTGGGAGGTCTAAGAGGGGTATTGAACCACCACTCCAATTCATCCCAAATTAGGGGGACATGCAAGAGATAGTAAAGGACACCCTTGTGCCAAATAACCACCCTTGTGCTAACGAACATATATAAAAAATCACGATTACTCAATAACTAATGAATGACTATCTTCATCAAATTTGTGCTGTAGGTTACCAGTAATGAAACTACTTCGGATATTGCGTAAGTTCGGGATTGGAGAATGTGTTCGGAACCTAGAACTTTTTGATCGAATTTAGGCCAAACGAGCATAATTCCGAAACCAATGAAGATAGAACCTCCAAATTTGGTGTCAGGGTGTCCCTTCCTATTTCCTTAGTGTCTTTGAAATTTGGGCCCCAATGGAGTTGTGGGTCGGGGACCAGCCACACATTTCCTAAGACCTTAAAACATATCTTCAAAATTAATAAAGATAGCAACTTGAAAAAATGTAGAAGCTTCAAATTTGGCACATGGGTGTTCTTTACTATTTCCTGCGTGTCCCTCTAATTTTGTACTTCTCTTAGACCCCCAAATGTGTAAAAGTTTATCATCGAAATTAATAAAACTAGTAACTTAAAATTAAGATAGAACGTTCCAATTGTGTACAAGGGTTAACTAGTATTGAAAGTATGACGGGGACTGCATATGGGCGAAATCGTACATTCGTCTTTCAATTGGACTAGATTCTGTTTTATGTTTTCTTTAATTTTAGAACTATATACATTATTGTTAGCGTCCATTAGTACAGTATATTCGTCAAGTAATATAGACTTATTTAATTTGCTAGGAATAGGTTCTATTAGAATTTCCGAGAAGGGGGATGAAGTGTCGGGATTAGTAGTATGATGATTATTTGGTCTAAGTAAAAAGCGACGATAATTTTTATATCTTTGAAACTTTCTAAACTAGGTGTTAATTTAAGTTCTTTATCTGTTAGAATGTTTCTGGATAAGATGCCTAGTTTACTTGTCAGGATTATTTGTTTGATGTCGTCTATATGGTTCTTGAGAAGGTCGATATCCTAATTGATTTGATAGATTTTTTGAAAGTATTCTAATTCATCTTCTATTTGAAATACTCTATTTCCAGTTTTTTCGTTCAAATTATTTAAATATTCTGAAATTTTATTTTGTTGGGCTGCGATTTGTTCAGTTAAGTTTTTAGTTTGGTTATTGATTTCGTCATTAATTAGTATCTGTTTCTTGTTCTCATTTATTAAATTTTTAGTGTTGCCGGATAGTTTGTCTAATTTATTTTTTATTTCTAGTTCGTCGTTATAGTCCATTGTACTAGCATTTTATTTCAATGTCGTTCCCAGTCCGTTGATAAGTCCTCTTTTCTCTTTTTTATGTGGTTTTAAGTTATTTATTTTTCTTTCCAGGGAATTAAAATTGTGAATAATAGTAGAGAACATGGTTTTCGCTAAATATACCTTGCCATGTATTGCTTGAATGTTTTCTTAAATTATGTTTCTCGTAATTTCAAATTCGGTTGTATTGACAATATGTAGTACTTTGTAAAAATTTTTAATTATTTGTTTGTCTCCTAATTTAATTGTGACGTACCCATTATTATTAATAACATGTATTTCCATCATTTGGGAGAGGCATAGAGGGAGGATTGTTAGAGTTGTGAGAAATATTTTTGTTGTAGCCATTTTGACCTGTAATTGAATTAGATTTTCTTGATTTTTTATGCTTAAATAATTTTGCTTAATAGTGGGAAGATTTATATTTTGAAATTTTTTCTTTTTTCTTATATGAGTTTTATAATATTTTAAACCTGTAGCGACGTCTATCACATGGTCATCATCTTTTTTTTCTAAATTTAGCTTTCTAAATTTGGCATGGTTTTTTCCACCTCTAGTGTCTTTAAGAAAACTTACTCCCGAATCGATTTGTACTTCTTCTTTATTTTCATTTACTTTATTTAGTCGTTTTTCTTTTGTTGCTTGAATTTTTTTCCTAATTTCTTCATATTCGGAATCTTTTATTTTTCCGTTATTGAAATCTATTGGTTTGTGATTTGTAGTGGAATGTATTGAGTTGTTATAAAAAGATATAATTTTTAACAGTTTTTCCTCTACTGTGTCTAAACCTTTACGTTCGTCGTGTCTTAGTAACCTGAGATGTTCATTTATAGTATTATGTAACCTTTCTACACCCGCGTTTGATGTATGGTTATTAATCGAGGTGTAGTGGATAGAGATGTTTTCATTATTTAAGAATTCTCTTAGTGGAGGGGCCTTGAAACCTAGTTCGTTGTCTACAATAATTTTTGTCGCGTTTCCTACTGTGGATATGTATTGGAGAACCGCTCTTTTAAATTCGGTCCAAATTCTTGCATTGATCTTTATTATTTGTGCATATTTACTGAATTTGTCTATAAGGGTTAGAAAGATATTTTTTCTAATGTATAGAATACATCAATATGAACTATTTGGTTGGGTTCAGTTGGAGTTTTTGACAGTTTTATTTTGTGCTGGAGTGGTCTTCTTTCATATTTCTCAATATTGCATATTTCGCAATTATTAATAAATTGGGTTACGGGGGTTAGTAATTTTGGATGGTAATAGTTTAGCTGGAGTTCTTTATTTACTTCTGTAATGCCCCTGTGATTATTCGTAATATGTTCCTCTTCTCTTAGTTTTGCTAAATTTTCTTCGTCTGTGATGTCTTTTAGTACTTTTTTACATCTGACTATCTTAAGATTGTCACTGTTTGAAAAGTGGTTTCTAAAGGTATTTTTGATAGTTTGGTAGAAATCGGAATCTTCGATAAAGATACCGTTAAGTGATTTTGGATATAAGTGCGATTTTACAAGAGTTATTGCGGTTGAATCGTCTATTGTCTTAATTTTTAGAGATCCAGAAATTGTTTTGTTAACGATGATTTGGTTTTTGAAGATATTTAAGGATGGCTCGCTTGTTGCTATTGTTTTGTGATTTGGAGATTGTTCCGTTACGTTTATTTGAATACGTGAGAGTGCATCGGCGTTTCCATTTTGTACGCCTTTTTTATAGACAATTTCATAATCATATTCGGCTAGTTTCAGTCGCCAACGAGTGAGTTTCGAGTTTGGTTCTTTTACAGAAAAGAGCCATTGTAGCGGTTTGTGATCCGTTTCTATTTTAAACTTCCTTCCGAAAAGATAGGGGCGGAAGTATTTAGTAGCCCACACTATTGCAAGGAGTTCCTTCACAATAGTACTATAGTTTATTTCGTGGGTGTTTAATGTTCTACTACTGTAGCATATAGGATGGCCATTTTGTGACAAAATGGCACCCAGGCCGTACTGACTTGCGTCTGTTGTAACTGTAAATTTTTCATTGAAATCTGGATATCCTAGAATGGGTTCGGTTATGAGCAATCTTTTTAATGTATCAAAACTGTTTATATATTCTGGGTCTTCAATATTCATTTTCTTATTTTTCTTTAGATATCTAGTCATTGGTTTGGCTATTTTCGAATAATCCCGTATAAATTTCCTATAGTAGCCTGTAAGACCCAAAAATTGTTTAATATGTTTTGGAGTCTTAGGTATTGGAAATTCTTTGACACAGGCTATTTTCTTAGGATTTGGTCGAATACCTTCTAATGTTACAATGTGTCCGAGAAATTCTGTCTCTTTCTTAAGGAATTCGGATTTATCCAGTTGTACCATTAAATTTACCTCTTGGAGTCGTTTAAAAATTTTGTTTATTGAGTCAATATGTTCCTCATAAGAAGTGCAAAATATTATTATATCGTCCAAGTAGACCATGCATATTTTGCCTATGTACTCTTTTAAAATACTATTCATAAGGCGTTGAAACGTAGTAGGTGCTGTCTTCAAGCCAAAAGGCTACGGAGAAATTCATAATGGCCGTTTTCAACAGAAATATTGACATCTTCCCAATTTTCCTAATATATCATCTATATTAGGTATTGGAAATTTGTCGTCGATCGTTATCTCGTTTAATTTTCTGTAATCGATTACGATTCGCCACTTGATTTCCCCACTGGCGTCCTTCTTCTTCGTGACAACCCATACTGGGGCAGAATAAGGAGAGTTACTCGGGCGAATAATGCCCTTTTGCAACATTTCCTCGATTTGTTTTTCCACTTCCAATTTGTGGATATAAGGGTAACGATATGATTTTACAAATATGGGAAGGTTATCGGTTGTTCTTATTTGGTGTTTTATTACATAAGTAAAGGATAAATCAGCGCTTTCTCTATAAAAAATGTTTAAGAATCTTTTTATAGTTTTAAGTAATGGAATTTTTTCCATTTCTGTTAAATGCTCCGTTCTAATTTGTTGCATTAAAGGTTTGTCAGGTTTTCGTTCTATTATATTAAAATTTTCCATGTTGACATTTTGGGTCGGTAATGGTTTGAAGTTGAAGAACAGGTATAGTTAAATTGAAAGTGCCATATTTTTCAACTTTGTAGTTAAAATTATTTTCTTCGAGTTCTAAGTATAATTTAGTCTGTTTGTTATTTAAGATGAGAGTTTTTTCTCCAAGATCGATTTTTGCTCTTAGAGGTACTAGAATATTATTACCTATAATGCCGTCGTAGTATTCGTGGAATTTGAATAAATATAAATCGAATTTTATGTTAGGGTTTCCTAATTCTTTGAACAAAGGAAAAACTGCCTTTTCAGTAATTTTGACTTTTTGATTGATGGTATTGAGGTAGATATCTGATAGTAGAGGTTTCAAGAATTTAGGATGGCAAATATTTGGGTTTATTATTGAATGTGTTGCACCGGAATCAATTATGAATTTTAGAGGTCTTGTTTTGCTTTCGACTATGATATGGGGAAGTTGGTCACTGAGGCTTGTAAATGAAAATTTTCGCAAGATATCTTGTTTTGTTTTCTTTGGCTTTTTGTTTCATTAATATTAATATCCATTGGTTCTACCGGTGGTTGTGGGTTTTGGATGTTATTGGGATATCTAAAGTTGTTATTAAAATTTGTTCTGGAGGGGTTTTCTGGTAATTCCGCGTTATTAAATCTATGATTTTGGTTATTGCCTGTTCTGAAATGATTTTCCCGTGTATTGGTAAATTTATTAAAACCGGAATTATTTATATTTGAGTGAGAATTATTTTGTATTCTTGCACTAAGGGTTTGGCGTTGGTTTGTAAAATTCCTATTATTATTATTTTTGTTATGATTAAAATTTTTATTGTTATTGTTATCGTTATTGTTATATCTATTTTTATTATTAGAAAATCGATTTTGTACTTTATTACGGGTATTATTTATACTGGGGTTATTATTGTCATTGTTAAATTGTCTATTTTTATTTGAAAAGTTTGCAGAATTTTTATTTTAGTATATTAAGGTACGCATAATTGGCTTCATGTAGTATATCCATTGCTTCTTCAAGCGTACTTGGATTTCGACAATATATAATAGAACGCATTGGTTCTGGAATTTTATTTTTAAAGATATTTAATGCAGAATTTTTATATTCAGATTGTTCTGCTGCGTGTACATCGTCTCCTAACGAAAGCTTTGTTTTGACGTTTAGTCTTCTTAGTGCAACCTTTAGTTCACTATAGAAATCCATACAGTTGGTTTTAAAAGTAATGCCTCTTAAGTGGTCGAAAAGTTCTTCAAGACTAGAACGGTCACCGAAATTATTAATTAGAATTTCTTTAATTTCCAACCAAGTTGTGACATGGTTGTTAATTTCTACTATTTCGCGTGCTTTATGTTTCAGTTTAGATTTTGTTATGTCAACTAGGATACTTTGGGACAGTTCGTCATATCTTAATAAAATTGGGTGGATTTTATTTATTAAATTTAAGAAATTTTGGAGGTCTTAAAAATCTCCATGGAAATCAGTGAGTTTACTTAGGTATTTTAAAGGATCTATACTAAAAGATTGTGGTTCTATCATTTTTGAAATTTCTAAATCAGTTTTTAAGTTGATAGTTGCCAACAAATCTGATAATATTGTTCCATCGATGTTTCACTACGCATTTAATGAAAGAGAAAAGGAAAAAAAAATTTTTTCAAACTAATAATTTGCAATAACCTGATTTAAGTTCTGTACATAAATTGAACTATTTAAAAATATGTTTTTTTTTTAATATAATTTCCTTAAGATACAAATTTTGGAATAATTTGGAATTCTGAAGTTTAATTTAAAGTTTTAGATAATTTAAAGTCTTACCTTAAATATGTTGTTTTTGTTTTATAGTTGACTGATGATAATAGTTGTAGTTTTTTTTTTATTTTTTCTTATTGCTCCCACGTTGGAGTGGGCAGAAAGGTAATGTATCATCGTCTTCGTCTCGGACGAAGGGGTCAACAATCATAATTAATTTTAAAATATACACTAAATAGTTTTTAGTTAAAAAATTTGTTAAAGATGTTTTTTCTTTTATATGTTATTTGAAAAGTTTTGTTTAAATTCGGAAAAAAATTTTATATATATATTTTTTTTTATTAGGTACTTTTAAATTAACTTTTATTTTAAATTAAATTATCACCATTATTTTAAATTTTGTTACTAGTGTAAAAAAAATTTCACTAATTATTGTTTTTATTTTCACTTTGTCTATAGTTCACAATAAAGATTTTAGTTTAGTTTTTTTTTTCTTAATATTTATTTTTATTTTATATATTTTAAAAAAATTTTTGTTTTTAATTTTAATTTTACCACTTCTTCTTGTAATGTTGTTTATTTTATTTTTATATTATTTTTTTTTTTTTTTTAGTTCACTTTTAATTGTTCTTAATTTGAACGCTTCAAATAAAAATTTTTTTTTTTACACAGTAATGATATATTATTGATTTTGTCCAAAAAAAAAACACAAGTTTATTTAATTTACTTTTTTTATATTACTTATCTATTTCTTTTAAAATTTAATATTTATTCATTTATTTATTTCTTTTAAAACATAATTTTTATTTATTTGATTTACTTATTTACTATTTATTTACTAAAGGTGCGTCTGAACCTCTGAATCAAAAAGCGAAAATGGATTTCGGAATAACCATATTTATATTTTAATTTTGCTGATGCAATGTCTACGCGTTGCATCAGTTAAATTTAAGTTCTTTTTTTCTTTTTTTAAAAAACAGGAAGCTCATATATATTTTGGAATTTTATGTGAAATCGAAATTTAAAATTTTCTCATAAAATTCCATAATGTAAAATGTTTATTTTGCAAAGCTGTTATTTAAATTTTCTCATAGAAATCCAAAAGTTAAAAATTAATTTTAAAAACGGGAAACGCGTGTGTAATTAAATTTTAGAATTTTATGTGATTTAAATATTCCCATAAAATTCCAAAGGGAAAAAAAAGGTGTTTATTTACAAAAAATGTTATTTAAATTTTCTAAGGTAAAAAAAATGTTTATTTTGCAAAACTGTCATGCGCGTGTTAATTAATTATATAATTTAATTGGGTGTATCATGACTTTTAATTTCGTTAATGATATTGTTTGTAACAGCTAGACTCTCTCTAATTAATCTCATTTCTTTACAGTTACCGCGTTTAGTGGCGGTCGTTTTGTTCGTTCAGCAAATTTTTTGGGGCGAAATTATCTCACCCTGTATTCGTGAACAAATCAGATTCAACGATAATCCGAGCACTTTAAGAACTTTCGAACTCTTTTATATAGCATATCATTCGACAAATTAAGGGAAGTTTGAAGATATTACGCGAATTCTATGAAAGACCAACTCTTTATCTGAGCTTTTCAATATTAGTGTTAACAAACTAACACTAAAAGCCAGACTGTACGGGAGAATGAACGTTAATAGTGGTTTGGGCACAAATTAATAAATTAAATTAACTACCGTAGTCTAAAATCTAAAGAATCTTTTTTTTTTGTTTTATTTTTTATTCTTTTTCTTTACTTATATCAGATATAGTTTTATTGCTTAACATTTTTAATTTAATAATTTCATTTCAGAATTAAACCTAAAATGGCCATAGCCGCAAACCTAAAATCCCTTCTAATTATTATTCTTATATAAATATATTTGCTACAACGTTTTTAAGATAGCGGGGGCTGTCGCCGTTAAACTCCGTTAAACAAATTATTGAAACCCAGATTTTGAAACCAACGGATTACGTTTAAAATCCAAAACAAAAATCCAAATTCATTACTTTTTTCTTTAGATATATATTATATAGAAAAATTGAATTTTTGGGGGTTGTTTTCACAATATTGGTTTCAAGTTCCGTATTTCAGTATAATATCAGTGTTTCAATACATGTTTAGAGGGACTTGGGAAGGGGCAGCTTCCACTATTTTAATCTCTTTGTTATTGAAATTGTTGGGAAGGAGTTTTAGAATTGGATTCAAAATAAATGTTATACGCTTTTTCCAGAATATTTATATATATATATATATATATATATAAGTATATGCGATATTCTGAATTAGGAGAGATTTAGAGTTGTAATCAAAATTGGGATTGCTCCCTTTTACAGAACATTTCTTATTTTTTCTTTTTTATTAATTATATTAGTATAGTATGCTATTTTTAACTCATATTCAAATATAAAATTTAATTTACAAAATTTAATTTACAATTTTGAAATAAGAAATGAAATTATACAGAAAATTAGTAACAAAAACGCACAGTAATCGGAATTTGGAAGAATCATTGTACTGCATATTGTTATTACACTTTTTAATGTAAGTTTATTCCTTATTATGCCTAATTAACTAACTCTGCATGCTTATCTACCGTTAAATTGTGATCAATTTGCACTCCTAAATACTTTTTTTTTTTTAAGTTATATACTGCATTTAGTTTTCTTATTGTCTATTACAAATGCTTTTTTTTTATAGTTTTACTTTTATATAACATATAATACTTTTCAGGCATCTGGGGTTATAGTTGTACACTATTTCTTTTCGTAACATTAATATTCTTCCTGTAAATTCCTTTTTCCAGTTTAAAAATTAATTTGGCTTTTTCCATAATAATAATTTCCGGAAGCATCAAATATCCCGTTTTTTTATAAATTTCGACTGTTGGTGTCAGCCAGCTTAACTTGTATAAACTTTAAATTGCTTTGTTTATCAAAGTACTGACCTTTTCTTTCAGCTATGTAGCGCAATTGGACCAGTTACATATATTATACCTAATATGTGACATGATATGAGCATGATATATATTATTGGCTACTTTCCTGTTTAGTTTAAGTCAACTTCTTTTAATGGCACCAAGCATTGGCGCAATTTTGGATGCTATTTTATTGATATGATTTTCCCATTTCAGTTTTTCATCAATTATTACACCAAGGTATTTATATGTATCAACTCTTTCAATATGGACATTGTTTATCAATATTTTTAGATTTATATCAGCTTTATTCCTCATTTTATATGTGATAAATTTAGTTTTATCAGCATTTATACTCAATTTGTTACCTTTAAGCCAATTAATATATTTGTACAAATCCTCATTTATTATTCTTTCTAATTCATCTTTGGTCTTAGCACTGTAAATGAGCAATGTGTCATCCGCAAATAACTTGTAATCGGCTTGTAAATTAGCACATTGGATGATATGGATATAAAGTAGATACAAAGTAGGCCCGAGTACTGATCCTTGCGGAACACCTATATTTATAGTACACTGGTTACTCAACACATCATTAACTCTTGTAGCTATTTTCCTATTTTGTAAATAAGATCTAAGAAGATCCAGAGCTGTTCCTCTTATACCGATTTCATAGAGTCTGTTTAACAGGATTTTATGATCAACTGTATCGAATGCTTTTTTTTAAATCAACGGATACTGAACATACATAGCTCCCTGCATCTAATTTGCTTACTATAGAGTTTGTTAATGCTAAGACTGCAGAATCGGTTCCAATATCTTTTTGAAATCCAAATTGATTATCATCAAAACCTACTTCCTTTTGAATAAAATTCTGTATTCTATTATTTATTATTTTTTCAAATATTTTTCCCAAGCAACTTGTTAAAGTAATAGGCCTGTAATTTGATACATCATTGGTTGCTTTTGATTTGTGTATTGGCACAACCATACTTGATTTTAGACATTCAGGATAAATACCAGTTGTTAAACAATTATTTATTAAGTAAGTGAGCTTGGGTGCTATAATGGTTGCCACATGCCTTAGATTTGATGCTGTTATACCATCAATTCCTGGTGAATTATTTTTTAGCAGCTTAATGATTTTTAATACTTCTATTTCATTTGTTTTTCTTAGAAAAATAGATCGATCAGTAATATTGTTTTTTACTGTGTATTTTCCTGCATCAATAATATTATCCTCCAATTTGTTTCCAATTTCGCTAAAATACGTGTTAAAAGTATTAGCAATACAGAAATTATCACATATTTTAATGCCATTGTTATTTATTTCATTGATAACTTTAGTGCATGTAGACGACATTTTCAGTATACAGTTGTTTAGCACTTCCCACATTTTTCTATGATGCGACCCAGCTAAGTAGATTTTATTATTAAAATAATTTTGCTTTTCTCTCTTTATTTCCTTCGTGACACTATTTTTCAATTTTTTAAATTTGGCTTGAATTTCTGGGAAGTTAGGGTTTTTCTTTAAGTTTTTAAATAACTTATTTCTTTTTTGGATGAGGTTTATTATTTCTTTAGTCATCCAATCATTATTTTTTCTTGTTTTTATTATTTGTTTTTCAGTGGAGTTCTCTTTGGCCAATTGTAATATTCTCATGAGATCAACAACACTATTACAATTATTTGTTGAAAGTAGACTGCTAACTTGAGTTTTGTATTTTTTGATATCTGTAACGATTATTTCCTTATTGAAAATGGGCTCACGTTTGTTTATAACTTTATTTATACTTATTTGAATGGCTTTATGGTCTAAGTTAACAACATCTTCAGTAGAAATTTTAAAATCATACTTTTAATTTTTTAGATTTGATAGAACATGATCAATAATTGTACAAATGTTTTCCGTAACTCTAGAACATTTTACTTCCTTAAATTCTTCTTTACAACTTTAGCATTAGATTCTAGCATTTTTTTTAGGATCTAGAGAGCTCCGTATCAAATAATAAATCAATGTTAGTATCGCCAACCATTACAATATTTTTATATCTATTAAAAATTGATTCTAAATGTGATATGAATGTATTATTTTTTTCACTAGGACTTTTGTAACAAACCGCAAGTTTAATAACTGGACTAGTACCACATAATGATATAATTATAGTATATGAACTGTTCTATGACTTCTAATATTTTATATTGTATATTTTGTTTGACATAAATAGCAGCTCCGCCTCCTCTATTTAAATTATTTGAATTAAATAAAGTTGTATACCCAGGAATATTAAAAAATATCTCATCAGAGTATATCCAAGTTTCACCAATCATAATTATGTCAATACATTTTTTAATTTTTATAAATGATTCTATTTGGATAATATTCTTTCTGAGACATTAAAATGCACAATATTTAAATTTGAGAGTGTATTGAACATCAAGGTTTACTGATCATATAATTTTGCCAAGTTTCTCTTGTTTTCTGCAAATATTCACTGTATTTATTATCAATATGCCTCCTGTAATAAGCTAGGTCTTGAATTGCTTCTTTTCTGGATACTCCTGTATTATCATGATAAATAAAATAAAGTTGAGAAAGTTCTTTGTAGTTATTTGGCAATCCCTTTTGATGAATTAATATTTTTAAACTAGTCTGAGTGACACTTTCATAGCAAATATCATCCTTGTCATGGAAATATGATAAAAACAGCCTTACATTATTATAAATTCTGTGGTCTCTTAGTCTTGAAATTGCATAAACATTATCACCAGTATCAATTGCTTTTCTTGTTAGCCTAACAATAGGAGGGACCAATATATCGATATATGTTTTACTATTTCCCTGTACATTTTTTTCAATGTTTGGGCAGAGCGTTTCTCCCTTAGTCCAATTTGAATATTTCTTATCTGGCATTTGGAGGTTGCTTGGAGTAATGCAAGTTTTATTCTTTTCTTTATCCTCATCATTTGAAACCACGCAATCTCTTTTTTTAATTTTATTTGGATTAGCTACATCAACTATAGATTCTTTTGCAGTAGTGATATTTTTATGTTTTTTCTTTGTGAATGATAAAAAATTTAAAAGATTTCTATTATTTTTCGTTTTAATATGTGATGAATCATCTTTTGGTTTGACTATTTCTTTAACTGTTTTTATTACCGTTCCTGTTGTACTAATAACAGCAATTCTATCGTTATCAGTTTTATTATTATTATTATTAATATTATTATTATTAATGTTATTATTTTTATTTTTATTATTATTATTATTAGTATTATTATTATTATTATTAGTACTGGCATTAATATTATTATCATTAGTATTAGTATGTTCACTACTAATATCCAAAGCAATTGAGATTTTGTTTTCTTTCTCAGCTATCATTGATAGCTAATATCCAATTTTTTGTTTTAGATTTCTTAACTTTCTCTGGTAAACTGGACACGTTACACAGAAAGTCTTGTGATCAACGTTTAAACCAAGCTTAAGTGTTTCATTAACTTTTAAACAATTAATACATTTGTTAACTTTTTCTTTATTACAATCTTTATTTTTGTGATTTTGATGGCATGTGCTACACATTTCCTCTTTGGTACAATTTACAGCTTTGTGATTAAGCCCCTTGCATTTGTAGCATCGTAGAACTCTCAAAGCCTCGAAATCTTTACAACGCTCCCATCCTATTGATACCTTTTCATTTTTAATCACTTTTCGGAAAGATTCTTTATCAATTTCTATTATAGCATTATATTTAGCATTTGTCAAATTTTTGATATATTTTCACCACTTTCATAGAACTGTGCTCTAAATTAGCATTCTGTGCCTTAAATTTGTTAATTAAGTCTTCTTCAGTATATTTGACACCCATATGTACAACTTCAATTTTTGTTTTTATTTCAGCTGGCACCTTAATTTCATAATATTCCAACTTATTTTCAAGTGAATCAATAAAAGGAAATTCGTTACCTAAAGAACATTAAGTTAACATGTAAAAAACAGTGTAAAAAATTTCTTTATACGTTTTTATTAAAATTATTATTAAAATCTACCTGTTAACAGATTTCTCATATGTTTTGAATTTTTTTTTCTGTTCATAATTTACATTTTATCAGTTTCATTTTTTCTTTCTCCTTTGTATGTAAGAATTTGTAATTAGAAGTATGTTACATTACATGTGTGAATAACACTTAACATTAACATAATTAAAGAGCAGCAGCATTTTTTATTATATTTATAAAAAAAAATTCTGTATCTACCTGTTAACAGATTTCTCATACGTTTTTGATTTTTTTTTTTCTGTTCATAATTTACATTTTATAAGCTTCATTTTTTCTTTCTCTTTTGTATGTAAGTATTTGTATGTAAGTATTTGTAATTAGAAGTGTGAATAACACTTGTGAATAACACTTAACATAGAACATGTGTGAATAACACTTAACATAACATAGGGCACGCTGGTCAGCAGAAGCAACAGCAGCAGTTTGTCTTTTATTATATTTATATTAGATTTTATCCCGTTCTTCTTTTGTTTCAGTTTCAATAAGCACCATTCCATTTTTCCTATTTACCACATTTTTTCTTTAGATTTATTGGATCCACTTGTTTACTTAAATCCAATTTAGTTAATTGGCATTTTTGTTTTTGTTTCGGTTTAATAACCAGTGGTACACCTGTTTTTATTGGTGGTAAATTTTTATTGCTTACACTAGCACTTTTTAAAATATCAGCAAATGAAATATTTTGACCTATATTTATATTTTTTTTTTTGTTTTCATTGTTTAAAATTTTTAATTCACTACACAGTTCATTGTTCTTAGATATAGTGTCTCTCCGATTTGAAAGTTTCCGTAAGTTGACACATTTTCTCAATTTCGCTTTTTTTTTATTTTTTTTATTTACTTTAATCTCTCTAAATATCTTCCTTCGATCGCTTTTAGTAATTGAATAACCTATTGTTCATTTTTTTAACCTATTGAGTATCAGTATTGCTTCCCGGTCTTTCATTCATTACCATGCATTTTGTTTTTCCAAATTTAATTTTAACTTATTCATACACAGCCAATTAAAGAGATTTTATAGATATTCATTAAGTTTGGAGCAACGTTCTTCCACATTTCGGCCAACTACGTATATTAGCGCATCATCAGCAAAAAGCATAATTTTAGAAAATTTGATGCATGATTTTATATTATTTATATGAATTTGAAAACTTATTACTCCCAAAATTGTACCTTGTGGAACGCCATTTTGAATCAATTCAGTACTAGAAAGTTTACCATCCACACATGTTTTTTGTGTTCTAGCTTCTAAAAAACTTTTTAACCATTTGTGCATAATATCGTCAATACCTTATTTTTTGAATTTTTTTAATAAAATATCTCGGCCTACAGTCTCAAAAGCTCTTTTAAAGTCTAAGAAAACAGCAATAATTATTAAATTATTTTCTTTTACTAATTTCCATTCATAAAAAACAAAGTTCAATGCAGTTTCACAGGAATGTTTTCCTCTAAATGACAAACTTTTGGAATTGGTCGTACAATCGTTTCTTTCCATGTATTAGGAAGATTGCCTTCATTCATCGAAGTATTAATAATATGCATGAGAACATCCCCAATTATATTAAAGCACTCTAATATCAGTTTGGAGTTTATTCCTAAAAAATCAGTTTTTTTATTCATATTTATAATTATTTCGAATAATTCATCTCTGTTTATGTTTCTAAACTTAAAACGTGTCTCTCGATCTTCTATCATATTCTAATGTTCAATAAAACTTACGCTTCTTGATATTTCATTAATACTATTAATAAAAAATCTATTTAATTGGTTAGCAATTTTTACTGAATTATTTAATTCCTTATTATTAACAAAATGCTCTTAATAGCTTGGTTTTCTTTTGATTTTGTTATAAACTTTCCGATTGATCTCCACATTGCGTTATTGTCTCCTTCACAATTTTTAATTTTATTTTCAATAATTAGATTTTTTGCTCTTTTAATTTCTATGTTATATTTGTTTCTATTTTCTTTATCGATTGCCTAAAGATTTGAATCATTAGTTAATGCAGCTCTTTGATGTGCTACTATTTTATTATTTTTAATAATAGTTTTTTTTGTAATGAATTATACCATTCCTGCTCTTTAAATCTAATAATAATCTTCTTTCAATTATTTACCAAACTTTCAATATTATATTTAAATAAATTTGCACAAAGCTTAACATTTTCTATTCGACAAATATCCTTTATATTGTCTGTTATTAGCATATTTTCAAATCTATTTTTATTAATTTTTATTACATCTATTTCCCTTGGTTTAAATTGGTGTTTTGAGTTACAATTTATATTTAATCCAACAGCTTGATGATCCCCAATTGTCCAATCAAATCTGTTTTCAATTGATATTCTACTATTTTCTGCAATACCTGTTAAAACATAGTCAATAAGTGTTGCTGTATTTTTCGATATTCTGGTTGGGAATGTAACAACCTGTTGTAAACTACATAATTTAATAATTCTTTTCAAACTTGCCGTATCATTACTTTGAGCAAATAACATTTTTGTTCGAAATACAAATATTCTCTTCCACCCAAATTTCAAAAATTTCGGCGAATTCACTAAAACTAAACTGATTAGTGGATTTATACAATACATATAAAATCAACCTTTTCGATTTAATTTTATTTTTGTTTGAAGAATCCATAATTTGTTATTGTATTCAAAACTTTTTTGTGTAAAAATTTTTATAGAATTTTTTGTATGTATTGTAACTCCCCCCGTATGCCTAAAATTTGAATCACACTTATAAATATTATAACTCTCTAGAGAAACCTCATTTTCTTGAATATCATTTGTTATATGTGCTTCGCTAAGTAAAATCAAGTCCAAATTATTAAAACTATTCATATGTTGCAATGCAGCTAAGTTTCCAGTTAGTCCTTGAATGCTTAAGAATATTACTTTCACAAAACTATTTGCGGTTTGACTCCCATATAAAAACTTTTACGTTTTTCCATCTTAATTTTTCTTTGCAATGAAGGACATAACTTATCAAAAGCTTCATGTTCAATACTTATATTCAAATTAAATGACTAATTTGCCCTTACATTCATTAGTTTTATGATTTTCACCACACCTTGAACAGCTTAAATTTGCTGTGCATTTATCTGCCTTATGATTAAATGCTAAACATTTATGACATCTTTGTACTTATTTATTTATTTATTTACTAGTTTAACTCAAACTTTACAAAATTTTAACAATTAGTTTTATACAACATAAAAAAAAAATAGCTTATGAATTAAGTTACAATTTTATATTTCTTAAATTAAAATTTAAGTGAACAATAAAAACAACTAAATATATACAAAATCTGCCCAATGGCGTAGTGGTAAAGACGCCGCCTTTAATGTGGAAGGTCTCGGGTTCAAACCCCGGTCAGATCATATCTAATAAAAAATATCGCAAAATTGTATAACTATATCGTAATAGTTAATATCATAATATAAAATAAGATATTAATAAAAATATACAAATAATTCTTGTTTAAGATTATAGATGGCGCACAAAGTTAACATTTGTGCATTCATATTTCATAACCTTATACAATAGCTACAGCCGAGTAATCAACAGCTTTGTGAATATTATGATCAAAGAAACTGAAGCCTAGTTTAAAATAAACTTGGTAAATGCCCTATACTCCTTAAAGGAGTGGAAAAGGAATAAAAAAAAAAAAAAAAAAAATATATACAAAAAAAAAGATTTTATATTTCTATTTATACAATTTAAGTTTTTGTAATTGTTTTGAAAGTGTGAAAACGATGTTGTTCTTGTGTTTATTACCCATTATCAACATCCTATGAATTGGTTCATAATTGCCATAATTTGTTCTATGAAAACTTAACGTAAATAAATTAGTATTACGTACACGATTATTTGAATTAATTTTAATGTTATTGAGACTTTGAGAAGAAATGTTACCTTTTACAATTTCAGTAATAAAAATAACATCAGCAACTTCTCGTCTTAATTTCAAAGTTTTCAAGTGAATTAAATTCAACCTACTTTCATAAGGAGGTAAGATCAGCGGGTTTGACCATTGAAGATTTCTCAAAGTAAATCTTAAAAAATTTCTTTGCACCGCCTCTATCCTATTAATATGTACCTCGTAAAATGGTGACCAAACTTGGCTAGCATATTCTAAATTAGGTCGAACAAGACAAGAATATAAAGATTTAAGAACATAAGGATCATTAAATTCTTTAGACCAACGTTTTATAAAACCAAGCATACAATTAGCTTTATTTATAATATAACAGAAATTAAGTTTAAAGTTAAGCTTATCACCGAAGTAAACGCCTAGTTCTTTAATAGAATTTGTTTTAGGAATGCTAAATCCGTTCAAGCAGTAATTAAAACAAATCGGATTAAGACGACGTGTGAAACACATAAGTGCATATTTATTTACATTTAGAAGAAGATTATTGTTTTTACACCAATTAAAAACATTATCTTAATCATTTTGTAAGAGTAAAGCATCATGTAGTGACTCAATTTTCTTAAAAATTTTCAAGTTATCCATTGGGCATATATTTGAAGCTTACTGTTAACAATAACTGAAGAAACATCATTTACCGAGATTATAAAAAAAAGAGGACCTAAGTGACTGCCTTGTGGAACTACGCAATTGGCGTTAAAAAGTTTTGAAGTGATGTTTCTAAATAAAACACTGTAGGTCCTATCAGATAAATACGAGTCAACACATTTCACAAAAATATCTGGGAAACCAAGTTTTCTCAGCTTTATCAGTATTATAGAATGTGATAAAACATCAAATGCTTTACTATAAACTGTAAAGATAACATCTGTTTGAAACCCTTCTTCCATATTTTTTGTAAAAGTTGAAACTGACTCAACAAAATTAGTAACTGTTGATTTCTTATCCATATATCCATGTTGATTATGAACCAAAAAAGATTTACGGTGACTATGAATAGAATCATACATTATTAATTCGAACAGATAGAAGGGAAAACTCCTGAATTTAAAGAAGAGTTAAACAGTATTGAAAGGGGAATAGCCAAAGCACTTGAACACTTTTTAAGTATAACTTCCGGAATACCATCAGGTCCGGGAAGATTATTATTTACCAAGTTTATATGTTGTTTTATGAATTTAAATTATTATTCAGACAATAATTTAAATTCATCAAAAAGAATTTTAAAACTATTATAGTCATGCGAATTCTTCGATTTAAGATAACAACGCCAAGCTTTATTCTTTTTATTTCTGAGTTTTCTCAAATCCGAATTGAACCATGGTGAATTTAATAAAGGGTTTCGATTCTAAGATTTTGGTAAAAATTGCCGAAAGCCTTCAAAAATAACTTCATAAAACCTTTTTGTCATTATATTAACATCTGTATTATTAAATACAGAATAAAAATCAAAGGAACTAATGAATTCATTTATAGCAGCAAAGTTAGCTTTGTTAAAGTTAAAACTATAAGAATTAGAATAATCAGAATTGATTGGTGAATTTACACAAAGAGTAAAACTTAAAGGTGGGTGAAACTTATCAATACCTATTAAAGGGAAGGTATTTTCGCAGAAAATTAAATTGTTCCATTCAGAAGTAAACACTAAATCAAGTTGTTTACCCTGAAAGTTACAAATTTCTGAGACTTGTTGCAAATAATTAGTATTTAGTTTATCAATAAATACATATTCACATTCGGTCCTAATATGTTTCGGAATCATAAAATGTTCCTCGTCATGCTTTACCCATTTAAGATTGGGTAGATTAAAATCACCACATAAAATAAATTCATCTTTAGGACTAAAGTCATTGCAAATAAAATCTATCGTTTTACCTACACAGGTATAAATATCAGAATCAGACGAAGGAGGAATATAACAGTTAACAAGATATAAATTTTTAGAAGGAAGTTCAATTTTCACAATAATAACTTCAAGGTCTTGTAATCCAGGGACATTGACTTGATTTGCATTTATTTGAAGTATTTTTTTTACCGCAATTAAAACTCCACCTCATTTAGGAATTACACCATTAGGGTAATCGGATGGATTAGAATGTCTATATTTATATATAATATCTATATTGTCAAAATTTCCTAGTCCTAGTCTTAAAATAATGAATGATTTGTATAATCGTGTTCTAGAAAGTAAAACTCGTAATAACATCAAAGTTTTAATTAATAACGAAGGACTCCCAACGACCTAGTCGACCTATAAAGACCTAGTCTTTGTTCTCAAGCCTCTAACATTTTGATAATAAAAAGACATATTATATTTATTTAAGTTACGGTTGATAGATACCTTGAGAAGATTATTTCGAGGAACTGGGGAGAAAAAACTTATTATAACTTTCACGAGCTGAGTTTAAATGTTTATAATTATTACTCTCAGAGTGACTTCGATAAGATTTAAGATCCTCTTTTACATCTTTTTCCGAAACATCTGTAGAATTGTGAAATTTAATATATAACTTATATAGGTCACTTATGATATTTAGTTGGGAGTCCTTCGTTATTAATTAAAACTTTGATGTTATTACGAGTTTTACTTTCTAGAACACGATTATACAAATCATTGTGAAGATAAGCTAAAAATAACCTTTATTATAAACTCGTTCCTCCCGAAATCTTGAAAGAGCATACGCGCCCTCTCTGAGTAGTGATTCATGAGTCATTCTAGTAATGGGTGGCATAAGAGGTTTAACAAACGACTTTTTTATTGTACTTTATTGTATTTACAGTATTAGAATGACTTTTTTCAAGTACATTTGTAGGAGAAGCCGAATTAATGGCTACATTTGCATAGCTGGTAATATTATTACCATTGTCAATTTTATTATTGTAAATACCACTATGTACAAAATTAGAGTACTTATTTTTATCAATAGAAAAAGTTGAATAAGTTACTGAAGTTAAAGAACTATTATTATTCGAAGTCGAATAAGTTAAAGTATTTAAAAAGCTAGTATTATTATTACTATTGTCTTTATTGCTATTATCAGTACTTATTTGTAAGTATTTGTTTTGTTGTGAAGTTGTAAATAATTCTGTATGAGTGTTTGTTTCATTGTGGCTATTAAAACTAACCTGTTTCTTATTTGGACTAATTTTAGTATTTTTGTTTTTATTTTATTTATTACTTCTATTTTTATTTACTAATTTTTTTATATTTTTATTTTGGTTTATTTTTACATTTCTAGAATTTAAATTATTTTTATTTTATTCATTTTTTTCATTTTTATTTTTTAAATTTGAGTTACTATTCTGTTCTACTCGTATATTTTTACTTACAATTTTCTTTCTTGAATCCTTAAAATCCGTCACTATCGTACCTTGTTTCCATACCTTACATTTTTTGATAGCCTTCACCGTTGATGATGGAACGCTGATTTTATAAGTAAAATATTTTGGTTCAAAATTTTAACCCACGTGGAGTAATTGATTTACAGTAAATATCTTCACAATTGAATGTTGTCTTTACAAAATCAACCAAACGCTGTTCTGTAGTGTTGGTGCTCAAATTTGAAATTGAATGCAAAATTTAACTTGTATGAATGCAAAATTTAACTTCAATAATTGAGTTGTCGGGGGTTCGGCGGTGGCAGCCTTCGTAATAAAAATGTAATATTTTTTAACATATTATTTCAGTTTATTAAAAAAACAAGTGATGAAAAAAACCAAGGGTTTTTAAAAAGCATATTTTCAAAATTATATAGGGTTTGTTACTGAGTTATCATTTAGTTTTATAAAAATATACATAAAAACAAGTAAAGAAACAGTCAGTCGGTGCAACCGACTTAGAAATACCCTACACCTATTTGGTTCAAATTTAAGGACATATCCATAAGTCATTTTAACACCATAGAAGCTGTTATTAATTTGATCGTAAGTCATAGCTAACCAAATTAACTGTATAATACTAAAAACATTTTCTAATTACACTATCTATTAAAAAATACTACAAATTCTTACTAATTAATCTATTTAAAAATATTAAAAAACAATTATTCCAATTCAATTACAAAATGAAAAAATTCTAATTATTAAATTTTGTGATAAAAAGATAATCAAAGCATAATATATTTAATAATCCAAATTTTTAAAAATTGCTATTATTTTAAATGGTTAGTTTATATACCTAATAGAAAAGCTTATAAACGCAAAATATGCAATAAATAGTATTTCTAAAATACAATTACAAATTTAGACCTTTTCATATAATTCATTTAAATATAAAAATAAATTTTACATAAATGCAGCAAGTACCTTTGAACATAGCTGAACCACTACAATTAAGTCTAGATTTCGGAGACACATAGGACATAGGAAATATATTCTTTGGCTTCGAAATTAAACTCGACCACAACCAATTCCCACGGTACTTTCATTACTAGTAACCTACTGTTAAATTTCATCAAAATACCGGCATTATTTTTTGAGTTATGGTGTTTTTAAGATATATGTTTGTTAGTCCTTGAACTTTTCAAGGGTTCCTGAACCCGAAATTATGGTACGATTTCGCCCATATGCAGTCCCGTCATACTTTCAATACTAGTTAACCCTTGTACACAATTGGAACGCTCTATCTTAATTTTAAGTTACTAGTTTTATTAATTTCGATGATAAGCTTTTACACATTGGGGGGTCTAAGAGAGGTTCTGAACCACCACTCCAATTGATCCCAAATTAGGGGGGCACGCAAGAAATAGTAAAGAACACCCTGGGCCAAATTTGAAGCTTCTACATTTGTTTCAAGTTACTATCTTTATTAATTTCGAAAATATGCTTTAAGGTCCTAAGAACTGAGTGGCTGGTTCCCGATCCACTACTCCAATGGGGCCCAAATTTCAAAGACACTTACGAAATAGGAAGGGACACCCTGATACCAAATTTGGAGGTTCTATCTTCATTGGTTTCGGAATTATGCTCGTTTGGCCTAAATTCGATCAAAAGGTTCTAAGTTCCGAACCCATTGTCCAATACTCACCGTACTTAATCACCGCCGTAGTTTCGCTGCCAATAACCTACAGCACAAATTTCATGAAGATAGCCTCATTAGTTGTTGAGTTATCGTGATTTTTTATATATGTTCTTTAGCCCTGACATCGATTAAAAGGTCCGGAATCCGAACCGTTGGGCTGATTTCGCCCTTATATAGTCCGCGCTGTACTTATAGTACTAGTTAACCCTTGTACACAATTTGAACGGTCTATCCTAATTTTAAGTAACTATTTTTAGTAATTTCGATTATAAGCCTTTAAAACTTGGGAGGTCTGAGAGGGGTACAGAACCACCACTCCAATTGATCCCAAATTAGGGGAACACGCAAGAGATAGTAAAGAACACCCTTGTGGCAAATTGGAAGCTTCTACATTTTTTCAAGTTGTTATCTTTATTAATTTTAAAGATATGCTTTAAGGTCTTCGGAAATGTGTGGCTGGTCCCCGACCCACTACTCCAATGGGACCCAAATTCACAAGGCACTTAGGAAATAGGAAGGGACACCCTGATACTAAATTTGGAGGTTCTATCTTCATTGGTTTCGGAATTATGCTCGTTTGGCCTAAATTCGATCAAAAAGTTCTAGGTTCCGAACCCATGGTCCAATCCCGACCTTACGCAATCCCCGAAGTAGTTTCATTACCAGTAACCTACAGCACAAATTTGATGAAGATAGCGTCATTAGTTGTTGAGTTATCGTGATTTTTTATATTTGTTCGTTAGCCCTGAAACCGATTAAAAGGTCCAGAATCCGAACCCATGGGCCGATTTCGCCCATATGCAATCCCCGCCGTACTTTCAGTCCTAGTAACCTACAGTTAAAATTTCATCAAGATAGCTCCATTATTTTTTGAGTTATCGTGCCTACGGACGGACGGACGGACGGACATGGCTATATCGACTAAGGCGGTCACGCTGATCACAAATATATATACTTTTCCATATCTAGCTCGCTTCCTTTAGGTGGTTACAAACACCATACCAAAGTTAATATACCCCTTTACCTATTCTATAGGTGTAGGGTATAATAAATGATAATATTAGAATTTAGTTATTTTATCAATTTATTAATAAAATAGATTAATAAAAATAGTGAAATCAATACTTAGAATACAATCTCTGTTAACAAGTTGGAAATATAATGTTGGAGCTTGAATGTTAACGTTTAATTTTGGAAAAACATACACTGGTGAATAAGTAACTGTTTTATAAAAGCTTAAAAGTTTAAATTTTTAAGACCTAGTAGTCCTTAAATTGGGAAGGTTCCCAAATTTTTTGCTTAGCAAACTTATGATGGATCTGCCCATCCCTCTTCTGTCCCCACCCTTTCATTTTTTTAGGTTCTAGGGAACTAATTGTGAACTCCACCAAAATTTGGAATTTCACCCCTAATTTTTTCTAATTTCAACCCAAAATTTATCTGTGGTTAAAATTTCTTAACTCTTTTTCAAACGGTGTAAAAGTTTTATAAACATACGGACGGACGGACGGACAGAGTAAAGCTATATTGGCACATTTCTACAAAAGTTTTTGAATTATTGGCAAATATTGCTGTTTTTATCTCTTTGTTAATGTGATTTATTATATTTATGCATTCATTTGTAGAATGAAATATATGCCCCATGTCTATTCCATTTAGCTCCTGTAAATCTATTTCTATTTCAAAATCATTAAATGCTTCATTTTTTTTAGCTATTTTATAAGTATTTCGAAAAATTTTCTCAGTAGTATCGGTTTGATGAGAAATCATGAGTTTCCAATGTCTTTTTTTTTATACCCTACACCTATGAAATAGGAAAAGGGGATATTAACTTTGGTATGGTGTTTGTAACCACCTAAAGGAAGCGAGCTAGATATGGAAAATTATGTATTATATTTGTCATCAGCGTGACCTCCTCAGTCGATATAGCCATGTCCGTTCATCCGTCCGTAGGCACGATAACTCAAAAACTAATGGAGCTATCTTGATGAAACTTTAACTGCAGGTTACTAGGACTTAAAGTACGGCGGGGATTGCATATGAGCGAAATCGGCCCATGGGTTCGGATTCTGGACCTTTTAATCGGTCTAAGGGCTAACGAACATATATATGTTGTAGGGTACTGGTAATGAAATTACGGCGGTGATTGCGATCGGTGGGTAATGTACAATGGGTTCGGAACTTAGAACTTTTTGATCGAATTTAAGCCAAACGAGCATAATTTCGAAACCAATGAATATAGAACCTCCAAATTTGGTATCAGGGTGTCTCTTTCTTTTTCCTTAGTGTCCTTGAAATTTGGACCCCATTGGAGAAGCGGGTCGGGGACCAGCCACACATTTCTGCAGGCCTTGAAGCATATCTTTAAAATTAATAAAGATTGCAGCTTGAAAAAATGTAGAAGCTTTAAATGGCACAAGGGTGTTCTTTACTATTTCTTGTGTGCCCCCTAATTTGGGATCAATTGGAATAGTGGTTCAGTACTCCTCTTAGACCTCCCTAGGTTTAAATCTTATAAATGAAATCAGTAAAAATAGTTACCTAAAATTAATATATAACGTTCCACTTGTGTACAAGGGTTAACTGGTATTTAAAGTATAGCGTCGACTGCATATGGGCGAAATCACCCCAAGGGTTCGGATTCTGGACCTTTTAATCGGTCTAAGGGTTAACGAACATATAAAAAATTACGATAACTCAACAATTATTGTTGAATTTTATCTTCATAAAATTTGTGTTGTAGGGTACTGGTAATGAAACTACGGCGGTGTTTTTTCTATTTCCTTAGTGTCCTTGAAGTTTGGGACCAATTGGAGTAGTAGACCACACACAGTTCCGAAGACCTTAAAGCATATTTTCGAAATTAATAAAGATTGCAACTTCAAACAAATTTAGAAGTTTCAAATTTGGTACATGGGTGCTCTTTACTATTTCCTGCGCGTTCCCCTAATTTTGGATCAATCAGAGTGGTGGTTCAGTACCCCTCGTAGATCCACCAAGGTTTAAAAAACTTATCATCGAAACTAATAAATATAGTAACTTAAAATTAAGATAGAATGTTCCAATTGTGTACAAGAGTTAATTAGTATTGAAAGTATGACGGGAACTGCATATGGGCGAAATCAGACCATGGTTTTGGGTTCTGGAACCTTTGAAAAGTTCAAGAGCTAACAAACGTATATTTTAAAACACGATAACTCAAAAAATAATGCCGCTATTTTGATGAAATTTAAAGTCTAGGTTACTAGTAATGAAAGGACCATGGGAATTGGTTCTGGACGAGTTTGGTCAATGAGTTCGGATTCTAGAAGCTTTTGATCGATCTGAGGCCAAACAAGTATAATTTCAAAGCCAAAGAATATATTTCCTATTTCCTATGTGTCCCCGAAATTTATACTTAATTGTAGAGGTGGTTCAGGTAGCTCCTAAGAAATCCCAAAATTAAAAGCTTATCTTCGAAATTCATAAAGATAGAAACTTTAAATTTGATACACGAGGGTTCTTTCCTATTTCCGTTTTTATTTAACACTTTTATATTTTTAAAAAGCTAAGAGTTTTACCATAAAACATATTATGTATAATATTTTATAAATTAAAAACAAAATAATTTTTTATAAACATTAAATTTCTTTTTTGTTAATTTTTACTATATCATATATTTTATTGAATTATTACCATAGGTTATATATAACTAAGACTTTTTGTACGATACCCAATTATTAAATTTTGTGATAAAAAGATAATCAAAGCAAAGATAATCAAAGGAAGCTAAAAATAAACATATTATTAAAAGTATTGAAAAAACAGGGAATGACTCTAGAAAACTATGGAAATTATTAAATAATACTATACAAAATAATAATAACCAAAAAACTGAAACTATTACTTACGTTTTAAAGAAAAATGGTGAGAAAACCATTAATGAAAACGAGACGGTAGGTACTATTAATAAATTTTTTAATGAAATAAGTAAATGTGTTCTAACTGAGAGTCGGAATTCTTGCACGGTTAATAATGCTGCTTATAAAATATAAAATAGTAAATCGTTATTTCTTACTCCTGTTACAGAAGCTGAAATCTATCAAATTATCATGAAATTAAATAAAAATGCAACTCCAGGATTAGATAAAATAACAAATTTAGACTTAATTGTAGTGGTTCAGCTATTTTCAAAGGTATTTGCTGCATTTATGTAAAATTTATTTTTATATTTAAATGTATTATATGAAAAGGTCTTAATTTGTAATTGTATTTTAGAAATCCATTTACTGAATATTTTGCGTTTATAAGCTTTTCTATTAGGTGTATAAACTAACCATTTAAAATAATTGCAATTTTGAAAAATTTGGATTATTAAATATATTATGCTTTGATTATCTTTTTATCACAAAATTTAATAATTAGAATTTTTTCATTTTGTAATTGAATTGGAATAAATATATTTTCATTTATTGCAAGTTTTTTAGTTTTTTAATATTTTTAAATAGATAAATTAGTAAGAACTTGTAATATTTTTTAATAGATAGTGTAATTAGAAAATGTTTTTAGTATTATAAAGTTAATTTGGTTAGCTTACGATCAAATTAATAACAGCTGGTTAGCTTGCGATCAAATTAATAACAGCTTTTACGGTAGGGTATTTCTAAGTCGGTTGCACCGACTCACTGTTTCTTTACTTGTTTCAATATTGTTTGGATCCTGTGTGTGTGCGTCATAGAGATTTTCTGATTTTTTTTGTCGAATATCCATACCTCTGTATGTACTACTATATCAATATCCTTGAGTTCTGAAATCACTTCTTCTTCTAATTCTAATATTTTACAGATATTTAAATATAAAATATTTAGATTCCGTATTTGTTTTCTCATATTTGGGTGATTGATCATTATTTTTATTTTTTTTTAAGCGCTAACTGTTCAACTGTTAGGCTAATAAGCCTGTCTATACCATAGGTACATGTTTTAACTGGGGATCATATTATATTCGTGTTATTAGAATTGGTCTTATTGAATTCCACATACAATTTAAATATGAGATAGTACTAGGCCTTATAACTACGCCGACCATTCGTCCCGTATTAACCGGGACAGTCCCGTATTTGAGTTTGCTCTCCCGCGTTATTATTTTTATACCCTACACCTATAGAATAGGTAAAGGGGTATATTAACTTTGGTATGGTGTTTGTAACCACCTAAAGGAAGCGAGCTAGATATGGAAAAGTATATATATTTGTGATCAGCGTGACCGCCTTAGTCAATATAGCCATGTCCGTCCGTCCGTCCGTCCGTAGGCACGATAACTCAAAAAATAATGGAGCTATATTGATGAAATTTTAACTGTAGGTTACTAGGACTGAAAGTACGGCGGGGATTGCATATGGGCGAAATCGGCCCATGGATTCGGATTCTGGACCTTTTAATCGGTTTCAGGGCTAACGAACAAATATAAAAAATCACGATAACTCAACAACTAATGACGCTATCTTCATCAAATTTGTGCTGTAGGTTACTAGTAATGAAAATACTTCGGGAATTGCGTAAGGTCGGGATTGGACCATGGGTTCGGAACCTAGAACTTTTTGATCGAATTTAGGGCAAACGAGCATAATTCCGAAACCAATGAAGATAGAACCTCCAAATTTGGTATCAGGGTGTCCCTTCCTATTTCCTAAGTGTCTTGTGATTTCGGGTCCCATTGGAGTAGTGGGTCGGGGACCAGCCACACATTTCCGAAGACCTTAAAGCATATCTTTAAAATTAATAAAGATAACAACTTGAAAAAATGTAGAAGCTTCCAATTTGCCACAAGGGTGTTCTTTACTATCTCTTGCGTGTTCCCCTAATTTGGGATCAATTGGAGTGGTGGTTCTGTACCCCTCTCAGACCTCCCAAGTTTTAAAGGCTTATAATAAAAAAATAGTTACTTAAAATTAGGATAGACAAAATAGTTACTTAAAATTAGGATGTGTACAAGGGTTAACTAGTACTATAAGTACAGCGCGGACTATATAAGGGCGAAATCAGCCCAACGGTTCGGATTCCGGACCTTTTAATCGATGTCAGGGCTAAGGAACATATATAAAAAATCACGATAACTCAACAACTAATGAGGCTATCTTCATGAAATTTGTGCTGTAGGTTATTGGCAGCGAAACTACGACGGTGAGGACTGGACAATGGGTTCGGAACTTACAACTTTTTGATCGAATTTAGGCCAAACGAGCATAATTCCGAAACCAATGAAGATAGAACCTCCAAATTTGGTATCAGGGTGAACCTTCCTATTTCGTAAGTGTCTTTGAAATTTGGGCCTCATTGGAGTAGTGGATCGGGGACCAGCCACTCAGTTCTTAGGCCCTTAAAGCATATTTTCGAAATTAATAAAGATAGTTACTTGAAACAAATGTAGAAGCTTCCAATTTGCCACAAGGGTGTTCTTTACTATTTCTTGCGTGCCCCCCTAATTTGGGATCAATTGGAGTGGTGGTTCAGAACCTCTCTTAGACCCCCCAATGTGTAAAAGCTTATCATCGAAATTAATAAAACTAGTAACTTAAAATTAAGATATAACGTTCCAATTATGTACAAGGGTTAACTAGTATTGAAAGTATGACGGGGACTGCAATTTGGTCGAAATCGTACCATGGTTTCGGGTCCTGGAACCCTTGAAAAGTTCAAGGGCTATCAAACATATATCTTAAAAACACTAGAACTCAAAAAATAATGCCGCTATTTTGATGAAATTTAAACTCTAGGTTACTAGTAAGGAAAGTACCATGGGAATTGGTTGTGGTCGAGTTTAATTTCGAAGCCAAAGAATATATTTCCTATGTCCTATGTGTCTCCGAAATCTAGACTTAATTGTAGTGGTTCAGCTATGTTCAAAGGTACTTGCTGCATTTATGTAAAATTTATTTTTATATTTAAATGAATTATATGAAAAGGTGTAAATTTTTAATTGTATTTTAGAAATACATTTATTGCATATTTTGCGTTTATAAGTTTTTCTATTAGGTATATAAACTAACCATTTAAAATAATTGCAATTTTTAAAAATTTGGATTATTAAATATATTATGCTTTGATTATCTTTTTATCACAAAATTTAATAATTAGAATTTTTTCATTTTGTAATTGAATTGGAATAAATATATTTTCATTTATTTCAAGTTTGTTTGTTTTTTAATATTTTTAAATAGATAAATTAGTAAGAATTTGTAGTATTTTTTAATAGATAGGGTAATTAGAAAATGTTTTTAGTATTATACAGTTAATTTGGTTAGCTATGTCTTACGATCAAATTAATAACAGCTTCTATGGTGTTAAAATGACTTATGGATATGTCCTTAAATTTGAACCAAATAGGTGTAGGGTATTTCTAAGTCGGTTGCACCGACTGACTGTTTCTTTACTTGTTTTAATACGAGACAGTATAAAGTTCTCCATATTCCAATGGTCCTATTGAAAGAATATTTTCTTTGATGAACAATTTATGCACGGCAGAAAAATCCCAACTTCAACTAGTGTCTTTAAAATCCATATTAATCACCAAACACAACTTTGGAATGAAGTGTACGGAATTTAAGGATTTTCTATCCAACCAAAATAATGTAATTCTGAAAAAATTACATTCATTAGAAAAATATCAAAAAATTTAACAGCAGATTAAAAAAATTAATTGTGCAAATCGAACTTGTGTATTATTAATATTTTTTAATTCTTATAAAAAAATCTTTTTGTTTCAATTTTCGAAATTGAACTTTTTCGTTTATTTATTTTTATTTTTTTGCTTGTTTATTAATTTGAAATTGCTTTTTGTTATGTTTTTATTTTTATTTTATTTTATATTGTGTTTGGTTCTTTATTTTATGTGTAATAATATGTAATAAATCAATTAACTTCTTTTTTTAAATATTTTTCTAAAAATTATATTTTTAAATTTAGTGTCCCGTAGTTTTTTCTGAAAAATAATGGTCGGCGTACTTATAACATGTAGAAACGTCTTAGATTTTCAATATTTGCAATTCTATTTTTTGTTTATATTGTAATATTTTATATTTTACTTATATGATATTCTATATCTGCGAGTTATATTATTTAATTAAATTATTTGTTTATATTTTGCATTTGTTTATATTTTTATATTAAAGTATTTTTATTAAAGATTTATAATTATTAATTATTGATTATGTCATTAATTTGAACCCAATGGCGAATGGTAACTGAGTCGAGTCGAAAACCAGGAAAGTTTTTTCACTTTCACTAGAATTCGAACCTGGGCCCTTCCGCATGAAAGGTCGGCACTCAACCACTGTGCCACCCAGCTGTTGATGGAATGGAATTATGGAATGCTTATCATATAATTTTGCCAGTTTTCTCTTATTTTATGAAGATACTCTCGATATTTATTATCAATGTGGTTTCTATACGTTTTAAGATCCTTTATAATATCCTCATGAGAGACTCCGATATTTTCATGATATTTAGATATATTTTACATAGTTCTTTATAATGTGTTGGTAATCCTTCTTGATCGATTAGTACTTTGATATTTATTTGTGGTATACCATTATAAAACATACGAATACCAGCTTGATCATAAAAATATGATAAATATATTCTCACGTTGCTATATATTCTGTGATCTCTTAATCTGGATAGTACATATACGTTATCACCACTTTCAATTACTCTTTTTGTAAGTTTTACAATTAGAGGCACCATAGGGTCAAGCAAACTTGTATTGGTATCTTTAGAAATATTCAGATTAATCTGTTTATTATTTTCGGTTTTTTGGATTTCGTGTTTCCCTTTTGTTCCAGTTAGAGTATAAAAAATTTGTATCTGCTTTACTTTTTACACTACTTTATGTAAATTATTTAAATGACAAACTTTATGGATTAAATTTTATAAGTTTTTTTTTAAAGGATACAAACATTTTTTTCTTAGAGTTGTTAGCGGTCGAGCAGTATTGAAGAGGGATTAAGCTGAAAATGCATCCATTACGAGTATAATATAAAATTTTTTTTAAATTGAATTAAAACAAGGAAGAGTGTAGAAGAGGAAACTTTGTCCAGTCTGGGATACCCGTATGACCGTAATATAGACATTATATAATCCGGTTAATTACTTAGGCTTTCAGTTTTGTACAAAAAAAAATATAACTTGAAAAGCAGCTCTTTAAAACATCTTATCTTAAATCTTCTAGTACACCGAGTATATTTTATTCAGACGTTGGACATTAAAGTTAACTACTATTGATATATGGTAGTAATCATAATAAAAAGAAGTTGTATGGCAACTACTCGAACCCACTGAAGTAGATAAAACAAGTTTAAACAATATTAAACAATAAATAATTTATTAGGTAATTGCATAAAAAAATCATATTTTAGTCAATTTTGTTGATTTGAAATCACCTCAATATCGTATTTGGTATTGTTCGTAGAAATATTTTATTTAATATAATTGTATTTTTGGTATACTTAGTAAAATCAAATTGAGATTATTTCCTAGCTCAATTTTTATTTTTATTTTGTTTGTATGTCAATCGATGTCAAGTTGGACGATTTCTTTTTAAAAAATTTTATTTAATATTTTTATTGTTGCTTTTTTTATTTGTATGTGAATCGATGTATGTATGTACATTTGTGTATTTTGTATATATGTATTTCTTTATACAATTTGGACGATTTCTTTTTATTAGAAAATAGAGAACCTTTGAAAATAAATAACAGTTATTCAAGCACTAAATGCTGTTCTAACAAAAATGCAAGAAATTTTAATGTACCTTTTGAATATTTTCAAACTGTCTCGTCAGACGAAAAAAGTTGTTTTTGAAGGCATTGTTTAAAATGTCAGATGAATTCAGATTTTTATTTAGAACAGTATTCGACACTTCATTAAAGATTAGCTTTCTTTAAGAAAAAAATTTAATTTAAACAAGTAAAGAAACAGTCAGTTGGTGCAACCAACTTAAGAAATACCCTACACCTATTTGGTTAAAATTTAATGACATATCCATAAGTCATTTTAAAACGCTTCTATGGTTACGATACGATGTTTTTAATTTGATCGTAAGACATAGCTAATCAAATTAACTTTATAATACTAAAAACATTTTCTAATTACATTATCTATTAAAAAATATTACAAATTCTTACTAATTTGTCTTACTAATTTTATTTTAAAATATTTAAAAACAAAAAAAATTGAAATAAATGAAAATATATTTATTCCAATTCAATTACAAAATGAAAAAATTTTAATTATTAAATTTTGTGATAAAAAGCTAATCAAAGCATAATATATTTAATAATTAAAATTTTTCAAAATTAATGGTTAGTTTATGTACCTATTAGAAAAGTTTATAAACGCAAAATATGCAATAAATGTATTTTTAAAATACAATTACAAATTTAGAACTTTTCATATAATTCATTTAAATATAAAAATAAATTTTACATAAATGCAGAAAGTACTTTTCAACATAGCTGAACCAATAACTTTAATTTCAATCGATATCCCTCCAGAACAAACTCTATCCAATTCTGATCTTCCAAACCTTCTTTCAAATATTAAAACAACCATAATTCTAGCAGGTGACTTCAATGCTTGGAGCCCGCTATGGGGCTCATCGTCATACAACATTAAGGGCAAAACTATAGAAGACTCGGTGCTAAGTAATAATTTATCAATTTTAAACAATGATGGTCCAACTCATTTCTCAACACATAACACTTTTACCAATATAGATCTCACTATTTGTACTCCTAATTTAATACCATACATATCATGGAAAATTATCAAAGACCTTCACAGTAGCGACCATTACCCTATTTTAAGTAAACTTACATTTCCCAATGCTAAGTCAAACTTACACTCAAAACCCGTACGTTTCAATTGTAAACGAGCCAACTGGTCAAAATTTAAAGATTTAGTAATTAAATCAAATAATAAATTATTACAAAACGAAAACGTTAACAAAGAAACAGCATCAATACAAAAAATCATCCGCACAGCTGCTAATGAATCTATCCCAATAAGCTCTAACAAAAAATTGGGTCGAAATGTCCCGTGGTGGTCTGCAAAATTAAAAAATTTAAGAGAAGAAAAACAAATCGCCTGGAAGAATTTTTGTAAAACACGTACACTAACAAATTTCATTTTGTACAAAAGAAAAAATGCTCTATTTACTAGAGAAAAAAAAGAAGCAAAAAAAGTAGCATTTAATAAATTTACAGAAACTATTAACCCTAGTACCAACACCTCTAAAATTTGGCAAAACATTAAAGTATTAACCTCAAACTACACTGCTTTTCAAATCAAAACAATTAAAATTAATAACTCTACAATTTTTGATCCACAAACAATTTCCACAACGTTCGCAAAATACTTCTCAGAAAGTTCGAAAACAGATAACTTTCCATCCCTTTTCAGAGAAAATAAAAACAAATCCACTTCATTACAAATACATATCCCTCCGAGTTTTAAAGCGAAGTTACTAGAATCACAATTCAATGAACACGAATTTGAACTGTGTTTAAAATCCCTTACAGGAACAACTCCGGGAATAGACAAAATCATATATCAAATGATTAAAAATTCTCCCAAGTTATTTAAAAACAGAATACTTAAACTTTATAACAAAATTTTCGAAACGGGAATTATTCCTCAAGTGTTCAAAATAGCGGCCATTATTCCAATAAGTAAACCGAACAAACCAATTGATGAAATATCTAGTTACAGACCAATCTCACTGCTTCCTTGCTTAGGAAAAATTTTTGAAAAAATGGTCTCTAAAAGAGTAATGTGGTTTCTTACAGCTACGAACTCACTATCTTCAAATCAAGTCGGTTTTAGATCCGATTCTTCAACGATTGATGCCCTTCTATATATAGACCAACTAATTTGCAAAAAACTTTCGTCAAAAAATCATATATCTATACTAGCTATAGATTTTGAAAAAGCTTTTGACAAAATAGGTATCAATGTCGTATTAAAAAAGCTGCAAGAATTAAAAATAGGACCTACAATGTTCGGCTTCATTAAATCTTTTTTAACCAATAGACAAATCCACTGTAGAGTAAATAACATACTATCCTCCACTTACTCACTTTATAATGGGATGCCTCAGGGCTCTCCGTTATCTGTAACACTATTTTTAATAGCATTCGAAGAAGTCAATAAAATCATTTTAAAACATAAAAATCTAAACCACTGCATCTACGCTGACGATTTATATATTATAAGCAAAGTACAAAACAACAATGAAATATCGCAACAATTTACCGAAGTCCTGAACGAAATAGAGAAATGGTCACAATACTCTGGAACAAACATATCAATAGAAAAGAGCAAACATTTACACATCTGTAGAAAAATAAACTGCAACAATATATCAATTAATTTTAAAAATAATAATATTAGTAACGTTAAAGAACTAAAAATCTTAGGTTTAATTTTTGATTGTAAACACAGTTTCCTAAATCATTGTAATTATTTAAAAACTAACTTAGCTGCCAGATTAAATATTATTAAATTCCTATCATCTTCCAATAGCCACATGCATACTAACTCTCTAATAAATATGACTAAACTAACACTGCTTTCGAAAATTGACTATGGATTGCAAATATATGGAAAATGTGCGAAAACTCACTTGAATAAATTAAAAGCTCCTTATCATGCTGCAATTAGAACCAGTCTAAGAGCATTTAGAACAACACCAACAAAAAATCTACTAGCAGAAGCTGGGTTTCTCAAATTAGAGGATCGAAAACAGTACTTAACAAATCGGCTTATCAACAAGTTATTCTGTGACTCAAACAACCTCTTACACACCGAGATGAAATACTTAAAATCGAGAAAAAGAACCCTACGTATGGAATCAACCTTAACGGCTATATACAAACTGTATTTAAAACTGGATCTAAACATAAAGCCAATGGTGCAAAAACAAATAAATTTTTCTCCGTGGCAACAAGCTGAACAGGTATTTATCGATGAACTTGCAAACTTCCGAAAACAATACACCTCGAATACTCAATATCAACAGTTATACGCAGAACAATCTGCAAGTCTCAAGCAAGCCAACTAGAAACTACTATTCACAGATGGATCTAAAACTGATATAACCGTTTCCTTTGGTGTAGTTAACGAAAACGGTACCACCATAGCTCAAGGCCTTCTGCCGCAGTCTGCTAATATTTTCGAAGCTGAATTACAAGGCATACTCTGCTCCTTACAACATGCAAGGGAAAACAAAGGTAAATTTCTCATATGCACAGATAGCCTTTCAGTCTTTCAAGCTATAAAAAATACAAGAAATGAATCCGGTCCAATAAACTACACAAGGCAACAATGCTTTATAATGCAGAATAAAGTAAAAATCATGTGGGTTCCTAGTCACATAGGTATAACTGGCAACGAACATGCCGACTTAGCTGCGAAATCCGCAAACAATTACCCACTCTACACATTTATGCCATTTTCCAAAAAATCAATAAACACAAAGGCATCTAAAATAATTCTAAAGACTGTAAAAACTGAATGGGCAGATTATATACATCAGTACAAATCAGTTAACAAAGACCGTTCAGCTATCAAACTTCCCACAACAACTTCAACCAAAATTAACCGATGCTTTGTCAGAACACGTCTAGGACACACAGCATTAACACATTCGCACTTACTCAAAAAAGAAACTCAACCAATACGCCAATTATGCAACAGATCCGCCTTAACCATCCCACACATCCTAACATGAATGCACAGCCATCTCACAAAACCGCCAATCCATATTTAAAAACAACAATTCTTCAGATCTCCTATGTTTCCCCTCCGATACTAATATTAGAAAGCTATATAACTTCTTTAATAAAATTAAAATTAACGAATTAATTTAAAAAAGTATACATAAATAGTAAATTATAAAAATAAACTGTATCAAATTAAATTATATTAAAATAAAATTAAAATTAGTAAAAGTAATATCAAATTAAGTAATTAAAAAATAATAATGTAAGTAAAATTCAAAATAATACACAGAAAACAGTTATAAATTAAGCCGATAGCCCTGGCAGCTAGTTGCTTATAAAAAAAAAAAAAATTGTTAATTATAATTTAAAATTATGGTTAATAAAAAATAATAATAATAATAATAATAAAATATATGATATAATAAAAATTAAAAAAAACGAATTTAATCGTTTATTAAAACAATATTTTGTTTTTAATTTTTTTAATGGTAAAATTCTTGGTGGGTCTAAGAGGGGTACTGAACCACCACTCTTATTGGTCCAAAATTAGGGGAACGCGCAGGAAATAGTAAAGAGCACCCATGTACCAAATTTGAAACTTCTAAATCTGTTTGAAGTCACTATCTTTATTAATTTCAAAAATATGCTTTAAGGTCTTCGGAAATGTGTGGCAGGTCCCCACCCACTACTCCAATTGGGCCCAAATTTCAAAGACACTTACGAAATAGGAAGGGACACCCTGATACCAAATTTGGAGGTTCTATCTTCATTGGTTTCGGAATTATGCTCCTTTGGCCTAAATTCGATCAAAAAGTTCTAAGTTCCGAACCCATTGTCCAATCCTCACCGTACGTAATCACCGCCGTAATTTCGCTGCCAATAACCTACAGCACAAATTTCATGAAGATAGCCTCATTAGTTGTTGAGTTATCGTGATTTTTTATATATGTTCCTTAGCCCTGACATCGATTAAAAGGTCCGGAATCCGAACCGTTATATAGTCCGCGCTGTACTTATAGTACTCGTTAACCCTTGTACACAATTTGAACGGTCTATTCTAATTTTAAGTAATTATTTTTAGTAATTTCGATTATAAGCCTTTAAAACTTGGGAGGTCTGTGAGGGGGGTTTCAGAACCACCACTCCAATTGATCCCAAATTAGGGGAACACGCAAGAGATAGTAAAGAACACCCTTGTGGCAAATTGGAAGCTCTACATTTTTTCAAGTTGTTATCTTTATTAATTTTAAAGATATGCTTTAAGGTCTTCGGAAATGTGTGGCTGGTCCCCGACCCACTACTCCAATGGGAACCAAATTCACAAGACACTTAGGAAATAGGAAGGGACATCCGGATACTAAATTTGGAGGTTCTATCTTCATTGGTTTCGGAATTATGCTCGTTTGGCCTAAATTCGATCAAAAAGTTCTAGGTTCCGAACCCATGGTCCAATCCCGACCTTACGCAATTCCCGAAGTAGTTTCATTACTAGCAACCTACAGCACAAATTTGATGAAGATAGCATCATTAGTTGTTGAGTTATCGTGATTTTTTATATTTGTTCGTTAGCCCTGAAACCGATTAAAAGGTCCAGAATCCGAACCCATGGGCCGATTTCGCCCATATGCAATCCCCGCCGTACTTTCAGTCCTAGTAACCTACAGTTAAAATTTCATCAAGATAGCTCCATTATTTTTTGAGTTATCGTGCCTACGGACGGACATAGCTATATCGACTCAGGCGGTCACGCTGATCACAAATATATATACTTTTCCATATCTAGCTCGCTTCCTTTAGGTGGTTACAAACACCATACCAAAGTTAATATACCCCTTTACCTATTCTATAGGTGTAGGGTATAAAAACTGTCAATCATCAGAAAATAATAATTAAGTGAACAAATTGATTTGTATATAATAAACTGCAGATTTATATGATTGTATTACAAGTAAAAAGTCAGCTGCAATTACCATTACAAAATGGTAAGTAAATATTATTAATTTATTTTATTTAAATGTTCTACTATATTTTAATTGTTTTTATTTTTACTTCTAGTCGTTTTTAGATAATTTACGGACAGCAGCCAAAGGTGACAGGATATGTACAAAAGGATAGATGATTTGGCTGAGGGAGAGCTTTATAAAATTATAAAATGGATCTTCATTAGCACAAAAAGAGGACAACAGGTACTACTCAGAGAAGTTTGTCACTGTTTAACAAAAGAAAAAATAACATTCCTTGTGCCGTGTTGCCAAACATCTTAAAACTGATGAAGAACTGGCAGAATTAAACGGTGTAAGTCATTTTTTAAAATTTTGAAGACGAGATAAAGATTTATGTACGGCTATTTTTGAGCTAATTCCGGAAAAAAAATAAATAAAAAACTGCAAATTAAAATTATAAATATTGTTTTTTTATTATATTTTCCAAAGACTTGTTTTTTTTTCCTAAGGGAGGAAAAAACCTTCAAGAGGCACCTGTACCCTAATCCCCAGGTAGTGTGAGACTTTTACTACATTTAAACAACCTCCGCCCGTAGCCAAAATAATGGGATAAGCACCCTAGCTGCTTGCGCAGAATTATGGCTGAAAAGTTACTAGTCATAAATATAAATGACTTTTAAGGGTTGAATGGGCAACCCAGGAGGTATAAGTTGACTTCCCTCTTGAATATATGCGGTTTAAATGAATTGGGAAACACAAATGGGGGTAATGTGTTCCATAATTTGAAAAGAAAAGAGTTCCTAAATTTCAGAGTTCTTGTTTTGAAAAGCTCAACTGTATATGGATGTGATTGAGCTGCTAACCGTGTGTTACGGCGGTAGGGTTTGATTTTAGGCATCATGTTTTTTTATTTCTTTTGAAGCCTAGAAGATATTTTTATTTATTACGGCTCTTTTGTATCTTATCCAGATACTGAAGAGCGGTGCTGGGAGCTCCAGCAAATATGTGAGAGTTATACTCAAGTCTCGGCCGTATATAGATTTTATAAATTTGTAATGGATTTGGAGGTGTAAAGTATTTCGTACTCCTACTTAAGAATCCCAGGCATTTCGCGGCATCTTTTGCGACCCAAAAAATGTGGTCGTTCCACAAAAGTTTTGCATTTATTTCCATGCCTAGAATTCTTAATGCTTCGGAGGTTTGAATACCTACATTGCCAAAAGAAATGTTTAGTAAAGGTTCGCTTGGCTTGGTTGATAACAAACAGGTTTGGGTTATGGAAGCATTAAAACTTACGCTGTTCCTTGTTGTTACGCCCCAATCTTGAATTATTTGGAGATCATTATTTGAGGAACTTGAAACTTTTGTTCGTTCATTGTTTACCGATGTTGAGGTAGCATCAGCTGCTCTCTCAAAAAGTTAAGAGCAATCAAGAGTGCTGTCATCAGCAAAGCTATGAATTTTATTGGAGGTAATGGATAGAAGATCGTTGATAAATATTAAAAATAAGGTTGGTGATAGGACCGAGCCTTGAGGGACACCAGCATTGATTTCAAAATTTTTGGATGTAAGACCATCCAATACAACTTGTATTGAACGGTGTGAAAGGAAAGATTCTATCCATGAATTGAAGATTTTCCTAGACCAAATGCTATAAGCTTTTTTAGTAGCGCGGCATGCCAAACGCGATCAAAAGCTTTGGATATATCTAGAGCGATTATGTGCGTCTCGTCATATTTTTCCAAGCAATGTCCCCATTTTTCAGTCAAAAATATCAGCAGGTCACCATATTGTTGGTAACTTATGAGGTCATTACTCTCCAGATATCTTTTTAAATGGAAATTAATTATTAACTCCATAACTTTTGATAGTACTGATGTTAGAGCAATTGGTCTATAATTTTCAGGATTGCTCTGGGCACCCTTTTCTTGGATTGGCTGGCAAATGACCAGAAACTTTTGCTGTCTTTTGGGAAGCGATTAACTTTTTGCCTTAGTAAAAAATCATGTTTAAATATTTGCTGCCTTAAAATTCTGCCTTTTGCATCGCTTACTAACTTCTGTAAATGAGATCCGGTTGCTTTCGGTTGGTTGCCTCTTGAACTCAAAGAAAGCTTTATTTTTTTTCTTAATAGCTTGCCTGCATTTTTTGTTTAACCAATTCTGGTTGCGGTGTTTAGCACTTTTAATCTTACTTGTTGCGCTAGTTAATGCGTTGGCAGCTACATCAACATTTCTATTGTTGAAAAAACTCTTTTTTTTAAGTTTTTGAAAAAGAAGTTTAAACCATCCCAGTTGGCTTCATTGAGGAGCCAAATTTTATGATTGGGAGGAACTTTTTGGTTAACTAAATTTTGGATTTGGAATTGAGAACTGATAAGGCCTAATGGCTAATGCCTAATGGGCTAATGACAGAAATGTTGTATTTTTCCGGCTGAAAAGTTAGAAATAGATCCAGAGTATAAGCTCTATGGCTTGAACAGTCTGGTATGCGAGTAGGTTCTTTCACCAATTTTTATTGTGAATATTGAAATCGCCTGCTACAACGATTTCAGTTTCGGGATTGCCCAGAAGCATCCTAATTATAGAATCCGATAAAATATCAAATTCTACAATTGTGTTCTCCTTCGAAATATTTGAAATTCTGTACAAAAAACAAAAATGCGTTGAATGGCCACCAAAAATAAATTTGGTCCAAACATAGTTAAACTCTCGATTTGTGCGAATGTTATATTTATCCAGAATTTGGTAGGCCGTATCGTTACGAATATAAAGAGCAATACCTCTATGGGGACTAAAAAACGTTTCAAGCTTCTAACCAGGAATACTGAACTTAACCGCATCCTGGTTTGAAAAAACCAGAGTTTCAAAACCTGATAAGCTAAAAAAACAAAATAGTTTTATAGAAATGAGCGATTTAAAAGTAGTCAAATTAAACGCGATAAAAAAGTATAACAAGGAAATGCAAAATGCAATAATTGAAGTGGATAGGGATTCCTTTCCTAAAATAATGGCTGCCGAAAAACTATGTATTGGTTGGGAAAGATGTAAAGTGTTTGATGCTATCACTGTTATGTGTTGCTACAAATGTAAAGGATTCAATCATAAATCGGCTGACTGTACAAAAACAGAAAAGTGTCTTAAATGTCACAAAGACCATAAGACATCTGATTGTGAGAAACAGCAGGAAATTAATGAGTGTATCAATTGCAAAATAGCCAACGAAACAATCAAACTTGGTTTAGAGATAAATCATAAAACATTTGACAAATTGTGCCCAGTGTATATGAGAAAAACTAAAGGAAAGAAAACAACAAATAAATAAACAGTCAGTTGGTGCAACCGACTTAGAAATACCCTACACCAATTTGGTTCAAATTTAATGAGATATCCATAGGCCATTTTAACACCATATAATCTGTTATTAATTTGATCGTAATACATAGCTAACCAAATTACCTTTATAATACTAAAAACATTTTCTAATCAGTCTTAACTTATTTGTTGACCTATACACTGCACGCGCTTTAATTAATTTTATTTTAATAGTTTATTACTTATTTATTAATAATTAAATATATATAACTTATTTATTAGAAATTAATAATTTTCCGCAGTGCAATTATATTTTCGTTAATATAATAAATAAAATCACAAAAAAAAAAAAAATATATAAATAAAAATTAAGTTAACTAATTCTTTCTTTTAAACTGTGTCATTACATTATTGAATTTTTTTATTAAAAGTGATACTTAAATTTTAAAAGCATTTAATTTAATTTGCGTTGTAGTTTTTTTTTTTATATTGATAATATTTCCAAACTTTTTTTGTGCCAACTGTATCATATTACATTATTGAAATTATTTTTTTTATTAAGTGATACTTAATTTTAAAGGCATTTAATTTAATTTTTAACCATTTTAAAAACTTTTTTGAACATTTTTTTCGTTTATTTCTGCTGAATTCATAACTTTTTGGTTTTTTGTTAAGTTAAATTTAAAAATAAACTTTATTATGGAATTCAAATGTAATCTTGCTAATTGTACAATTTCTGATAACAAATCTAATTTTGTGGTTTGTAAAGCGTTCTGCAAACGTAAGTTACATGGTGTTTGTATTGGAGCCAGTAGGGATTGGTACCACCCTTCTTTACAAAATTGGTTTATATGTGATGACTGTCAGCACCATGAATCAGTTTTAAGACATATGTTCGACAACCTTAATAAGTCCATAGCTGATATGAACGATAGGAATACCGGCTTATTAAATAAAGCTATTTTGGTAATTGATTCAAATCGCAATTCATTCAACGATATGGCTAAATCATTTGATTTATTATGTAACACAATGGCGGAGAAATCTACCGGTTCTAATCATACATCAAATAATGAGTTTAACGACTTAAAAACTGAGCTATTAACTGAAATTTCTGCTCAATTTACTAAAAATTTTGAGAATATTTCCAAGACGTTAGAAGCTGGTTCCAGAAGTGCTTCATCAATTTTTGCAGTTCTTAAAAATTTTGAACGTATGCAAGCAGCTGTTATTAAGCATATTAATACAGTTCACTAGGACTATGCCAGCACTAATGTTGAAATGTTACATAATTTTTGTACCGAACTGCATAATTCTAGATCACAAGCTCAAAATTCCGAATATAGCAGTAAAATACAAACTTTTGATAAGGCAATTCAAGTTGATACACTACTTGATTCTCCTACAAATTGCGTTAAAAGCGTGCAAACAGATTTTGCAATTTTACATAAATTTGGGACCCAATGGACTAATGATGAATGGATTGGAAGAATCACCAAGCTAATGGATTGTAATAAATCATCAATCGTCAAACATAGTAACTATTCGTCTACTTTTGTAAAGGGCGTTCCTTGCTCGTTTGATGAAAATAAGTTAACTCAATTTATAAAAGAAGAATTTAACATTGGTTCGGTAGTGTGTACTAATTTAACACCTAACCGTATAAAGAAGAACAAAATGAAATACTTATGCTTTCTTATCTCTGGTTCTGTTTATTCTATGAGAATTTTACAACATCCAAGCAACGTCAATATATGGAATAAAATTGGTGCAGCTATTGAATTAAGTAAGCCTCAGGTCAAAGGTAACCTAAACAAAAATATGGAAACAGTTTTACAAGACACTAATACAGGTTATACAATAAGAAATTCTAAATTAAATTACAAATCCTCTTTAAACACTAAATCTAATTTAACAAATTTACTTGATTTATCTTTTCCTATACCTCCTACTAATTTTTCTAAATCAATTGATATTTCAAATACTAAAACACTAATTAATCCTAACAAATCTGATATTATTGCACAAACTGATACTAATACTATTCCTATTTCGAATATTAATATAAAAAATAATTCTAAAAACATCATTTCTAGTAATTCAAATGATCTTACCAAATCAGGTAATAACAAACAAATTAGCGATTCTTATCTAAAAAATAAATTTACAAAATTCAAAAAGTCTGTATCAAATAAATTTAATAAATACCAAAATTTTGTTCAAGGTGAAACTATCATGCCCCAAAGTAAACCTTCTAGCTTAACTGTAGCAAAATCTTCTTCTAATAAAATTAATAGATCAACTTCTTTATCTTTACATCCTGAATCACAAGCTAATCCCTTATTAGCTAATTCTGAGGATATTTTATTATCTAACTCAAATACAACTCCACCAATTTTAGATCCTCTTTTACCGCCTGTTGTAAAACTTACTCAAAAAGCTCTTCATTAAAGTAAAAATAACAGTAGGTACGTTTTAGCTAGACTAAGGGACAGTAAAATTTATGATAATGTTAGACTTTACCTTGCATATCTTCACGATAAATCAAATGATGTTTGTATTGGTGGTAAAACAAACACATCGCTTAAGATAGCTATTCAACAGGAAGGACTTCCTACTGATATTAAGGACTTACGTAATATTTTTGTAAAATATCATGAAACATATAATATTTCAGCTGAAAATGCTCTAACTGACTTGAAATCTTTCGCCTCACATATCTCATCTAATAGAATTAACTATCTTCAACGTGTGAGAGAAAATCATGATAAGTACTTTCGTCCCCTTCCAAGCGAGAAAAAGTCTAGTTAATATTAGTCTTGCGGAACCCACTCATCCTAATAATAAATCTTTTAAATTAACTATTTATTATCAAAATGTAAGAGGTCTACGCACAAAAACTAAAAAAGTTTTCTTAAATTATACTGCTTTAGATTTTGATCTATTCGTTTTAACAGAAACCTGGCTAACTTCTTCAATAAATAATCTTGAAATTTTCTCTTCTTCTTACACTGTTTATAGGAAAGATAGATATGATTGTCGTTTATCTTATAATGTTCCTAAAGGTGGTGGTGTATTGATAGCTGTTAAAAATACTTTCTGTTCATCGCAATTGTTACTTTCTCAATGTGATCCTACCGATATTATCGAAGTAATTGCTGTTAAAATTGAACTACAACTAAAAAATGTTATTATTATAAATTGTTATATTCCTCCAGGATCTAGTATCGAAGTGTATACTAAATATATTTTAGAAATTGATTCACTAGTCAGTAAACTTAATGTTAATGATGATGTAATTCTCTGTGGTGACTTTAATCTTCCTAACATTAAATGGGTTCCGCACGATGAGGATTCCTACTTCATTCCATACGAATTAGTTAGTAATACGGAGTGCTTTGTAATTGACTCTTTTAATTCTTTTAATTTTCAACAAGTATCTTCAATCTGTAATAATCGTGGTAGACAGTTAGATCTTTTATTTACGACAAATTGGATAAATTTTGCTATTATTAACTGTCCATTTGAACTAGTTGAAATTGATGAGCATCATCCTCCAATTTGTTCGTCTCTCTGTTTTCTCATACCTCCAATTATTGATTCTGAACTTTCTTATCGTTTTAACTTTCATAAAGCCAATTTTGATGCTATTAATAACTATTTAAGTTGTTATGATTTCTCATTTTTAACCTCTTTTAATTTAAATGATGCAGTTAATCATTTCTATAAAATTGTTCATTCTATTATTTCACAATATGTTCCGTTAGTTGTAGACAATAGTTATAAATCCAGTCCGCCATGGTTTACTAAAAGTTTTAAAAAATTAAAAAATAGAAAAAATAAAGCCTGGCGTAAATTTATTAAAAGCAATAATAATTATGACTTTAATGTTTTCATAAATTTATTTAATGAATTTAAAACAATGTCTGATAATTTATATTCTAATTATGTGCAAAACATGTCTTTAAACATTCAAAATAATCCAAAACTCTTTTGGAAATTTGTTAATTCCAAAAGAAAAAGTGATCAATATCCAATGTGTATGAATTATAAAAATTCTAGTAGTATAGATTCTAATGTTATTTCAGAATTTTTCCGTGATTTCTTCTCAATTAGTTATTCTTTGCCCGCTTTCTCGTTAAATGAAGATAATATTTTGAATTTATCAAACTTTCCTAATACTACTCTGGGTAATATTCATATCGACTCTGATTTGGTATTTAACTATTTGACAAAACTTGATTTTAACACTAGTCCTGGGATTACATTTGGTGTTCCAACAATAATCTCCAACTCAATGTTACCAAATGTGCTTCAATCAGTTTTACACGCCGCTTAAGTCCAATTTCTTATGTATATTCTTTTAATAATCAAATCATTTCAAAAGTCACTTCAATTAAAGATTTAGGGGTACTCTTTGATAGTAAACTTTCATTTCAACTTCATTATTCTGATATATTAAATAAAGCCAATTCTATGCTCGGTTTTATTAAACGTTGGGCAAGAGAATTTGAAGACCCTTATGTATTGAAATCTCTTTATACCTGCCTGGTTAGACCTAATTTAGAATATGCCAGTCAAGTTTGGTGTCCATTTTATGGTGTCCATATAAATAGAATTGAATCGGTTCAGAAAAAATTTCTCAGGTATGCTTTACGTCTTCTTCCTTGGGAGGACCCTTTTAGATTACCTCCTTACGAACATAGAATAAATTTAATACATCTCAATACACTTGAAATGCGCCGTAAAGTTGCAGATATTGTACTTCTAATTGAATTAATTAAAGGCAACATTTCTTCTTCTCAACTACTCGCTAAACTTAATTTTTCTTCGCATTCTAGATTAAGATCTGCTAATTTGTTTAATTTACAGTTTCACCGAACTAACTATGGTAAATATGAACCAATTAATAGAATGATGTCTCTCTGTAATATATATAAATCCCATATTAACTTTTCCCAAACTAAACAATCATTAAAAAATAACTTGTATTTGTGTTCTTAAAATTTTTGCACTTACATTCTTTGACCTTTGTCTTCTTAATTGAAGCTTTTTTGTTTTTTTTTTTTAAATATAATTAGTATAATTTTTAACTTTTTTTTCACACTTTTTTGTTTTCTTAAAAATTTTTTTTTATGTAAAATTAATTATTAAATTTTGAATTTCTATAATCTTTAATTTCTTTTTTGTTTTTTTAATGTTTAATTTTAGTTAATTAATTTAATGTAAATTTTGTAACTTGCTTGAATTAAGCTCGGAATAAATAAATAAATAAATAAATAAATTACACTATCTATTAAAAATTATTACAAATTCTTACTAATAATGAACATAATATAAGCATTGGTGTTCCTCAAGGATCAGTACTTGGTCCTACATTATATTTACTTTACATTCATAACATCCAGTATGCGAATTTGCGAGCTAACTACAAGATCTTTGCTGACGATACTTTAGTTATCTATAATGCTAGAACCTGTAAAGAACTGAAACTCTTGTAAATAAAATTCTTAGCCTTTTAAAAATATAAAAGTGTTAATTAAAAACGGAAATAGGAAAGAACCCTAGTGTATCAAATTTAAAGTTTTTATCTTCCTGAATCTGGAAGATAAGCTTTTTAATTTTGGGATATCTTGGGAGCCACCTGAACCACCGCTACAATTAAGTCTAAATTTCTGGGACACATAGGAAATGGGAAATATATTCTTTGGCTTCGAAATTATACTCGTTTGGCCTCAAATCGACCAAAAGCTTTTAGAATCCGAACTCATTGTCCGAACTCGACTAGAACAAATTCCCATGGTACTTTCATTATTGGTAACCTAGAATTTAAATTTCATCGAAGTAGCGGCATTATTTTTGAGTAATACTGCTTTTAAGATATATGTTCGTTAGCTTTTGAACTTTCAAAGATTCTAAAATCCGATTTGGTTTCGCCCATATGCAGTCCGCGCTGTACTTTAAATACCAGTTAACCCTTGTACACCACTCTAATTGATTCAAAATTAGGGGAACACACAGGTAAAGAGCACCCATGTACAAAATTTGAAACTTCTAAATTTGTTTGAAGTTACAATTTTTATTAATTTTAAAAATATGCTTCAAGGTCTTCAGAAATGTGTGGCTGGTCCCCGACCCACTACTCCAATGGGGTCCAAATTTCGAGGACACTAAGGAAAAACAAAGAGACACCCTGATACCAAATTTGGAGGTTATGTCTTCATTGGTTTCGAAATTATGCTCGTTTGGCCTAAAATCCAATAAATAAATAAAGAGGTGCTGAACCACCACTCTAATTGATACCAAATTAAGGGGACACGCAAGAGATAGTAAAAAACACCCTTGTGTCAAAATTGAAGCTTTTACATTTTTTTCAAGTTGCTATCTTTATTATTTTAAAGATATGCTTTAAGGTCTTCGGAAATGTATGGCTGGTCCCCGACCCACTACTCCAATGGGGCCCAAATTCAAAGACACTAAGGAAATAGGAAGGGACACCCTGATGCCAAATTTGGAGGTTCTATCTTCATTGGTTTCGGAATTATGATCGTTTGGCCTAAATTCGATTAAAAAGTTCTAGGTTCCGAACTCATGGTCCAATCCCGAACTTACGCATTCCCCCCAGTAGTTTCATTACTTGTAACCTACAGCACAATTTTTATGAATATAGCTTTCATTAGTTGTTGAGTTATCGTGATTTTTTATATATGTTCGTTAGCCCTTCGATCGATTAAAAGGTCCAGAATCCGAACCAGGTTCAGGGCTAACGAACATATATAAGTATATAAATAAATAAATAAAAAAAAAAAAAATAATATTTGCAAAATTTATGCTGGTTTGACTCAGTTTGAAATAATGAGTGGAGTTTTTTTGTTTTTAATTCAGTCAAAACTATCATCTAATTGGGTTTGCTTACAGTGACGCAGCCACGGCCAGTTATCTCTTACTGTAGTATATACACCTTGCAGCATGAGATAGTGTCCGACAGCAGAATCACTGCAGCAAAAAAATAACGCCCATTTACTTGGCTTTGTACATAAAGTTAAAATAAAGCAAGATTATCGAAAAATGAAAGAAAAAAAAAAATTAATTGTAAAATTTACATTTATTAATAGGTTATATAAAATACTTAAAGAGAAAAAAATTATAAATAAAGAAAAAAAAATTTATAAATTTAAATTTTGATTTTTCTCAGACTAAAGTTTGAGAAGAACTTTATTTTAAATTTATCGTTTGATATTCGCTGAGAATTAAAGTTTGATATTCACTGGATCTATTTACATTAATTTTAAATATGTAACAATATATGATTATATAACAAATTGAAATGCAACTAGATGTATAGCTGACTGAATAGGAGTGAGAGGGATACCTATAGTGTTTTATTACTGTGTTTATTATTTATTTTAAGATTAACATAAAAGTTTTTATTTGTATGAAAAATTTTTATAGTTTCACTTAAAGTATCATTAAAAGTAAAAAAAAATATTAATAATTAAGTGTATTATTTAAGTGCATCTTAGTTTAATTTTTGTGAAATTATATTAAATTAAATTGATTTTAATAGTGTTAACAAAAATTTTAAATGTAAAATGGTTAATAGATGTTAAAAATTAAGTTTAAATTGTTAACAAAGTTAGACAAATGAAACAAAAACAAATGTAGCTATTTATAATTAAATGTATGAAGTAATTAAACAAAACAAATTTTATTTAATCTATTCTTTTTAGTTATTTAATAATTATAATTTTAACCAATTTTGTATTTTAATATGTTATAAAAATTTTGAATACTAAAAAGTATAAAAGAAGATAAGATATAAGTTATTTATAATAAACTATAACTAAATTTTGAAAAAATAAAAAATTATTTTTTTTTTATTTTTAATTTTTATTACTAAAGGTTCTATCCTTCCTTTGTTTCTCTCTATTTTTTTTACATATGTGGCTTACTTAAATTAGGAAGTTATAAGAGAAAATTTTTTTACCCAAAATTAGTAAGCAAAAAGTGCAGCTATGTTGTAAACTGAAGTGTAGAGGATAAAAAAGGAAAAAGTATTCCCAAAATTTAATAAAAAAAAAAAAAAAAAGAACACTACAAAAATTAAAAAGAACGACTTAGCTAATCCAATCTAGTTAATTAGTTAATCCAATCCACCAACAGACAGCTACTAAAAATTTGTTTACTCTTTTTTTCTTTTTTAATTAGTAATAAGATATTTTCACTAAAATTAACAATTATAAAAACAAAAAAAATAACAAAAAATAAAAAATAGAAATAGCAACAAAGCACAAATGCATTTTTTTCTTTTTTGATTAGTAATAAGTTATTTTCACTAAAATTAACAAATATAAAAACAAAAAAATAAATAAAATAAAAAGTTGAAATAGCAACAAAGCACAAATAAAATTAGATGTTCACTCGATGACAGTCACAAACGGGATCAAAACCCTGGGGTTATTTTTAAGTTTTATCCTCCTCTTTCTTCTCTGGCATTGTTTCATAACAACGCAGGTCTACTGTTAAGAATTTTTTAGCAGCCACAGTTTGCTCTAATCGAAGCCTTTCCAGATCTATCGGTTGATGGAGAATAAATACAAATTCTTCCAAAACTCTGGCTGATTTGGCTGGACCCTGGCGGATTCGGCCGGACTCTAGCGAATTCGGCGGAACTCTGGCGGATTCGGCCGGACTCTTACGAATTCGGCCGGACTCTGGCGGATTCGGCCAGACTCTGGCGGATTCGGCCGGACTCTGGCGGATTCGGCCGGACTCTGGGGGGCACTTAACTTGTCTTCTTTTATATTTTTAATATTTATATTTATATTTTATTTTCTTTTATTAAAAAAAAAAAAAAATTCTTACTCTATCCATGGTTGGTGTAATCTGCAGATATTAATAAAGGTTGTTGGCTCAATTTCTTTTGTAGTAAAGAACAAAATGAAAAGCAGAAAGGCAGTAGAAAAGGTTAATCTAAAATTTGTTGTTGGAAACAAAAAAAAATATTTCTTGAAAGAATTTGCTTTGGTAGCTGAAGGGTAGTTTGTACCGACACTGTTTATGTTTAAAGCACCGTATTCGTTTGAAGAGTTTAATAGCAAAGTTAAACAACGAAATGAATTCAATCAAATGCAAATAAATGGTCTTGACTGGGATAATGGATTTGTTGAATATGACACAATTAAAAATATCTTAAAGAAACATATAAATTCATTCGATGTCGTTTACGTAAAACGCCACCAGAAAAAGATATTTTTAGATAAGTTTGTTTCGAATTCAGTAGAAGTTATCAATTTAGATAATAAAATTCCACCTCTAAAAAAACTAAGGAATTTCACTACCATTTGCCCTTATCATCGCAATACGGAAAATTTAGTAAGATGTGCTGTAAAAAATTGTATGAATTTATATATGTAATTAATAAAAGACAATAACTGGTTTTAAAAAATGTTTGTTTTACTAATTGTTTACAAATATATTTTTTCTGACAAAACCATAGGTATTTCATAAAAAAGCCATAAATAGTTACACTGAGCTATAGGTAAATTCATAGGTATGTAAAAATCTTCTTGTTCCAGTTTGAGTTTGTTCTTTTCAATACATCTCTCAAAATATTTGCATACACATTCTCGTACATTCAATTCAGCTCCATTGTTGTATGACATCAGCTTGTATAAGTCTAATATAAGAAAAAGGCGGTACTCATCTAGTTGCAATGTATTTTTTTTATTTTTTGAAAAATTATTGATGCAGCTAAGTGTTTGGTAAAATTTTTTTTTTTTAAATTGTCCGAAACATTCTTTGTATTTTTTTATCATTTTTGAGTGGGGATGATATTGTATTAAATAAATTAATCAAATTTTTCATACTTTTGCAGTTACATCGCATCCATAATTATATGCAACAATATTGACCGCAAACTGATGTACGAGCGCTTTGTAAACGTTTATTGTTAAAAATAAAACATTTTGATTAATTTTGAAGAAATTTTATAATTTCACTGAATGGTGGATTTCCAAATGTATCAAAATACTTTGCGCACCCTTGAACTGGCATAAACATTGCCAACCAGTGTGCTCCTTTTTCAGCAGAAATGTCGGGGTTTATTACTAAAACAGAAGTTTTGAAAATTTTTTTGGTATTTGATCGAGAGCAAAAACACCTTTAAATAGTTTACGTGTTACAGTATTACATTTCAGGGCTTTCGTTATCTGAATTGCATTCATTATATGTTATCCTTTTATATATGTTGTCAGAAATTCAGCTTTAAGTTTTCCATTTGTTAAGACTATATCGAATTTTTCAAGTAATTTTATTAAACTGTTTGTCGTTTTTTCGTTATCGATATGACCAAAAAACTAATTCTGAATGTCTGTTCTTTTTAAATCTCTGGTAGGAAATTTATACTTTAATTCCTTTACAATAGTTTTACATTTTTCTTTTCTTCCAGCTACAGCTAAATTTTTCACAAATATAGTATTATTTTCGTTCCTACAAAACTATAGAGCACAGGCCACTTTCAAATGAATAGAGATGGTACATTAAACTTTCTTTTATATGTTTAAGTAGACGTTACGACTTTTATCAATTTCAATACTGGCATCAAATTCCCAAAACACAATGCATGTTAATATTGAACCTAATGGAGAACTGAGGCTTGCTTTAATCTTTACAACTCCCTGGTTTAATAAACTTTGACATGTATCAGTTCCAGAACCATCTGGTGATAAATCAAAAGCTAGTATTGTATAACCTTTTGAAAATAGTTCTTTTGAAATTTGATGTCCTTTATCAGAATGATGTGTAAATGTTCCGCTAAATAATGTTAAATATGCACGAGAGTTACAATGATTATTCGATGTAAAACTTGATTCAATTGCAGATTTTGGTTTAGGTACTCCATTCATATAATTGAAATTGTGTGAGATTTTGATAATCGAAATGGTATGAATTTTTTGATCTTTTGCCATTAAAATTTTCATTATTAACCATACAAAATACAAGAGCTTTTGGTATTTGCCGTATAAATATATTATCCAAAGATTTATTGTATGTATTAGCTGGAATTGTAAATATTGTAATTTCCCTTCTCGTATAAAAATATTTTGCGTTAGCCTTTTCCAAAACAGTATTATGTGCAATTAATATGCTAGAATTTATGGTTAAATGTTTCAGGTATAATGTAGCTTCGAGAATTTTTAAATAGCTTTCATCGTTATGGTTAAAGAAAATAAAACAAGTAAAGAAACAGTCAGTCGGTGCAACCGACTTAGAAATACCCTACACCTATTTGGCTCAACTTTAAGGACATATCCATAAGTCATTTTAACACCATAAAAGCTGTTATTAATTTTATCGTAAGACATAGCTAACCAAATTAACTTTATAATACTAAAATCATTTTCTAATTACACTATCTATTAAAAAATATTACAAATTCTTACTAATTTATCTATTTAAAAATATTAAAAAACAAAAAAACTTGAAATAAATGAAAATATATTTATTTCAATTCAATTACAAAATGAAAAAATTCTAATTATTAAATTTTGTGATAAAAAGATAATCAAATCAAAATATATTTAATAATCCAAATTTTTCAAAATTGCAATTATTTTAAATGGTTAGTTTATACACCTAATAGAAAAGCTTATAAACGCAAAATATGCAATAAATGTATTTCTAAAATACAATTACAAATTTAGACTTTTTCATATAATTCATTTAAATATAAAAATAAATTTTACATAAATGCAGCAAGTACCTTTAAACATAGCTAAACCACTACAATTAAGTCAAAATTTCGGGGACACATAGGAAATAGGAAAAATATTCTTTGGCTTTGAAATTAAACTCGACCACAACCAATTCCCATAATACTTTCATTACTAGTAACCTAGAGTTTAAGTTTCATCAAAATAGCGGCATCATTTTTTGAGTTATGGTGTTTTTATATGTTTGTTGTCAACTTTTCAAGGGTTCAAGAACCCGAAATCATGGTACGATTTCGCTCATATCCAGTCTCCGTCATACTTTCAATACTAGTTAACTCTTGTACACAATTAGAACGTGTTATCTTAATTTTAAGTTACTAGTTTTATTAATTTCGATGATAAGCTTCTACACATTGGGAGTCTAAGAGAGTTACTGAACCACCGCTCCAATTGATCCAAAATTAGAGGAACACGCAGGAAATAGTAAAAAACACCCACGTGCCAAATTTGAAGCTTGTATATTTGTTCCAAGTTATATCTTTATTAATTTCAAGGTCCTCGGAACTGAGTGGCTGGTCCCCACGCACTACTCCAATTGGGCTCAAATATCAAGGAGACTAAAGAGATCAAAAGCGACACTCTGATACCAAATTTGGAGGTTCTATCTTCATTGGTTACGGAATTATGCTAGTTTGGCCTAAATTCGATCAAAAAGTTTTAAGTTCCAAACCCATTGTCCAATCTTCACCGTACGCAATCGCCGCCGTAGTTTCATTACCAATAACCTACACCCAAATTTCATGAAGATAGCGTCATTAGTCGTTGAGTTATCGTGATTTTTTATATATGTTCGTTTATATATGTTCGGCTCCATTTTTCAAGTCACAATAGCCCGGAAGGTAAACAGGTTGAACTATTTTCAAACTTATTCTAACTTTCACAACTTGTAAAGAGCCCAACTCGAATTCCGGACTGAGACAATCAAAACGCACATCTTTTGGACTTGTTCCTGACTTCAAGCCCAGAAAAATACCATATTTCTGTTAGCTTACCAATTGGAGGCTCCGACCATTGTCTTGTTAAATCCAGCTTTTCAATGGATTCATCGGCCAACCGAAACCCTATTCCTAAGAGGCTAGTCTGGCACTATAACCGGGCCGACTGGGTAGGTCTGAATAGTTTTTTGGGAGATTTCGAGTGGTCAGTGTGTTTCCGTCATAGAAACGTTGACTTTGCTGCTGATGCCATTAGTAAAACAATTATGCTAGGTATGAAACTTTTCATTCCTAGCTCTTATAAATCGGTAAAAATCAACTCCAAATCTTGGTTTAATGACATCTGCAGGAAAGCAATTCAATCCAAAGAAGAGCAGTTCAAAATGTTCAAGCAGAATGCGTCTGAGTCTTCATTTGCGAGCTATAAGTCGCCAGGAACAAGTGCAAAAGAATTATCAATCAGCAAAAGATTAAAACGTAAAATAATTAATCTACCTCACTGCAATCGTTCTTTTTGGACCTTTGCAAAGAGTGTAAAGAATAACTTTTGCGAATCATCCTTTCCACCGCTGATTGATAACAATAATTCTATCATATCAGATTCAGTTGTTAAAGCCAATTTGTTTGCAAAATCTTTTGCAGCAAATTCTACGCTCCCTCCTACAGTACAAACTCCACCAGTACTACCCTCTGTTGATCCTACTAAGGTTAAAATTCTTCAAAGGGTGTACTTTAGAACACGTACTATAGTGAAAGTGCTCGAAAATCTGAATGTTAGAAAGTCCACTGGTCCCGATGGAATTCCTGCGATGGTTCTTAAACATATTGCCTCTCCGATTTCGAAACCTCTGCGCAATCTTTTTTCATTATCATTTTCGACTGGTAGATATCCCAGTCAATGGAAAATTACTCATGTTTCTCCTATCCCCAAAAAAGGTGACAAAAGCGACCCATCCAATTACCGGCCAATAGCCATTATTTCGGTCATTTACAAAGTTATGGAAATTCTCGTCAACAAACGGTTGATGAGATATCTTGACTGCAGAGGTATTTTGCATGATAGGCAATATGGCTTTAGAAGCCAAAGATCAACAGGTGATCTTTTAACATACCTCAGCGAAAAGCTCAACACCAGTATTCACTGTTCCGGTGAATCTGAGGTTGTTGCTCTTGATATCTCAAAGGCCTTTGATCGAGTATGGCATTCTGCTTTTTTGAACAAATGCCGAGCTATTGGTCTTAGTAACCCTTTCTGCAATTGGATTAAGAATTTTCTTTCGAATCGTCGTATTCGTGTCCTTGTCGACAGTTTTATGTCTGACACCTTTGAAATTAACGCTGGCGTTCCACAAGGCTCCGCCTTATCACCAACTCTTTTTTTGATTTTTATCAACGACTTACTCTCCTCTACCCTCAATCCAATCCATAGCTTCGCCGACGACAGCACTCTAGTGGCGTCCTACGATTTCCTTAAAAAATCTAACGTCACACCTACCGCAATCAGCTCGAAAAGAAATATCATGGTTAGTTTACTTAACCATGACTTAGCTAAGATAGCTGATTGGGGTAAAAGTAATAGAGTTGAGTTTAATACCTCAAAAACTCGAAAGCTGTCTGATTTCCTGCAAAAGAAATCAGTTCAACCCAATTCTGCGATTCCAAGGTGAAAATATTGAACGATCAGAAAATCTAAGCATTTTAGGGTTGCAGCTAAATCAAAAAATGCTGTGGAATGAGCATATTTTTGATATAGCTAAGAATGCTGCCAAGTGCTTGGGTTTTCTGTCTCGTTGCAAAACATATTTCTCTCCTAAGGATCTGTCTAATATCTATAAAGCCTATATTCGACCTAAAATGGAGTATAACTCTCACATTTGGGCTGGCGCATCCCAAACTTCCTTGAGTTACCTCGACAAAATCCAAAATCGCGCCTTACGCCTTATAGGCGACCCTGTCGAGCAAGTAACACTTACTCCACTTAACTCTCGTCGAAATATTGGAGCGATTTCTCTGTTTTATAGATATCTTGTAGGTAATGACACTTGCTCTATTAAACTTAAGTCAATTATGCCTCCTCTTAAACAATTCCAACGTAACACCAGAGGAGCAGTAAGTGCTCATTTTTACACTGTGGAAATCCCAAGATGGTTAAAAACTGGTTATGGAAACTCATTTGTTGTGAGGACTGCTAAGATGTGGAACATGCTTCCATCTAATGTGTTCCCCTCTGTTAATAACGTTCCATACTACAACTTGCAAAAATTCAAAACGAATCTTTTTAGATTCACTTCCAACCTACCACCTAATTCCCCTTTAATATCCTATTTTCCACTCCTTTCCAACTAAACCTACATATATGTATACAGGAATCCGTTCCTAGCGTTTAGTTAGCGTGTCAAAAAAAAAAAAAAAAAAAAAATCTAGCTCGCTTCCTTTAGGAATATTAATTTGGAAGTGTTGAAGAAATCTACATGTAATTTTCTCATTAATTCTACTATTGTAGAGTTGCTGTATAATTTTTGCCTTGATTTAGAACCAGAATTATTAACATCATTTACATATGTTTATCCAATTCCCAACCAGATGTGTGAACTTCCAGATGTGTTTGACTCGAATCTATCCCATAATTTAGTAAAGTAGTTAAGTATGCTTTATAATGGTATAGGGAGTCTGACGGATTGATGTTTTTTTCATTTAAAGTTACATTACATTGTTTAATTAAAGAATGTAATAAATTATTAAAAACACTGTGCTGCGAGGCTGCTTTTGCATCAGCCCCAATCCTTATCATTTGCACTCCAAACTTATCCTTTTTTTTTAATATTTGAATTTTAAATTTGATGTAGGTTGACGATGAATCTCCATTTCCAAGCGAAACAAATTCAATAGTTGACGGTGACGCCTCTAAAGAAGCTAAAGGATTGTATGCTAACTCTTCTGAACGTAGTATTCTTGTTTGTACTGGTAATGATGCAAAAAGATCAAGTTCGGATTTCATACACTACATATTTATTTGAATATATCAGATGTTTTACTTCGTTTTTTGATTTTAAATGTGTCTTTTTAGAAACTGCGCGTTTTTTTTTACCACCATACATCGAATGCAGTAGATTAACTACTGATTTTCGTAGATTTTTCATGCCACCTTCACTTTGATCAGTTACAGCTTCTTTTATGTTTGCACCAGACGCTATATCATTCAAAATATTTTTACTTGTGTTCGCAGCCTCCGTTTCTATTAAGTCCCAACCTGATGTAAAAATTGGTTCTAAGTAACGAATTAAACTTCCAAATATATTTCCAAAACCACTACCTCTTTGAATAGCTGGATGAAATTGTAATAAAGGTCCAATATCGTTGATTCTTCCACCTACTTGAGCGGAATAATATCTCACGTAAGCTCTTTCCATGTTTGATATAATATTTGAGTAGTAGTATTTATATTGTTTTTGGTCAACCAACGCTTTTTAAAGTGTAATACAATTTTGTTGGATAAATTAACTGGAAACAAAATTTATTCCATCACCGTATTGGTTACAAATTTTAATTGCTACCGTTTCAAAACAATTTTTTCTGTAGGTATATATTGTACATTTTCAAATTCAATACTTGTAGGTATTCTGCAATTTTCTATGATGATAGCTCTTAATGCACGTACTTTGATACTTCCAAAAACAGATGATTGAACTGTATCTGAATAAATCATCCAATTCAATTCATCCTTATTATTAGCCACAGCTAATTTGAATAGTTCGGGTAATTTTGTTTTAAAATTTTTTATATTTTTTTTCTGTTGAAATAGTTCAGTTAATAATGTTTTTACATTATAGCTATGATTAACTTTTATATAAAAGCTATCTTCACCAAAAGTTTGCGATATACGAATTAAATCCTTTCGATTAGATTCCGACATTTTTTATACCCTACACCTATAGAATAGGTAAAGGGGTATATTAATTTTGGTGTTTGTAACCACCTAAAGGAAGCGAGCTAGATATGGAAAAGTATATATATTTGTGATCAGCGTGACCTCCTGAGTCGATATAGCCATGTCCGTCCGTCCGTAGACACGATAACTCGAAAAATAATGGGGCTATTTTGATGAAATTTTAACTGTAGGTTACAAGGACTGAAAGTACGGCGGGGATTGCATATGGGCGAAATCGGCCTATGGGTTCGGATTCTGGACCTTTCAATTGATCGAAGAGCTAACGAACATTAATAAAAAATCAAGATAAATCAACAACTAATGACACTATCTTCATCAAATTTGTGCTGTTGGTTACTAGTAATGAAACTATTTCGGAGATTGCGTAAGTTCGGGATTGGACTATGGGTTCGTAACCTAGAACTTTTTGATCGAATTTAGGCCAAACGAGCATAATTCTGAAACCAATGAAGATAGAACGTCCAAATTTGGTATCAGGATGTCCATAAATTTAAAAAAATGCCGCTATTTTGATGAAATTTAAACTCTAGGTTACTAGTAATGAAAGTACCATGGGAATTGGTTGTGGTCGAGTTTAATTTCGAAGTCAAAGAATATATTTCCTATTTCCTATGTGTCCCCGAAATTTTGACTTAATTGTAGTGGTTCAGCTATGTTCAATGGTACTTGCTCCATTTATGTAAAATTTATTTTTATATTTAAATGAATTATATGAAAAGGTCTAAGTTTGTAATTGTATTTTAGAAATACATTTATTGCACATTTTGCGTTTATAAGCTTTTCTATTAGGTGTATAAACTAACCATTTAAAATAATTGTAATTTTGAAAAATTTGGTATATTAAATATATTATGCTTTGATTATCTTTTTATCACAAAATTTAATAATTAAAATTTTTTCATTTTGTAATTGAATTGGAATAAATATATCATTTCATTTGTTTCAAGTTTTTTTGTTTTTCAATATTTTTAAATAGATAAATTAGTAAGAATTTGTAATATTTCTGAAGACATAGTGTAATTAGAAAATGTTTTTAGTATTATAAAGTTAATTTGGTTAGCTTACGATCAAATTATTAACAGCTTTTATGATGTTAAAATGACTTATGGATATGTCCTTAAATTTGAACCAAAGAGGTGTAGGATATTTCGACTTACTGTTTCTTTACTTGTTTAATTTTAAGTAATTAATAATAAAACAAAAAAAATAAATAAAAATAAAAAAAAAAAAAATACAAAATTAAAAAATCATAATCAACAATATAATTATATTTAAAGTGAATCATTAAAGTGAACTTATTTTTTGAAATTTGAAATAATTTATATTGCTTATTATTACAATGGAATTTAAATGCAGTGTAAACAATTGTTTAGTTACTGAAATGAAAGCAGATTCAGTAACTTGACGCAGCATTTTGTTTGTGAAGATTGTTTAGATCAACAAACTTATCTGAGAAAATTTTCTCAGGAAATATCGTCAAACATTAATGCCGTTAGAGAAAATTTTCAAGGAACAGTTGTGAAATTATTGGAAGTTGTAAAGAACAATACAGCCAGCTTTACGGAAATGGAAAGAAATTTCGAACTACTAAATAACACTCTTAATAATTTCAAAAATGATCAAAAAAGAAGTGTTAGTGAGCTAATTAAAGTTGAAACAAATAATTTAAAAACGGAAATTTCAACGTTTAAGAACATTATTGAAAATTCATTAGCACAAGATCCAATTAATAATAAGCTTTTGTATGCGATGGACAATTTAAAGCAACTTTTCATCTCTAATTCAGAAAATATAAATAAAACTGATATTTCAATGAGCTTTAGAGATGTAGTATTGGCCGATTTAGATATCCTTAAGGCCAAAATAGAGACAATTCAGGATGGTGTTAAAATTTGCAGTGCTTCGCATCAGAATGATCTATATTCAAACAATGCAGCTAAATCACTATTTGATGAAATAAATGATAGATAAGGCTAAGACGGTTAATATTGAATCAACCAAAGAAAAATATGACGACATTTCAATCGAAATAGAAGCAGTTGATCCACCAGAAGTTACAATTAAACCTAAATTTAACTTAAGGATTTCCAACCTAAGCACTAATACAACAGAGGAGAAACTAGTCAGATACATAAAAAAGAGGTTGAATTTTGAAGAGGTTCATTGTAAATTAATCACACCTAAGTGGCTGAAATATAAACCGCAGTATCATACTTTTAAAGTTAGCGTACCGGAAACAAAAGTCCAGGAAATAAATAATATTAAATTGTGGAACAAAGGGACAAAAATATCCATCTTTAAACATATAGGTAAACAGTCAAAAAATAGTAAATTAGATTCAGTAAAAAGTAAATTAGATTCAGTAAAAAATAAAAATAAAATTAAACTTAATATCAATAATGTTAATAGCAAAACAATCACAGAAAAAAACAAGAACAGAAATACTGTTATTGCGTGTATTTAAGTCCACAAATAATAAAATAAATATTATAAGCAAACACAAAACACAGCCTATTTTACACAAAAATAATAAAAATAATAATAATGAGGATAATAATAATAACAATAATAATAATAAAAATAATAGTAATAACAATAATAATAATAATAACAATAGTTTAAATTCATACATTAGAAAAAGTTGCAGTGACTTTTTTCGTCCCCTTAGTGGGAAAAAATAGCATTAATACTAACCTAGTTTCAGTTCATACATCATCTAGCTTTAAGGTACATAAAAATAAAGATAATAATAAACTTAAAATCTTCTATCATAATTGTAGTGGTATGAGAGGTAAGCTAAAAAAACTATATGTTGATGCTAAGTCCTGTGAATTCAACGTGTTAGCTTTTACCGAAACCTGGCTAAATGATTCCTTCAAAAATCAAGAAATACTGGACAGTAATTGGTCAATTTACAGGAAAGACAGGGATTACAATTCTACAAACTGTTCCCGTGGAGGCGGTGTTCTTCTTGCAGTTAATAACGAGTTGTCTAGTACTCCATTACATACTAGGACATCTATTTTATTCGATCATAAATTTATAAAAGTGAACTTAGGTAAAAATTTTTTATACCTTGGAATCGTTTACTTTCCGCCCAATACTGACAATTCCTCATATTCTGCTTTCTTTGATATATATCATGGTATTATATCAAAATTGAATGAGGATGATTCAATATTCATTTTTGGGGATTTCAATCGTCCTTCACTATCGTTTATAGTAGACGATTCTGATAACTTGCTACTACCAATTATTTTAATGACGAAACTGATTTTGATATTATCAGTGAGTTTTATGGTAACGACTTACAGCAAATTATCAGAATTCCTAACAAAAATAATAAGTGGTTAGATCTTGCATTTTCTAATGCATATGATAAAGTGGAAGTTAAACTCGCTGATGATACAGCTAATTTATTCTCCAACTCACTTCATCATAACGCAGTCATCTTTGAATTCTCTTCCATCAAGCCACTTTTTGCTAAATCTTACAATAATAATATTGTATTTGATTTTCTTAATGCCGATTATCAAATTTTAATAATGCTTTATCGGTTGTTAATTGGGACGAACTGTTAAGACAACAGAACATTGACTCAACAGTATCTATTTTCTATATGAAATTATTTCATATAGTCAACTCCTATGTACCTAAAATACGTAAAAAGGATAAGACCACAGAACCGTGGCTTAACCGAGAACTTATGACTTTGCGCAATCAGCGCAACAAACTTTATAAAAAAATTAAATTTACAAAGGAGCCTGATACTAATTTATTAAATATGTATAAGGATCTCGCTTTAGAATTTAAAGCAAATCAAATTTGGCATATGACAATTATGTATCCGAGATCGGTAGTAAATTAATTACGGATCCAAAAAAATTTTTTGACTTTGTCAATACAAAGCGAAAGACTTGTGGGTATCCAAACTCTATGTCTAAAGACAATGTTTTCTCTTCAAATCCTAATGTAATCTGTAATTTCTTCGCAGATTGCTTTCAAAAAGTTTTTCGTCCGCTTGACGTATCCATCAATATCCCAATTTCAAACTCAGTTAGTAATACTAATTCAATTATAAAAGATTTGTATATTTCGGAAAATGAAATTTATGAAGCAATTAATAACCTCGATCTTAAAAAAGGTGTGGGCCCGGATTTAATTGCTCCTTCTTTTTTATACAATTGCATTAGTTATTTGACATATCCACTTCACATTATATTTAATATATCACTTTCGTCAGACACCTTCCCATCTGCTTGGAAATCATCTTTTTTGACCCCTATTCATAAAAAAGGAGACAAAGCTTCTGTTGAAAACTATCGAGGAATAGCCATCCTTTCGACTTTCCCAAAATTGTTTGAGAAAATTGTGGTTGGCAAAATCACACCTATTATTAATATGAAACTAAATGAACAACAGCATGGTTTCAGAAAAGGTCGCTCTACTACTACAAATCTTGTAGTTTACACTTCTGAAATCTTAAATGAAATGGAGAAGGATTACCAAGTTGACGCAATTTATACGGACTTTAGCAAAGCTTTCGATCGTGTTGATCATAATATTTTGCTGAAGAAACTTGAAACTTTGGGCATATCTGGTTCTTTCTTGGCATGGCTTGGCTCTTATCTTACTGGAAGAACTCAGAACATAAAATTCCAAGGCCATTTGTCAAACCCAATTTATGTTACTTCTGGTGTGCCTCAAGGTAGCCATTTAGGTCCACTTCTATTCAATGTATTTATTTCAAATCTTTCTGAAAAATTATTAGGTGTATCTCATATTGCATTTGCTGACGATCTTAAAATTTTTCATGTTATTAAGAATAACTCTGATGTTCAATTACTTCAAGAAAACATGCATTCTTTACATGAATGGTGCATATCCAATAGATTAGAACTAAATATTGAGAAATGCAAGGTCATAAGCTTTACACGTAAAAGAAATACAATACTTTTCAATTATTCAATAGACAATTTAGCTCTCGAAAGGGTGAAGAGCATGACCGATCTTGGGATTCTTTTGGATGATAAATTAAATTTTAATCTTCATTACGAACACATGATTGCAAAGGCAAATAAAATGTTAGGTTTCATTAAAAGAAGGGCCAAAGAGTTTAATGACGTAGCAGTAACAAAAGCACTTTATTGTTCTTTGGTTCGATCTACTTTAGAATATGGTCACATTGTTTGGGATCCGGCATTTCAAACACACTCTAAAAGAATTGAATCTGTTCAAAAACAGTTTCTTTTATTTGCTCTAAGAAACCAATATGACCCTTCAGAGTACTCCACTCTTCCAAGCTACATTACAAGACTAAATACCTTGAAAATGTTAACTCTTGCATCACGCAGGGAAATTCTTTCATCCTGCTTCACTTTCGACATCTTAAATAAAAATATTGATATTCAGTTTCTAACGTATAAAGTCAGAATAAATAACGAAGTTAGACAAACAAGAAACACTAAATTTTTGATTGTAAATACTCACAGAACTCAATATGCAAATAATGAACCTATAAACAGATGTTGCACTACATTTAATAAACATAGTTATCTTTTTTCAACAGATATATCTAAAAACACTTTTAAATATAAACTTAAGCAAAAATTTTTAAATGAACCTATTTTGTAAACTTAATAATAATTTCAAGTTCAAGTACATATTAACATATTATATGATATTATATCATAAGTAATTACGTTCATACAGTGCTTTTGCTTTTTTGTTTTTGTTCTGTAAGCATTTGTTGTTTTTTGTTTAAATTTTTAATATTTGGTACAGTAAAAAAAAAACTTGGTATTGTAATTTGACCTAAGTATTCTAATTTTTGTTAATTGTTTTTACACTTTTTTTTTTTGTAAATTCTGTTTAAAATTTTAAATTATGAATAATAGTATAAGATATTTTTTTTTTTTTTTTGTTTGTAAAAACCTTGTTTTGGTTAATGAAATAAAATAAAATAAAAAAATAAATGAAACATCATCATAATTTTTTGTATTGAAGATATATGTCAAAACTTCATTAAAAAATTCAGTAAAAGCCTGGTTTCGAGTAAATCCTGTAATTTAAAAGTAATTTTAATAAGCGTTGGCAAAAAATTAAACTTCCAGTCATCCAAATGTAATTCCGAATCGTCATATGAATAATATGTGTAACCTATAGATTTGGTTACTTTGATTTTTTCAAGAGGTTTTTCAATATTTCTTACATAAACATTATACTCCCCGATATTAATAAGAGCACAATTTTCTTTGTTAAATTTTTCCGTTTGTAGGAAATCATTCAGATAAATTTCTGAAAAACCCACTTTCCAGTTTCCGTTTCTTAAATCAAGGTGAATAGGCAATTTATTTTCGAATGAAGCTAAAGAGTTGTTTGGAAACAATTTTAAATTATCATTACTAAACAATTTTACATAGAAGTCATCTTGACCATCCATCTTTGTTAACTTCTTCTAAAACATAAAATGTTGCATTATTTATATGTTGTCCATTCCGGTGTTGATGAAGTTCTTAGTTTTGGCCTTCTTAGTAAAGGTTTTAGTTTTCGTTTTTGTGTTACAGGAAACTGTGAAAGTATAGTGGAGGAAATTAAACTACCGGCTAATCTAAGTGTTTTATTTTTTCCAGGAGATGGTACAGCAACGGTAATTACATCACAACTTGGTGTTTCAAACATTCGATAATCAGAGCTTATAGGTGGTCTTTGTATTAATTTTTTCATCTTTCAACGTTTCAGTTTGAGCTAATTTTTTAAATTAATTTTCATCATCTAAATCGTAAATGTGTTAAATCGATATCCATATCTAAATGCTCTTTTTTAGAATCATATTCAAACACTTCATCAGTAATTAATGGTACAAAATTAGTTTGTGTTGATGTTGATTTATATATAATTTAGGCAATTTAGTTTCTGTATATGCATTTCGTTTGCAAAAGAATTTTGTTTGAGTGCCTGTATCAAATGTAAGATTTTTAGCGTTGTCTGGTAATTTTTTTTTGCGTGTCTTTTGTTAATTCCATATTTGAGGAGATTTTGACGATATAAGTACCATTTTTGCAATAGTTTTAATTTTTTATCATATAAAACTTTTTTTAATTTTTTGATCTAATAAATCCAAGTTTTTATCATCTTGAAATAATTTACTTAATTTTGAAAATATTTCTGGTGACATAACAATCATTCACTGCATTATGTCTTGCTGAGCAATTTTCCTATTACACCAGCTAATATAGTTCCGATTAAAGTTGGTAAAAATCCACCATTTTGAACTAGTACTTTTCTTTTGGCTTTTATACTTTTCTTAGCACAGGCTAGAAAGCTTAATTGTTTTTTATGTTTTTATAATTTTGCTTTTTGAGTTGGTGATATTTTATATAAATGGTAATTAATGTATTAATTGCAATTTCAGCAATAGTTTTTATAATATCATCATCACAATATTTAAGAATATTTTTACGGAATATCTTCTTGTTGCACTTTCCTAGTACATGTAATATATGTTGGTTTTTCTTCAATCGTTTCATATTTTTGGCAGCTATTATTCAAATCACTCGTATCACAGAAACATATACAATATTCTTTAGAAAAAATATTAGTTCGAATACAAAATAAATCATGTCTTGGGTTAAATCCAACACAATATTACCATGAGGTTCCGATGTTGACTCATTATATACCGTCACGGAACTCTTTATATTTTCCAGATATAGGTGTCTGGCAAGAGGAAAAATCTGTGATTTGTCTCGAGAGTTTTTGAAATGCACTAAATATTAACAATTTAATAAAATATCTCTTGAGAATTTTCCCTGATGAAAAACGTTTTGTGTTAACAATTATATAGATAAATTACGATGGTGCGAACCTTTAGTAATAGCTCACATTCCTGTTTATTTGCTGAATCTAACATTAAGTCATCTAGAACAATTAAAGTAGGTTTATTTTCATTGCCACTTATTTCTTTTGGGATACTGGTAATAAAGTCTATATCAGGAAAAGCTAGATTTTCGGATAAATCAATCTATCAATATTTTCAATTAAATTACACACAAATTTTGTTTTTCCACATCCAGATGGTTCCACTATCATCATTGATAGATAAGTACAGACGTAGTAATAAAAAAAAATATTTAAATATCACGTAAGGAAAAAAAAAAAAAGAAAATAAATTTCTTTTTATATTGAAATTGGATCTTCATTACTAAAATTAATTGAGGAAAAAAAAAAAAAAAAGCAAAAATCAGCAATATTAATAGTTGTTCTAACAACTGTGCATTGCCATAAATGCAGAGTGAAAATTCGAGGAGAAACTGGGGTAAAATGTGCTGGAGTATGTGGTAAAATTTACCACTGTCAACCTAAATGTTCGGGATTGGACCAGTAAACTCTAGGAATTTTAGACGTAAATTCACGTTTGAAATATGTATGTGATGAATGTATAATGTATATACAAAATATTGATCTGGTATTACAAGAAATGGAAAGATCAGTTAAAAAGAACAATGATTATCTAGTGGAATACAAAGAGGAATTTGACCGGGCTATTAAAAATAATGAAAGAGAAATAATTGGATTACTAAAGGCGGTAGAGGAGAGATATATGGAACGGTTACAACATATTAAAACTGAACAAAAATATGAAATTAAAAAAATGAATAAATTAACGGAAGCATTCAAAATGGAAAGTGAAAAAATAAATAGCAGTATAAAAACATCAATACTCAAGAACGATGAACTGTGTACTGAATTGCAAACATATAGCAATAAAAATTTGAAAAATGAAAATGTAGGTCAAAATGTATCGTTTGCCGAAATATTAAAAAATGCTAGTGTCAGCAAAAAAACTGTGCCATCCATAAAAAAAGTTGTGCCTTTGATTGTGAAACCTAAGCAAAATCAAAATTGTGAACAAACTAAAGTGGATTTAAGTAAAAAAGTCGACCCAAAAAATCTAAAAATCAAAAATGTCGAAAATAGAAAAAATTGTATGGTACTAATTGAATCCGAAACAAAAGAAGAACGTGAAAAAATAAAAAATTTGTTAGAAAAAAAAATGGGAGATTATGAAATAAAAGTGCCAATTGAAACTAAACCAAGAGTGGAAATCATTCACATGGGGGTCAATTATAAAGAAGATGAATTAATAAACAAATTAAAGGCTCAGAATCCTATCTTAGAACATAGTGTGATGAAAGTGATAAAAATTTATGAGGCAAGGAAAACAAACCATACAAGGTATAATGCCATAGTAGAAATAGATAAGGACACTTTCCCAAAGATAATTAGAAATGAAAAGGTCTCAATTGGATGGGAGCGCTGCAAAGTTTTTGACGCTATACGGGTTCTACGCTGCTTCAAATGCAAAGGCTTTAATCATAAATCTGCGGATTGTAAAAATGATGAGATTTGTGTCAAATGTCATCAGAAGCATAAAAGTGCTGAATGTAAAAAGGATGACATCAATAAATGCATAAATTGTCTAAAGTGAATGAGAAGCTAAAACTTGGTTTAAATGTTGATCATAATACTTTTAGTGTGATGTGTCAGGTATATCAAAAAAAGCTGAGTATTAAAAAACAAAAGATTGGATATTAGCAATTAAAGACTAATTTTACGGAAAACAACAACTTATCTAATCTTGATAATTTTGATATGAAAGAAAATGGGAATAAAACTAATAGTAATAAAAATTATAATAATAATAATAATAATAATAATGATAATAATAATAATAAAACTGATAACGATAGAATTGCTGATAGTACAACAGGGACGATAATAAAAACTGTTAAAGAAATAGTCAAACCAAAAGATGATTCATCAAATATTAAAACCAAAAATAATAGAAATCTTTTAAATTTTTTATCACTTATAAAGAAAATACATAAAAATATCACTACTGCGAAGGAATCTGTAGTTGATGATCCAAATAAAATTAAAACAAGTAAAGAAACAGTCAGTCGGTGCAACCGACTTAGAAATACTCTACACCTATTTGGTTCAAATTTAAGGACATATCCATAAGTCATTTTAACACCATAGAAGCTGTTATTAATTTGATCGTAAGACATAGCTAACCAAATTAACTGTATAATACTAAAAACATTTTCTAATTACACTATATATTAAAAAATACTACAAATTCTTACTAATTAATCTATTTAAAAATATTAAAAAACAAACAAACTTGAAATAAATGAAAATATATTTATTCCAATTCAATTACAAAATGAAAAAATTCTAATTATTAAATTTTGTGATAAAAAGATAATCAAAGCATAATATATTTAATAATCCAAATTTTTAAAAATTGCAATTATTTTAAATGGTTAGTTTATATACCTAATAGAAAAGCTTATAAACGCAAAATATGCAATAAATAGTATTTCTAAAATACAATTACAAATTTAGACCTTTTCATATAATTCATTTAAATATAAAAATCTAAGAGAGGTTCTGAACCACCACTCCAATTGATCCCAAATTAGGGGGGCACGCAAGAAATAGTAAAGAACACCCTGGGCCAAATTTGAAGCTTCTACATTTGTGTTAAGTTACTATCTTTATTAATTTCGAAAATATGCTTTAAGGTCCTAAGAACTGAGTGGCTGGTCCCCGATCCACTACTCCAATGGGGCCCAAATTTCAAAGACACTTACGAAATAGGAAGGGACACCCTGATACTAAATTTGGAGGTTCTATCTTCATTGGTTTCGGAATTATGCTCGTTTGGCCTAAATTCGATCAAAAAGTTCTAAGTTCCGAACCCATTGTCCAATCCTCACCGTACGTAATCACCGCCGTAGTTTCGCTGCCAATAACCTACAGCACAAATTTCATGAAGATAGCCTCATTAGTTGTTGAGTTATCGTGATTTTTTATATATGTTCCTTAGCCCTGACATCGATTAAAAGGTCCGGAATCCGAACCGTTGGGCTGATTTTGCCTTTATATAGTCCGCGCTGTACTTATAGTACTAGTTAACCCTTGTACACAATTTGAACGGTCTATCCTAATTTTAAGTAACTATTTTTAGTAATTTCTATTATAAGCCTTTAAAACTTGGGAGGTCTGAGAGGGGTACAGAACCACCACTCCAATTGATCCCAAATTAGGGGAACGCGCAAGAGATAGTAAAGAACACCCTTGTGGCAAATTGGAAGCTTCTACATTTTTTCAAGTTGTTATCTTTATTAATTTTAAGGATATGGTTTAAGGTCTTCGGGTGTGGCTGATCCCCGACCCACTACTCCAATGGGACCCAAATTCACAAGACACTTAGGAAATAGGAAGGGACACCCTGATACTAAATTTGGAGGTTCTATCTTCATTGGTTTCGGAATTATGCTCGTTTGGCCTAAATTCGATCAAAAAGTTCTAGGTTCCGAACCCATGGTCCAATCCCGACCTTACGCAATTCCCGAAGTAGTTTCATTACTAGTAACCTACAGCACAAATTTGATGAAGATAGCGTCATTAGTTGTTGAGTTATCGTGATTTTTTATATTTGTTCGTTAGCCCTGAAACCGATTAAAAGGTCCAGAATCCGAACCCATGGGCCGATTTCGCCCATATGCAATCCCCGCCGTACTTTCAGTCCTAGTAACCTACAGTTAAAATTTCATCAAGATAGCTCCATTATTTTTTGAGTTATCGTGCCTACGGACGGACGGACGGACGGACATGGCTATATCGACTAAGGCGGTCACGCTGATCACAAATATATATACTTTTCCATATCTAGCTCGCTTCCTTTAGGTGGTTACAAACACCATACCAAAGTTAATATACCCCTTTACCTATTCTATAGGTGTAGGGTATAAAAAGTGATTGCGTGGTTTCAAAAGATGAAGATAAAGAAAAGAATAAAACTTGCATTTCTCCAAGCAAACTCCAAATGCCAGATAACAAATATTCAAATTGGATTAAGGGAGAAACGCTCTGCCCAAATATTGAAAAAAATGTACAGGGGAATAGTAAAACATACATCGATCCATTGGTCCCTCCTATTGTTAGGCTAACAAGAAAAGCAATTGATACTGGTGATAATGTTTATGCAATTTCAAGACTAAGAGACCACAGAATTTATAACAATGACAGGTTGTTTTTATCATATTTCCATGACAAGGATGATATTTGCTATGAAGGTGTCACTCAGACTAGTTTAAAAATACTAATTCATCAAGAGGGATTGCCAAATAACTACAAAGAACTTTCTAAACTTTATTTTATTTATCATGACTATACAGGAGTATCCAGAAAAGAAGCAATTCAAGACCTAGCTTATTACAGGAGGCATATTGATAATAAATACAGAGAATATTTGCAGAAAACAAGAGAAACTTGGCAAAATTATATGATTAGTAAACCTTGATGTTCAATACACTCTCAAATTTAGAAGTCTCAGAAAAAATATTATCGAAATAGAATCATTTATAAAAATTAAAAAATGTATTGACATAATTATGATTGGTGAAACCTTGATATACTCTGATGAGGAGATATTTTTTAATATTTCTGGGTATACAGCTTTATGTCAAATAAAGCTAATTGTTTTCGATGCAATAAAAATATTAATTTTCGAAAAGATAAAGTTATACAATGTGATGGAAACTGCAAAAAATGGTTCCATAGTAACTGCTCCGGGCTGGGCATTGAAGACTTTAATAAATACTATGATGATCCACAAAAAATTTGGTTTTGTATAACCTGTAAGGATAAGCGGCAGTCTCGAAAGAATTTAGCCTTAAGTCATGTGTCTAGCAACTTAGAATCCCCAATAAGCAAGAGTAATGCAGCAAATGGTACAATCAGAAATTGCACAAATGATGGCAGAATCCTGAAGAAATTAAATGAAATTATTACCAAACAAACAGAACACGATAAGCAGTTTGGAAACATTCATAAGGATATTAAGGAATTTCGTGAAATCCTGGATGTAATCATAGAGGAAAATGTACAATTAAAAAATGAAATTGCCACACTAAAAGAACAGGTACACAATAACCAGATAGCAATTGAAATAATAAAACAAAAAAAGTACAAGAAACATCTTGAAATTTCTGGAGTAGGTGAAGTTCCTGAATTCGATGCAGAAAAAACGGTTGAAAAAATTGTTGCTGAACTAGGGATTACACTGGAAGCTGAGAGTATAAACAAAGCTATGCTTATATCCAAAGGTTCAAAAAATTCAGGTGAGCCAAAAATAATAAGTGTCCAGTTAAAAAACATTGAAACAAAAAAGAAAATTTTTAAGGCTAAAAAAAGCAAAACATTGCTATATAAAGATATTTTCAAGGCCCGGGAAGTTATCACTGATAATAGAATAATTTTTATCAATGAAAAACTAACGCCATACTTTAGTTTATTATACAAAAAGGCTAGAGATCTGAAAAGACAAAAGTTAATAAAATATGCATGGATTAATGATGGTAAAGTATTTGTACGACAACATGATAGTTCTAAAATCATACGTGTGTTATCAGATGAAAATCTACAAGAATTTAATGCAAACTAATAACATAAAATACAATACTTTACCCATTAATACGTGTTATAAAAATTTGAGTAATGGAAATAATGGAATTTGCTTGGGTAAGAATGGCAAGCTGTTTATAAGAAAGGCTTCAAAAAATAAAAATACTTAAATGTTGAATAGCGTGTCATACGACTTGCAGTTGAATACCCATATCACAACAGACATTTATACGGTGGATGATATTAGCTTTAGTAACAAAGAAACATTAAAAATTCTATACTTAAATGCGCGAAGCCTTAAGCATAAAATTGACAATTTAACATACATCCTATATAAGTTTAACCAATTGATTCATGTAGCTGCAGTAACAGAAACTTGGATTCTCGACAATGAAGTTGACCTTATAAATATTAAAAACTATTCTAAAATATATTCGTGTAGGAGCATTAGGCGTGGAGGAGGAGCTGGCATATTTGTAAACAAGAGCGTATCGTATAAAACTATTGAAACTTATTGTGACGAGTTTAACAGCATCATTAATATTGAAATTGTTGGCAAAAATCATAAATATAACCTAACTACTATTTACAGACCTCCAGAAACATCAATTTTGCACATAAACCAATTCCTTGAGAAACTTGATACAATTCTTGAGAACCTAAAAAATAAAACAAGTATATTGATTGGAGATTTAAACTTCAATATTAGAGATTTAGATGATGTAAATGTGCAATCATACAAAACAACAATTGAATCAAATGGATTTTTTATTTGCAGCAATGAAATTACTAGACCAACATCTGGTACGTGTCTTGATCATGTTATTATAAGTAATCCTGATACTAAGGTTTCAATGTCTTTATTCCATCATGACCTCTCTGATCATCTTGGTATTGTAGTAGAGTTAGAGGATATTCATTGTAAGTATAGAAATGTTTTTGTAACCCAGCAGTCCTACAGCAAAATAAACTATAATAAAGTTAAAAGTGATTTACATAACCAAAATATTGTATCAACTGATGTCAATCAAATTGCAAATGAACTGGTATCAAAATGTCAAAATGCAATAAAAAGTGCTACCGTCGTGAAAAATATTAAAGATAGCATAAGCAGTAGATTCGCAGCTGCGTGGATTGACAATGAATGTGCGGAAATAATAGAAATAAAAAATTACTGGTACAAAAAACATGTGCAAAGTAGAAATTCTATACAAATTAAAAATAAATATAAGTACTGGTTAAACAAGGCAACCCTGATGAAAAGAAAAAAAAGGAAACAATATGACCAGAGACAATTTGAAAAAGCAGAAAATGATCCAAAAAAATACTGGCGATATATTAAGAAACTAATTAGTGGAGAAAATAAAAATGATAATGAATTTTTTGTAGGTAATGAACTTTACAATGAAGAAAAATATGATAAGCTAAATAAATTTAATGAGTTCTATGCAACTATTGGGGCAGTGATGGCTGCAAACTTTGAAAGTGTTTATTTGCATAAAAGCAGAACTGAAAAAGAATTCAAGTTTAAAACAATAAATCATAATGATTGTTTAAAGCGCTTATCAAATACCTACTCTGCGGGTGTAGATCAAATTTCACCGCAGTTAGTCAAAATCTGTAAGGATGAAATTGCTGACAACCTAAGGAAACTTATAAATCAGTCATTAATTCAGGCAGAAATGCCAGAATGTGCTTACGACATTAGTCATACCAATCTACAAAAAATCTGGTGATATTGCCGATATTAACAATTTCAGGCCTATCTCTATTTCTACAGTATTCAGTAAAGCTATTGAAACGTTGGTAAATGACCAAATCACCGCTCATCTGTATGACTCAAAAAATGTTGCTAAACAACAATATGGTTTTAAAACAAATTCCAGCACACAAGCAGCGCTATTTGATGTTGTTACAGAAATTCATTCTAAACTCGAGCTGGGTAGAAAAGTAGTAATGGTTTCAATTGATGTTAAAAAGGCTTTTGACAGCATTAATAGAAATATACTTATGCGAATACTTTATGAGCACGGTATAAAGGGTAATGAATATAAATGGTTCAAAAGCTATTTCAGCAATAGAATGCAGTATGCAGAATATGGTGGTTTGAAAAGTTGTCTTAAGCAAAATGATTTTGGAGTTATACAAGGAAGCTCCCTTGGACCAACATTATTTTCCATATATATCAGTGGTCTATTAAACTTGAAAATGAACGGGAAAGTGTATATGTATGCTGATGACTTAGCAATAATTTATTCTGAATCTACATGCTAAAAGTTGCAAGATATGATAAATGAAGACTTGGAAAAAATTCAAAAATGGATGAACCAGCATAAACTACATATCAACACGAATAAAACTCATTTCATGATATTTAAAAGAAAACTCATTGACAAACTACGAATTAAGCTTAATAAAAATCACTTGGAAATGGTCAACCATATTAAATACTTGGGTGTAATAATTGATGAGAAGTTGTCTTGGGAAAATCAAATTACGAAGCAACTCTCAAAAGCGAGAAAAATTGCTGGTATATTTAGATACATCAACAAAAGAGTTCCATACTGTATGAAAAGGTCAGTGTATTTTAGCATGTTTCACTCAACCATTACATATGCCATACTTATTTGGGGAAATGCGTATAACAAATATATCAAATTACTTCAAACTGCTCAAAATAAAGCAATTAAAAATCTATTTGGATGTGACCGCAGAACGGCAACGCGAACAATTCATGTAAACAATAAAATACTGCCAGTAAATTTGTTGATAAACAGCAAGCTTGCTACACAAGTGCATTTAATTCGGCATAACAACCTAAATACAAACATAAAGCCAGTTTTGAAAAGTGAAGTACACTCTTATGGAACAAGAAATGCTGATAATATTCATATCACTTCATCTAGAATAAGATTTAATAATCAAGATGCTATACATAACAAAGCTTACAAAATCTACAATGCGTTGCCATCTGAAATAAAGAATATATCTGAAATAAATAAATTTAAGAACAAGCTCAGCGAACATCTTTTTTTTCTATATAAACTACATATATATACCTAAATTTCTAATATATGCTAAAAATATTTAATTATTGATCATGTTCTATCAAATCTAAAAAATGAAAAGTATGATTTTAAAATTTCTACTGAAGATGTTGTTAACTTAAACCATAAAGCCATTCAAATAAGGATAAATAAAGTTATAGAAAAACGTGAGCCCATTTTCAATAAGGAACTAATCGTTACAGATATCAAAAAATACAAAACTCAAGTTAGCAGTCTACTTTTAACAAATAATTGTAATAGTGTAGTTAATCTCACGAAAATATTACAATTGGCCAAAGAGAACTCCATTGAAAAACAAGTAATAAGAATAAGAAAAAATAATGATTGGATGACTAAAGAAATAATAAACCTCATCCAAAAAAGGAATAAATTATTTAAAAACTTAAAGAAAAACCCTAACTCCCCAGAAATTCAAGCCAAATTTAAAAAATTGAAAAATAGTGTCACTAAGGAAATAAAGAGAGAAAAGCAAAATTATTTTAACAATAAAATCTACTTAGCTGGGTCTGATCATAGAAAAATGTGGGAAGTGCTAAACAACTGTATGCTAAAAAGGTCGTCTAATTGCAATAAAGTTATCAATGAAATAAATAACAATGGCATTAAAATATGTGATAATTTCGGTATTGCTAATACTTTTAACACGTATTTTAGTGAAATTGGAAACAAGTTGGCGGATAATATTATTGATGCAGAAAAATACACATTAAAAAACACAATTACTGAACGATCTATTTTTCTAAGAAAAAAAAATGAAATAGAAGTATTAAAAATCATTAAGCTGCTAAAAAATAGTTCACCAGGTGTTGATGGCATAACAGCATCAAATCTAAGGCATGGGCAACCATTATAGCACCCAAGCTCGATTACTTAATAAATTATTGTTTAACAACTGGTATTTATCCTGAATGTCTAAAATCAAGTATGGTTGTGCCAATATACAAATCAGGAGCAACCAATGATGTATCAAATTACAGGCCTATTACTTTAACAAGTTGCTTGGGAAAAATATTTGAAAAAATAATAAATAATAGAATACAGAATTTTATTCAAAAGGTAGTAGGTTTTGATGATAATCAATTTGGATTTCAAAAAGATATTGGAACCGATTCGGCAGTCTTAGCATCAACAAACTCTATAGTAAGCAAATTAGATGCAGGGAACTATGTATGTTCAGTATTCGTCGATTTAAAAAAAGCATTCGATACAGTTGATCATAGATTCATAGATTGTTAAACAGACTCTATGAAATCGGTATAAGAGGAACAGCTCTGGATCTTCTTAGATCTTATTTACAAAATAGGAAAATAGCTACAAGAGTTAATGATGTATTGAGTAGCCAGTGTACTATAAATATAGGTGTTGCACAAGGATCAGTACTCGGGCCTACTTTGTATCTGCTTTACATCCATAACATCCAATGTGCTAATTTAAAAGCCGATTACAAGATATTTGCGGATGACACATTGCTCATTTACAGTGCTAAAACCAGAGATGAATTAGAAAGAATAATAAATGAGGATTTGTACAAATACATTAATTGGCTTAAATGCAACAAATTAAGTATAAATGCAGATAAAACTAAATTTATCACATATAAAATGAGGAATAAAGCTGATATAAATCTTAAAATATTGATAAACAATGTCCATATTGAAAGAGTTGATACATATAAATACCTTGGTGTAATAATTGATGAAAAACTGAGATGGGAAAATCATATCAATAAAATAGCATCCAAAATTGTGCCAACGCTTGGTGCCATTAAAAGAAGTGGAATTAAACTAAACAGGAAAGCAGCCAATAATATATATCATGCTCATATCATGTCACATATTAGGTATAATATATGTAACTGGTCTAGTTGCGCTACATGGGTGAAAGACAAGGTCAGCACTTTGATAAACAAAGCAATTAAAAATTTATACGAGTTTAGCTGGCTGACACCAACAGTCGAAATTTATAAAAAAACGGGATATTTGATGCTTCCGGAAATTATTATTATGGAAAAAGCCAAATTAATTTTTAAACTAGAAAAAGGAATTTACAGGAAGAATATTAATGTTACGAAAAGAAATAGTGTACATAGCTATAACACCAGAAGCCTGAACTATTTAAATCATACAAGATCTAGAACGGAGTTATCTCACAGCAGCGGATTATCCTCAGCTATAAGAATCTATAATAAGCTACCAAATGATCTTAAACAGACCTCTAACATCAAATTATTTGTTAAAAATCTGAAGTACCTACTAAAGCGGGATACCATATTGCTTGACAGCGTTATGCAGAATGAATAATTGTATTAACATAATAATAATTTAATTAATATTATATAACTTTAATAACTTATATATATATATATATTTATATATTGATAATACATGTATTATATGTATGTAATAATACGTATACATGTATTTTTTTGCTTGTCTTTATTTAGTTTAGTTTTAGGTTAATCTGTGTTATTTTATACCAAAATCAATCAATTGTTTTGTTTATAGCACAGTTAAAATAAAAAAAAAAAATAAAAAAGTATTATATGTTATATAAAAGTAAAACTATAAACAAAAGCATTTGTAATAGACAATAAGAAAGCTAAATAAAGTATATCAATTTAAAAAAAAAAAAAAAAAAAAAAAAAAATAATAATAATTTTTATTCTGTGTCTGATAAGAAACTGAATTAAAAATACAATTTAGAGATAATATAAAAGCAGCAAACATATTCTTAGCACAGTCATTATTAATTATGGAATTAGAGGAGTTCTTAAGTGTTTATTCCTCCGTCTTATTGGATTATCATAAAAGACTAATATTACACCTATATAAACACATTAAAAACTTTTCTGGAGTAAATAAATACACTTCAATTTATGGTACTCATTTTAGCCCTTGTCCGTGGGCATATGATAATTCTACTTCTAAACCGGACACATGTGAATGTCATACAATAGAAAATTATAAAATCACTTTGGAAAATTTAATTAAATGGTACGAGAATAATGTCGAAGCTTCAAGTTGTGTCAGAAATTCATAGAAGTGCTAGAAGAAAATTTACACCAAGAAAGATTTTTCAAAAGGGTTTAAATGATACTTGGCAAATTGATTTGGTTGAAATGATCCCGCATACAAAATTTAATAAGGCTTATAAATCATAATATTTAATCGGCTTATTTTTTCCCATACAAATATAAACATCCCTTTTTAGGACAAACTATTTGACTAACTTTAATGAAACAAGAACCAAAAGCAAGGTTTTGTTTGTTTTCATATGACAATGATATTTTTTTTAGAATATTGCGTTTTTTTAGGTGAAAACCCGTCTTTAAGTTAACGTAAATTTTAATATAACGGTCACGCTGTTAAAAGTTAAGGCTTATGACTCTAATATTATGCGCCGACGTTCTAGGTAAAAATAATTCATTTTCGGTTGTAACTCGCAGCTCAATCAAACAATTACATGCGCCAACTTATGTCTTTCTTTTTTTTGTTTAGTTCAAATGTTCAATGAACAAGGAGATTGAAATTTTTTTAAAATTTTTGTTTTGTTTTTCTTTTTTTTCTTTATCTTAATTTCTTAAAAAAAAATGAGTTCTGTTCGAAATGAAAGCAATACATTTGGTTTATCCAGTAGTTTTCATTTATAACGAACTCTGTTCAATTTTAATTATAATAAACGTAACACTTTTTGCCAATGAATTAAATTTTAACTAAAAACGTAAGTTGTTTATTACATTCATATTTCTTTTATTTAAAGTTATTATATCTAATAATGTTGCTTGGTGATTATTTTAGTATTTTTATACCCTACACCTATAGAATAGGTAAAGGGGTATATTAACTTTGGTATGGTGTTTGTAACCACCTAAAGGAAGCGAGCTAGATATGGAAAAGTATATATATTTGTGATCAGCGTAACCGCCTTAGTCGATATAGCCATGTCCGTCCGTCCGTCCGTCCGTCCGTAGGCACGATAACTCAAAAAATAATGGAGCTATCTTGATGAAATTTTAACTGTAGGTTACTAGGACTGAAAGTACGGCGGGGATTGCATATGGGCGAAATCGGCCCATGGGTTCGGATTCTGGACCTTTTAATCGAATTTAGGCCAAACGAGCATAATTCCGAAACCAATGAAGATAGAACCTCCAAATTTAGTATCAGGATGTCCCTTCCTATTTCCTAAGTGTCTTGTGAATTTGGGTCCCATTGGAGTAGTGGGTCGGGGACCAGCCACACATTTCCGAAGACCTTAAAGCATATCTTTAAAATTAAGAATGATAACAACTTGAAAAAAGGTAGAAGCTTCCAATTTGCCACAAGGGTGTTCTTTACTATCTCTTGCGTGCTCCCCTAATTTGGGATCAATTGGAGTGGTGGTTCTGTACCCCTCTCTGACCTACCAAGTTTTAAAGGCTTATAATCGAAATGCCTAAAAATAGTTACTTAAAATTAGGATAGACCGTTCAAATTGTGTACAAGGGTTAACTAGTACTATAAGTACAGCGCGGACTATATAAGGTCGAAATCAGCCCAACGGTTCGGATTCCGGACCTTTTAATCGGTGTCAGGGCTAACGAACATATATAAAAAAAGTCACGATAACTCAACAACTAATGAGGCTATCTTCATGAAATTTGTGCTGTAGGTTATTGGTAATGAAACTACGGCGGTGATCACGTACGGTGAGGATTGGACAATGGGTTCGGAACATAGAACTTTATGATCGAATTTAGGCCAAACGAGCATAATTCCTAAACCAATGAAGATAGAACCTCCAAATTTGGTATCAGGGTGTCCCTTCCTATTTCGTAAGTGTCTTTGAAATTTGGGTCCCATTGGAGTAGTGGGTCGGGGACCAGCCACTCAGTTCCGAGGACCTTAAAGCATATTTTCGAAATTAATAAAGATAGTAATTTGAAACAAGTGTAGAAGTTGCAAGTTTCGCATATGGGTGTTATTTACTATTTCCTGCTCGTCCCCATAATTTGGGATCAATTGAGGTGGTGGTTCAGTACTTCTCTTAAACCCCTTCAAGTTTTAAAAGCTTATCATCGAAATTAATAAAAATTATAACTTAAAATTAAGATAGAACCTCCAATTGTGTTGGATTAACTAGTATTGAAAGTACGTCGGGGACTACATATGGGTGAAATCGGAACACGGGTTCGGGTTCTGGAACTTTTGATCGTTTGTGTAAATAAAAATTTAATAGCCTCACTATATAATAGTATAATATAATAAGTAATAATTTCCAAATAAAAAAATATATAATAGTATATAATATAATAATTCATATTATTACTAATTCGGTAATTATATAAATTCTTTTTTATGTTATTTTATGATATGTATATATATATATATATATATAATTATTATTAATATATTTGTCAAAGATGAGGTGTAACAAACGCATTCAATTAAATGTGTTTTGTTGGATGTGTTCAATTATAAATAAATTTATTTAATATATTTTGAGTAATAGTGGATAATAGTGGAACTTTTGTCTTACTTTGTAATAGACGTCCCACAGTGTTTAATTTTCTTTTACTGATTTGTGTGCCATCTATATGTGAAAAGAAATACTAAAACTACATTAGGAATTTCGATATTTTTCCTGTTTCTGGTTAGATAATTATGAATATTCTCCCTATTTTGAAGTTTTAGTTTTGACTTAATATTATTGTTCAGGATATTATACATGTATTTACATTTTGCAAAGTAAATTAGTTGGTTAATATCCAGTGTATCAATTATTATTATTATTATTTTATTAATATATTTGTCTAGAATGAGGTGTAACAAACGCATTCAATTAAATGTGTTTTGTTGGATGTGTTCAATTATAAAAATTATTATTATTATTTTATTATTATTATTATTATTATTTTATTATTATTATTAATATATTTGTCTAGAATGAGGTGTAACAAACGCATTCAATTAAATGTGTTTTGTTGGATGTGTTCAATTATAAAAAAATAAAATATTAACGTTTTGTTGGATGTGTTTTATTTTAGAAAATAAAATATCATAAATTATCATAAGCAGGCCAAAAAATATTTTATTTATTTTTAATAAAAAAAAAAAAATTTTTTTTGAAATAAAATTTACTTATTAGTTTATGAAAAATTTCATTTCAGTTTTAAAAATCACAGAAGATTTTCTGGAAATTTTAAATATATAGTAAGACATTTTGTAAATAAAAACTAAGAAGACAATGCTTCACAGGAACATTTGTGTAGTAAGTCTTAATAATTTTCAGTAAAAATCTGAAATAAGGGCGAAAGCCCAATGTATGCTTTGATGCATTGCTTGGTTTGCTTAAGCAAATAAACCAAGAAATGTATTAAAGTAATTTCAAAGTTTCCCCTCATCTCGCTCTGAACTCTACCTCATGTATCTCTCATCCCTTCCTTCATAACTTTTTAATTATTTATCTATTTAAAAGTTAAAATGGAAAAAAATTATGTAACAACTGAAGGTTGGGAAAGTGGGTTCAGGTATACAATACCTCTGAGTTCAATGCACCACAAAAACCAGACAAAATAGATTTTAAACTTAGTTAGGGTTAGGTATATTAAAAAAATTTCAAATAAAATTTATAATTTGCATTTGATAATGCAAAACTCAATTCAAAAATCAACATTTATTTAATACAATTTCACGTACATATAAATAGATACATTATTTAGCATGTTAAATAGGTACATTATAGAACGGTCAGCCTTCAAACAAGTATTTTGATTTGAATCTAAACAAAGGAAACAATATAGAATGTATAACAACATTTTTTAAAAATGTATATACAAAACATTAATAGTTGGAGAAATAAATCATTATTGAAACAAAATAAATCTATTTCACATCTCTTATTAACACAAATTTATCGAACTTAATTTTAAAAAGTACGTAATTAAATAAAAAAAAAATATTAATTGAAATTAAAAAAACATTTCACCAAGAAGGGATTTGAACTAACAGCCCCAAAATTTTATCAAATTCAAAACATAAAAAAGGTAGACTAAATAAATTATTCATCTTCAAATTTTTAAGATACAACAACATATAAGTTTTTGTTTTTTTTGTACATAACTATAGAATTGAAGCATAGTCTGTATTACGTAGAATGCAACGGTTACCATTTTATTTAAGAAAATGGTATTGATATATAATATATGTATATGTAATATATGTAATTAAATTAGAAATAGTTCTTAATTAGAAAAAGTTCTTCTTTCAAGTGACCTTCCGTCATTCTGTGACGGGCCAACAGCTAGTATATTTTATATTTATCAAAATAAAAATAATAAAATAGATTTTCAATTTAATAAAAAAAAATTTATTATTTTATAAAACTTTGCGAATGTACCTACCTAAATATTATACACCTCTATGCATTTATTAACTTATAATTATATATTTTGTATGTATTTAATTAATGAGAAGATGTATATATTACATTTACTTATAAAACAAAATTATTTAAAAAATTTTTTAAGTAAAATGTTTTTCTAAATTACAGTTATTATATTATATTTAATTTTTTTTATGTTTGAATTTGTTTTAAATTAAAGATCTAGCACATTTTATATAAATGAGGGTCTAGAACGGAGTGATAGTGTTCCTTTTATCAAATTTTAAACATTAGTCTCAGGTTCAAATCCTGATGGTTGTGAAAGACACATTTTAATTTTTTAATTTGTTTTTTTTTCATTTTAAATTATTTTTTATACCCTACACCTATAGAATAGGTAAAGGGGTATATTAACTTTGGTATGGTGTTTGTAACCACCTAAAGGAAGCGAACTAGATATGGAAAAGTATATATATTTGTGATCAGCGTGACCGCCTTAGTCGATATAGCCATGTCCGTCCGTCCGTCCGTAGGCACGATAACTCAAAAAATAATGGAGCTATCTTGATGAAATTTTAACTGTAGGTTACTAGGACTGAAAGTACGGCGGGGATTGCATATGGGCGAAATCGGCCCATGGGTTCGGATTCTGGACCTTTTAATCGGTTTCAGGGCTAACGAACAAATATAAAAAATCACGATAACTCAACAACTAATGACGCTATCTTCATCAAATTTGTGCTGTAGGTTACTAGTAATGAAACTACTTCGGGAATTGCGTAAGGTCGGGATTGGACCATGGGTTCGGAACCTAGAACTTTTTGATCGAATTTAGGCCAAACGAGCATAATTCCGAAACCAATGAAGATAGAACCTCCAAATTTAGTATCAGGGTGTCCCTTCCTATTTCCTAAGTGTCTTGTGAATTTGGGTCCCATTGGAGTAGAGGGTCGGGGCCAGCCACACATTTCCGAAGACATTAAAGCATATCTTTAAAATTAATAAAGATAACAACTTGAAAAAATGTAGAAGCTTCCAATTTGCCACAAGGGTGTTCTTTACTATCTCTTGTGTGTTCCCTTAATTTGGGATCAATTGGAGAGGTGGTTCAGTACCCCTCTCAGACCTCCCAAGTTTTAAAAGCTTATAATCGAAATTACTAAAAATAGTTACTTAAAATTAAGATAGACCGTTCAAATTGTGTACAAGGGTTAACTAGTACTATAAGTAAAGCGCGGGCTGTATAAAGGCGAAATCAGCTCATGGGTTCGGATTCTGGACCTTTTAGTCGGTGTCAGGGATAACGGACATATATTAAAAATCACGATAACTCAACAACTAATGACCCTATCTTCATGAAATTTGTGCTGTAGGTTATTGGTAATGAAACTACGGCGGTGATTACGTACGGTGAGGATTGGACAATGGGTTCGGAACTGAGAACTTTTTGATTGAATTTAGGCCAAACTAGCGTAATTCCGAAACCAATGAAGATATAACCTCCAACTTTGGTATCAGGGTGTCCCTTCCTATTGCGTAAGTGTCTTTGAAATTTGGACCCCATAGGACTAGTGGGTCGGGGACCAGCCACTCAGTTCCGAGGACCTTAAAGCATATTTTCGAAATTAATAAAAATAGTAACTTGAAACAAATGTAGAAGCTTCAAATTTGGCCTAGGGTGTTCTTTACTATTTCTTCCGTGCCCCCCTAATTTGGTATCATTTGGAGTGGTGGTTCAGAACCTCTCTTAGACCCCCAAATATGTAAAAGCTTATCATCGAAATTAATAAAACTAGTAACTTAAAATTAAGATAGAACGTTCCAATTGTATACAAGGGTTAACTATTATTGAAAGTATGACGGGACTGCATATGGGCGAAATCGTACCATGGTTTCGGGTTCTGGAACCCTTGACAAGTTCAAGGACTAAAAAACATATATCTTAAAAACACCATAACTCAAAAAATAATGCCGGTATTTTGATGAAATTTAAACTCTAGGTTACTAGTAATGAAAGTACCATGCGAATTGATTCTGGTCGAGTTTAATTTCAAAGCCAAAGAATATATTTCCTATGTCCTATGTGTCTCCGAAATCTAGACTAAATTGTAGTGGTTCAGCTATGTTCAAAGGTACTTGCTGCATTTATGTAAAATTTATTTGAATATTTAAATGAATTATATGAAAAGGTCTAAATTTGTAATTGTATTTTAGAAATACATTTATTGCATATTTTGCGTTTATAAGCTTTTCTATTAGGTATATAAACTAACCATTTAAAATAATTGCAATTTTGAAAAATTTGGATTATTAAATATATTATGCTTTGATTATCTTTTTATCACAAAATTTAATAATTAGAATTTTTTCATTTTGTAATTGAATTGGAATAAATATATTTTCATTTATTTCAAGTTTGTTTGTTTTTTAATATTTTCAAATAGATAAATTAGTAAGAATTTGTAATATTTTTTAATAGATAGTGTAATTAGAAATTGTTTTTAGTATTATAAAGTTAATTTGGTTAGCTATGTCTTACGATCAAATTAATAACAGCTTTTATGGTGTTAAAATGACTTATGGATATGTCCTTAAATTTGAACCAAATAGGTGTAGGGTATTTCTAAGTCGGTTGCACCGACTGACTGTTTCTTTACTTGTTATATATATTTTTGAATATAAAAAAAAATCATAATAACGCATCAAAAATACAAAAAAAAATTTCATTAGAAGAAAAAGCAGTATACATAGGGGTGAGGCTGACACTTCAAATAAAAATCTAGCAAATGAGTTCAAAGTGCCTATTCTAGAATTAGCACATTCTACAATGTTCAAGTCTTATACTAATTTTCCAAATTTCACAGCATTCTTTTAAAACGACATTAGTTTGTTATGACGAATATTTTCTGTCTCTTCATGGTCCTTATAAGTGAAAAGTACTGCATGTTTTTATACCCTACACCTATAGAATAGGTAAAGGGGTATATTAACTTTGGTATGGTGTTTGTAACCACCTAAACGAAGCGAGCTAGATATGGAAAAGTATATATATTTGTGATCAGCGTGACCGCCTTAGTCGATATAGCCATGTCCGTCCGTCCGTCCGTAGGCACGATAACTCAAAAAATAATGGAGCTATCTTGATGAAATTTTAACTGTAGGTTATTGGGACTGAAAGTACGGCGGGGATTGCATATGGGCGAAACCGGCCCATTGGTTTGGATTTTGGACCTTTTAATCGATCGAAGGGCTAACGAACATATATAAAAAATCACGATAACTCAAAAACTAATGACGCTATCTTCATCAAATTTGTGCTGTAGGTTACTAGTAATAAAACTACTTCGGGGATTGCGTAAGGTCGGGATTGGACCATAGGTTCGGAACCTAGAACTTTTTGATCGAATTTAGGCCAAACGAGCATAATTCCGAAACCAATAAAGATAGAACCTCCAAATTTGGTATCAGAGTGTCCCTTCCTATTTCCTAAGTGTCTTGGGAATTTGGGTCCCATTGGAGTACTGGGTCGGGGACCAGCCACACATTTTCGAAGACCTTAAAGCATATCTTTAAAATTAATAAAGATAACAACTTGAAAAAATGTAGAAGCTTCCAATTTGACACAAGGGTGTTCTTTACTATGTCTTGCGTGGTCCCCTAATTTGGGATCAATTGGGGAGGTGGTTCAGTACCCCTCTCAGACCTCCCAAGTTTTAAAAGCTTATAATCGAAATTACTAAAAATAGTTACTTAAAATTAAGATAGACCGTTCAAATTGTGTACAAGGGTTAACTAGTACTATAAGTACAGCGCGGCTGTATAAGGGCGAAATCAGCCCATGGGTTCGGTTTCTGGACCTTTTAGTCGGTGTCAGGGATAACGAACATATATTAAAAATCACGATAACTCAACAACTAATGACCCTATCTTCATGAAATTTGTGCTGTAGGTTATTGGTAATGAAACAACGGCGGTGATTACGTACGGTGAGGATTGGACAATGGGTTCGGAACTGAGAACTTTTTGATCGAATTTAGGCCAAACTAGCGTAATTCCGAAACCAATAAAGATATAACCTCCAAATTTGGTATCAGGGTGTCCCTTCCTATTTCGTGTCTTTGAAATTTGGGCCCCATTGGACTAGTGGGTCGAGGACCAGCCCCTCAGTTCCGAGGTCCTTAAAGCATATTTTCGAAATTAATATAAATAGTAACTTGAAACAAATGTAGAAGCATCAAATTTGGCCCAAGGTGTTCTTTACTATTTCTTCCGTGCCCTCCTAATTTGGGATCAATTGGAGTGGCGGTTCAAGACATCTGTTAGACCCCCCAATGTGTAAAAGCTTATCATCGAAATTAATAAAACTAGTAACTTAAAATTAAGATAGAACGTTCCAATTGTATACAAGGGTTAACTAGTATTGAAAGTATGACGAGACTGCATATGGGCGAAATCGTACCATTGTTTCGGGTTCTGGAACCCTTGACAAGTTCAAGGACTAACAAACATATATCTTAAAAACACCATAACTCAAAAAATAATGCCGGTATTTAATAATAATATAATAATGAAAGTACCATGGGAATTGGTTGTGGCCGAGTTTAATTTCAAAGCCAAAGAATATATTTCCTATGTCCTATGTGTCTCCGAAATCTAGACTTAATTATAGTGGTTCAGCTATGTTCAAAGGTACTTGCTGCATTTATGTAAAATTTATCTTTATATTTAAATGAATTATATGAAAAGGTGTAAATTTTTAATTGTATTTTAGAAATACATTTATTGCATATTTTGCGTTTATAAGCTTTTCTATTAGGTATATAAACTAACCATTTAAAATAATTGCAATTTTTAAAAATTTGGATTATTAAAAATATTATGCTTTGATTATCTTTTTATCACAAAATTTAATAATTAGAATTTTTTCATTTTGTAATTGAATTGGAATAAATATATTTTCATTTATTTCAAGTTTGTTTGTTTTTTAATATTTTTAAATAGATAAATTAGTAAGAATTTGTAATATTTTTTACTAGATAGGGTGACATCGTAAATGTCGTAAAAAAACTTCAACCTGATACAATGTGAAAATAACACAATGTAAAAATTTTTGAACACATTGTCTCGAAAATACAATGTATTTTGTTTACAATTCTGATTGCGTCAAAATGAAATGTCAAAAAATTTAAATTTTTTCTACAGTACTTTCTTTGAAAAGTATAAATTAATATTTAGACAAAATGGATATTAATTTCGTTAAAAAATTTTTCTTCAATTATTTATTGGACTGTGGTGAAGAAATAAGAGTTTCAAACACATTTAAATTAAAAACAATATTGCAAAAAAGAAAAAATCGTCGTGTTTTGCTTTTACAAAATATAAATAAAAAACGGCAACGAAAAATCCCAAAAGTATCATCATTTTTAAAAACTGTTGGAAATTATCCTGACGACGTTTTCTTCAGTCATTTCCGCATGACTAGAAGTACATTTAAAGTTTGTACATATTATCATATTTGATTTAAAAATTTCATATTCCATTTTTATACGTTTACCTATTTACATATATTTTATTCAACAATTTAGAAACTAAAAGATATGTTAACTCCATTTTGGCATAAAAAAATTGGTCGACCAGGTCATACTTTAGAATCATGTTTATATTTATCAATATGGAGACTTAGTAACAATAATTGTTTTCGGGAAATTAGTGATAGGTTTAATATAGGATATGGTTCAACATATTATATTTTTGTCAAAACTATAAAAATAATGAATAAGCTTAAAACAAAATTAATCAAATTTCCTTCAAACGCAGCAAGTCAAAGAGATATTATTGAAAAGTTTGAATTAAGCCGCTCTCAACCGTATCCATCTGTGATAGGGTGTATTGATGGAATGCACATAAAAATTTCAAAACCTTTAAATGACAGTGTAAGTTACTACAATCGTAAGGGCTTCTACTCAGTATTAGTTCAAGTAAATTAATTTATATTTGAAATTGTAATTTGTTATAATTTTTTAATACTTTTAGGGAGTTGTTGATAGTAGTTTAAAATTTATTGATGCCTTCGTAGGCTTCCCTGGACGCTGTCATGACGCTGCAATGTGGAATAACAGTCCTTTACGGAAAGAAATTATAAATCATAAAATAAAATTTCATCATGATAGCCATCTTGTAGGGGATTCTGCTTACCCCCTTGAATATTATTTAATGGTTCCGTATAAGGATAATGGCTTCCTTACTTTGGACCAAAAAAAACATAACTACACTTTAAGTTCAACACGAGTTCATGTTGAACAGGCTTTCGGTCTGTTGAAGCAAAAGTTTCGAATTTTGTCTTACTTAAATCTTCAAAATCTCAAATTATCAAAATATATAATAATGGCTTGCATTATCTTGCATAATTTAGTTATTGAAAATGAAGGACATAATAGTGCGTTAGATTTATATTTAAATTATATTGAACCTGAAGAAAATATTTCTGATGTTGCCATTCAATCAGATGATGATTCTAGAAATAAAAGGGATAGAATAAAACTGTTAATTGCTAGTTAAATAAGAATTTTAATTTTTTATATCAGTTTTTTTTTTTGTATTTCATTATAAAAATATAATAAATTCTTAAACTTAAAAATTTGTTTTCTTATTAATACTTGTAAAAATATTCTAATTTTAAATAAAAACAAAATAAAAACAACTTAAAAAAACATAAAAATTCAATTTCTTATCAATACTAATACAAAAATTATAATATTCAAATAAAAACAAAATAAAAACAACTTAAAAAAACATAAAAATTCAATTTCTTATCAATACTAATACAAAAATTATAATATTCAAATAAAAACAAAATAAAAACAACTTAAAAAAACATAAAAATTCAATTTCTTATCAATACTAATACAAAAATTCTAATATTCAAATAAAAACAAAATAAAAATAACTTAAAAACATAAAAATACTTCATTTTCTTATAACTAGTTATTAAAAACAAAATAACATTAATTCATTCTTATTAATTAATTCATAAAGTCTTTTTATACTAAAAATAAATTCCTATAGAAATCACAAAAAATTTGAACATTTATATACATTTAATCACAAAATTTTTTAATTGTTTGTTTTTTCTATGAAAGAAGCAAACAATTGTTTCATTTCTTGCATTTGTTTGATTCTCTCTTGTTCTAAAAGCAACTTTTTATTTTCAATTTCTAGTATATCTTTAAAAAGTTGCTTATCTGCAGCAGCTTCTTTCTCTAAAAACGCGAGAATTTCGTTTTTTTGTGATGGTCTTGAAAATGATGCTGCATTTTTCTTTGATGATGCCGAAGGTACTGGTTCAAAATTTTCGGAAAATATTTCGTCATTTTCCAAAATAGAACAGTCCAGTATTTCCTCTCGCGGAACAATGCAAGCTAAAATAAACAAACACAAATCTGAGGAACATTTATTTATAAAATAAGTATAAATTATACCTCTAGTACCATAAACCTCATCCATCATTTCGTAATACTCCCACAAAATAGCACCTTCACCAGATTTTCCATTTTTTCTTTTAATTCGTCGGTAGCTATTCATTAAATTTAAAAATTTTTTATATATTTCATCCGTATTAAATGGAAAATCTGGATCATGCTTTTTGACTTCGTCGAACACCATTTTCCATAAAGCTGAATTTTTTTTTTTCTTCGAATTAAATTCAGCTTCATATTGCAGACGAATTGTCAATAGTAGGATTTTTCTTCCATGAGTCCATTTCCTATTACAATTGTAACAAAAAAATTAATCATTTCACAAAAATTAAAATTTACTTACTTTTCTTCCATTTTTCTTTTGAAATTAGCACCTTCACCACCACAAAAATAAAACTCAACTGACAAAAATTCAAATTAAAACTTCAAAATTCAAATAACTTTAAATTTTTTTTTTGTGTATCCAAAAAATTTTCGATACTCAATTTAACAACACGCGTCGTGAAAATGGGTCGCGGACACAATGTAAAATGAAATTACGATCATGAGACAATGTGAAATTTTTATGTTTACATTTACGATCATGCGACAATGTATCCACGACGTCGCAAAGACATTTACGATGTCAGGGATAGTGTAATTAGAAAATGTTTTTTGTATTATAAAGTTAATTTGGTTAGCTATGTCTTACGATCTCTGCCAATGCCGGTCCCAAGCCCGGATGAGAAAGGAGGAGGGGGAGGAGTACCAACCTCGTTAAAAAACCTAGGTTCAGCTGGCCCGGCTGATAGCACCTTGTGAGGGCTCCTGACGAGGATACACGTGAAAACCGGTCAACGGCTTCGGAGGCGGATGAGATGTAAGTCCAACGGCGAAGAAGGCGGATGAGCCACCCATATGGGATGCGCAGCGAAAATAGAGGAGTGGGTTGTAGTGTTGGCCTGGTAGCATAGCTACCTAGACTCCTTCCTGGAACTCTCTTCTCAAAGTAACTGCCGATAGTGCTGCCTTGTACTACGTGGGATTGGATTCCCAAAGGCTAGGAGAGGTAAACTCCGAAATTAAACACAAATACGAGTAGCGTCTGTACTTCCAAGAAGCGGCTATGAAAGGCGTCTGTACCCACAGTGGGCGGCCTAAATTGTAGATGTATCTGACCGTCCGCAGGGCATGTGTGCCTGTCAGATCTGAACTTATGGCGTTATCATCCATATCTCTGGAAACACAAGAAGGTCTACTTTCTAGTATTCAAAACATGAAATCTAAAACGTGGAAAAATCGGTCCTCACGGGGTAACCTTCAAAATGAAGGAAATCCTCCTGTAGCTCCTAGAACTGCAGTAAATCGCACATCGGATGTGGGGGTGCGAAGAATTTCATGCAAAAATAGTGGAAATAAATCAAAGATAAAAGAATCAAAAACAAACGAAAGAAATCGCTCGCAACAGCCGACCTTCAATTATAAGGTTCGCACATTGATTGGGGCATGGAACGTCCGTACCTTGCTAGATCTTGGAAAATATGAGCAAGCAGAACGTGAAATGCTTCAAGCTAACATCCAAATAATGTGCATCAGCGAAACCTAATGGAGAGGACTTGGAGAACATACATCCTCTACAGGGAAAACATTCATGTTATACTCTGGCGAAGATGAACACCAAACTGGACCAAGAATAGGTGGTGTTGGTATCATGTTGACTACTGGCGCAAAGCACAGTCTAATAAGCTGGGCTCCTATTTCCAAAAGATTGATATCAGCACGTTTCAAATCCAGAGTAAGAAACATCACGATCATCCATTGTTATGCTCCAACCGAAGACGCAAAGGAAGAAGCGAAACTTAATTTCTACACCCAATTGAGTAATGCTTATGACAGCGCTCCAAAAGCCGATATTAAAATCGTCATAGGCGATCTAAACGCCAAAGTCGGCACGGAAAATGTAGGATTAGAGCGTGTAATGGGCAGGCACGGGCTGGGAACAAGGAACAATAATGGCGAAATGTTAGTTGATTTTTGCAACGAACGACAACTAACAATTGGCGGAACCCTGTTTCCACACAAAACTTGTCATAAAGTTACATGGGTGTCTCCGAATGGTCAAGTTCAAAACCAAATCGACCATTGCATTATTCAACAAAGGTGGAGAAAATCCCTCTGCGATGTTCGAAACAGAAGAAGTGCAGACATCGGAAGTGATCACCATTTGGTAGTAGCCAGTCTACAGTTACGCACAGCAGCTGTCCAGCGTAGATTGTTAAACCAAACCAGAATACCGAAATTCGATGTCAACGGTTTAAAAGACCCATCAACTTGTCGCAATTTTGTAAATAAACTTCGTGACAGAACCGCAACATCGAACAACTTAATATCTATAAACGACAGATGGGATCATATCAAAAAAGCGTTTATTGACACTGGTTTGGAACATGTGCCGAGTGCGATGCGAAGAAGAGGGGATCAATGGATGTCTCAAGCTTCATGGGATCTTATAGACCGGAGGAAGCAGCTGAAGAATAACATTAATCACCAGCAACATCAACACCAAAGAGACATCCTTCGCACTCAATATCAAGAAGCACATAAGTTAACACAGCGCAGTGTAAGACGAGATAGAAGAAAACATATGGAAGACCTTGCAAAGAAAGCGGAAACTGCTGCTGCCAGAAATGATGCTGCAGAGCTCTACAAAATCACACGGCAAATTTCTGGCCGTAAAAATAGAGCGCAAAAACCAATTGCCGACGAAAATGGCAAACTACTTGTAACGATGGAAGATCAACTGCGAAGATGGAGGGAGCATTTTTGCAAACTGCTCAATGATCAGTTTGTCGAACAGTCAACACCCGTGAGCCCCCAAAACCGCAGATCTTTTCGAGGCATTGACACGGGCAATCCAACCGTACAAGAAATCAAATCAGCAATCAGCTCATTAAAAAACAACAAGGCAGCAGGAATAGATGGTATACCAGCAGAGTTCTTAAAAGCAGACCCAGACACAACGGCATCTATACTTCTTCCCTTATTTCAGGCTATATGGGAAGAAGAAATATACCCGAGTGACTGGAAAGAAGGAGTTATTGCTAAAATACCTAAGAAAGGTAGCCTGACCAATTGCAATAACTGGCGAGGTATATCACTATTATCCGTTTTCTCCAAGCTTATGGCGAGAATAGTACTAGAACGCATCAAAGAAAGAATTAACTCAACGCTCAAAAAGCACCAGACAGGATTTCGTAGCGGCCATTCTTGTGTTGATAACATAAACACCCTACGTATCATTATTGAGCAATCTACAGAACTAAACTCACCATTACACCTAATGTTCGTAGATTTTGAGAAAGCCTTTGATCGCGTAAAGCAGGAGTACATCTGGAAATCCTTAAATAGGAGAGGAATTCCAGAAAAGATAGTAGCCATCATAAAAGCTTCCTATGAAAATGCAAGGAGCTACGTCTTGCACTGCGGACAGCTGACTGAACCCTTCGAAGTGCAGCAAGGTGTGCGTCAAGGATGCATACTCTCACCAATATTGTTCTTAACGGTAGTTGATGACGTTATGACTACCGCTGTTGGTGAAAATGAGAGAAATGGCATACAGTGGCATACATTCAAACGCCTAAGCCACTTAGATTATGCCGATGATGTGTGTCTAATGGCACATTCAAGTAGCGCACTCAACGAAATGTGTCAAGCCCTACATAACAACGGGATCAAAGTTGGGTTAAAAATCAATGTTGAAAAAACAAAGATTATTAGGACGAGCCGCAGCACACATCAAGCCATACTTTTCAATGAAGTAGCAGTAGGAGAAGTAGAGCAGTTTAAATACCTGGGTAGTATATTGACACCAGATGGAGGAGCTGAGCTTGACATTGAAAACAGAATCAGCAAAGCCCGTACTGCATTTGGCGCTCTCTCTAGGGTATGGCAATCGAACGCAATCACCATGCGCACTAAGCTAAGAATTTTCGAAACAAACGTCAAAAGTGTCCTTTTATACGCCTGCGAAACATGGAAAGTCACCGCAACCATCACTAAAAAACTGCAGGTGTATATTAACCGATGCCTTCGTCGCATATTGAAAATCCGCTGGCCACGCATTATTTCAAACAGAGCACTGTGGCAGCAAACTAACCAAGTCGCGATCGATGTCGAGATCCGAAAACGGAAATGGCGGTGGATCGGACATACCTTGAGGAAAGACAATACAGAAATTGCAAAGCAAGCCTTGGATTGGAATCCTCAAGGGACACGACGAGTGGGAAGGCCAAAGAAAACATGGAGGACAACCGTCTTAGCTGAAGCAGGGTCACAACAGAAAACCTGGCTGCAAGTGAAGCGTCTGGCTAAAGAACGCGAGCGATGGAAGGAGTTTGTTTCTGCCCTATGCCCCAATAGGGGTTAAAGGAATTAAAGTAAAGTAAGTATGTCTTACGATCAAATTAATAACAGCTTTTATGTTGTTAAAATGACTTATGGATATGTCCCTAAATTTGAACCAAATAGGTGTAGGGTATTTCTAAGTCGGTTGCACCGACTGACTGTTTCTTTACTTGTTTTTGTTTTCTAAAGAAATTATTTTGCTACTTCGTATATTGTGGTGAGTGATAATTACTGTGAAGAACACGTGCGAGATTTTTGTTAACATTTGTTTAAAAATAATTAAAAATATAAAGACAATAGAATATTAAGCAATTTATCTAAAAAATTAAAGTTTAAATTGTGCAAATTCAAAAAACGAATTTATTATATTTAAAAAACACTGAATTACATAAACTGAATTAAAAAAAAAAACAATATAATTATTGTTATGATCGCAGAATATAAAAAAAAAAATAAGTAAAAATGAGTGTAATTTGCAATGAGAGCAGCTGTAAACGATTAAAACGAGTGAGAACTTCTTGCTTTGTGCATTTGGATGAAGTAATGCTGTGCATATAAAGTGCTCAAAACTCACAAAAGCTGAGTTAAATTGTTTAAATACAAACAAAAATTTAAAATATTCATGTGATGAATGCTGTGAACAGGGAATACAGTCTATAAATATTAATTTGAGTGAGATAAAAGAAATGTTAAAAAAAATGAGTGAGAATAATATATCGAAAGTAAATGAATTAATGGAAAATAACATTAATAATTTAGAAAAAAAATTTAAAAGTATAAAAAATGAAATGTTACATGAAATTAAAAAAAAAAATGATGAAATAAAAAATAAAAATAAAATGTCTTATGCAGATCAAGTAAGAACGCCATTAATTATAAAGCCAAAAGAAGGTCAAGATAGTGAAAAACGATTAGTGAAATAAAAAACATAATCAATCCTTCAGCATTAGCTGTAAAAATAAATAATATTCAAAAATTAAAAAAGAATGGTGCTGTGTCAATTAACTATGTGAACCAACTATCAGCTGATAAAATGAAACCAGAAATTGAAAAAAACTAAGGTGAAAACTATGAAGTAAAAGCTACAAATATGAATAATCCTAGTATCTTAGTAGTTGGTATGAGTGAGGAATTAAGTGCAGGTGAAATTGAAAAAGCTATTAGAGCACAAAATAATTTTGAAATGAAAAAATTAAAATGTCATAAACTGTATAAATCGAAAAAAAACGATAATTTTAATGCGATAATAGAGGTAGATGGAAATGCGTTTAAAAATTTTATGGAAGAAAGTAGAATAAATATTGAATGGAATAGGTGTAAAGTGTACGAAATGGTGAGTGTCCTAAGATGTTATAAGTGTTATTGATACAATCACTTAGCATATAAGTGTACAATAGGAGCATGTTGTTATAAATGTGAGGAGATTGGGCATATAGCCAAGGATTGTGAAAACAATCCAATAGGCTGTTTAAATTGTTGCAGAGCGAAGGATGAACTTAACTTAGTAAATGCTAAAGTGGACCATGATATAAAAAGTAAAGATTATCCTATTTACCAAACAAAACTTCATATACAAAAAAAGAAAATTATATATTAGCAATTAAATAAAATTCAATGTATTTACCTAAATGTACAAGGTGTTATGAATAACTTCAACGAATTGGAGGAAAATATAGTTAAAAACAATTTTGATTTTGTAATGTTAAGTGAAACCCATTTATATGATGATGACTGTGATAATTTAATTAGCATCGATAATTATAATGCAGTGGCAGTAAATTCTGTTTCCCGACATACAGGAGGTGTACTGATTTATATTAAAAAACAGTGGTCATATGAAGTTATAAAACGTAGTGCAGATGGTGTAAAGATTTGGTGGCTTGTAGTCAAAGTACAAAATGCAAATATAGTATTTTATTTAGCTGTTCTTTATAGATCGCCTGCATTCTTAAGTTCAAATTATGATTTTCATAGTATTTTCAATTCATACGTAGAAGAGCTATTCACTTTCAAAAACAAGGTTATAATAGCGGTGACTTTAATATTAATTGGCTACACACAAATAGTTCTCGTAATAAATTAGCAGAAACAATATATGATAATAGCTTCAATCAAATAGTCAGAGAATACACCAGGATAACAGAAAACTCACGAACGTTAATTGATTACGTAATAGTAAACGATCAATACAATATTAGAGCAAAAGTTGTTAACGAATTAAAACTAAGCGACCATGAAACTATAATAATCGATATCAATGAAAATGTTAATTTAGCCACAACAGAAGAAACAAAATATTTAAAGTATGACAAAAATAAATTTAGAAATAGTGTAATTGGTAGTGATCTAGTGACGACATATTGCAATATTGACTGCAATAGAAAACCGAATTATTAAATAATTGTTTCAAAAATATTGTAAATAAATTTATTGTTACAAATGATTTTTCTTAAGAAATGCAATTTTTTTGTTTCTGCAAACATATTATAGGTATTTCAATTATTTTGAATATATGTAATGTATTTTTAAAAACAATATTATTATATTGTATAAAAAATATATAGGTATTTTTAAAAACAATATTATTTTAAAATATTTTATTTTTGGAACAATAAAAACATAAGAAAAACAATAACATTTTTATATGCTTTGTCAATGTTTAAAATCTAAAAATTCGCGGTACAGTAAGTTGTTCTCATGTAATATTACGTACTTAACTACTAATTTACAACTTTTTGTTAGCAATTATACACCATAAGCGTTGATTTTGGTTAGGCCCTAAGGAACAAATCATTTAAATTACAAATTATTTTTTTAAGAAAGATTTTTAATTTTTTACAAACATATTTTATAACAACTTTTGTTATACATTTCTCAAACGTAATGGCAATTACAATATATATTTCAAAAGTCGGTTATTTTATTATTATAAAAAACTTAACAAAAAGCAACAACAATATTTATTTATTTAATAATTTCTTACTATTATATACAATTCATTATATTAATTTCATCACATGATTTGTTTACTAACATTTAACATTTATTTTTTAATTAATATTATCTTTAACATATTTATTTAAATTCTTTTTAAAGTTCAGCAATTTTTTTTCATTTTTTAAATTATTTGGCAATTCATTAAATAACTTTAATCCATTATACATTAACATATTCTGTGTTTTGTTTTTTTTAAATAAACTTAATCTAAAATTCCAAATACTTCTTAAATAATAATTTTGCACATCTTGTACATAAACTAACCTGTTAGTTAAATACCCTGGCATTAGTTCATTTTTTATTTTATGTAATTCTACATTTTTTATTATTAAATGTTACCTCTTTAATTTCATTTTTAGGTTTCTTTAGAACAAGTTTTTTTTTATTGTTCTCCACATTGACTTTTGATCTACAGCATTATCAATTTTTGTCGATATTAACTTTGATTTTGCATTTTTTAGTTTATTCTTATATCTATTCCTTATTCTTTTATATTTATTCCATTCTTCACGACTATTATTAATTGCTGAAATTTTATATTGTCTTATTTTTTCGTTTTTAAGTATTTCTAAATCGTGTAAATAAAATTCTTGCTGATTATGTTTTGACTTTTTTGTAACAATAAATTTATTTACAATATTTTTGAAACAATTATTTAACATTTGTTTTTTATTTATTAGATTATTTAATAATTGTTTCAAAAATATTGTAAATAAATTTATTGTTACAAAAAGGTCAAAACATAATCAGCAAGAATTTTATTTGCACGATTTAGAAATACTTAAAAACGAAAAAATAAGACAATATAAAATTTCAGCAATTAATAATAGTCGTGAAGAATGGAATAAATATAAAAGAATAAGGAATAGTAAGGAATTTGGAATTTTAGATTAAGTTTATTTAAAAAAAACTAAAATACAGAATATGTTAATGTATAGTAGATTAAAGTTATTTAATGAATTGCCAAATAATTTAAAAAATGAAATTAAATAACTTTAATCCATTATACATTAGCATATTCTGTGTTTTGGTTTTTTTAAATAAACTTAATCTAAAATTCCAAATACTTCTTAAATAATAATTTTGCACATCTTGTACATAAACTAAACTTTTGGTTAAATAACCTAGCATTAGTTCATTGTTTATTTTAAATATTATTATCAAAACATTAAATTTAATTTTTTGTGACAAGATCATCCATTTTAAACAATTTAACATAAACGATTTTGACGAAAATCTGCCTAATTTTAATATAATTCGCATTCCTCTGTTTTGCAAATTTTGTAATCTACTAAGCATCTCTAAGTTAAACATAAAAAGAATTGAGGAACAGTATTCAAAATGTGGTCTTACTAATACATTATAAAGTTTAATTGCACTTAACATCGATAAATTATTTCTAATTTTATAGAAAAAACCTAATTTTTTACTTATTTTTTTACATAAATATATTCCATATGTGCTTTAAAGTTTAATTTATCATCAATAACTACCCCTAGGTATTTAATATCATTTATTCTATCTATTATTTTCTTTTCAATTATAATTTCTCTATTTAGATTACTATTTATTATCATATATTTAGTCTTTTCAAAATTAAGCTTTAATTTATTATTAATAAACCATTTATTCAATTTTTTTAGATCTTGGTTGATTTTTAAAATACATTTATCAATTGAAGTGCCTACTACATAAAGCAAAGCATCATCGACAAATAATGCAATATTACCAAAACTAACAACTTTTTCTATATCATTAGTATATATTAAAAATAATAAAACTCCAAGTACCGTACCTTGAGGGACTCCAAGTTCTACATTTATCTTATCTGAAACCTTTCCATTTACCTTTGTTCTTTGTACTCTTCCTTCCAAATAAGTTTCAAACCATCTAATTTCATTTTGATTAATGCCCTATCTGCTTAGTTTATTTAATAAAATACTCCGATCTAGTGTTTCAAATACTCGTCTTAGGCCCAAAAAAACCGCTACAATAATTTTATTATCGTCCACCGCTATTTTCCTATTAGTTACTACCAAATTCAATAGTGCTTCGCAGCTGTGGTTTTTTCGGAACCCAGATTGGTTCTGAGAAATAAAATGTGTTACTTCAAAGTACTTCTCTAATTGATTATATACAGCCTTTTCTATAATTTTAGACAGGATGCTCGTCATATTGATAGGACGGAATTCCTCACATTTTGTCGTATTTTTTACTTTTTCAATAGGAATAACCATAGAATCCTTCAAACATTCCTGAAAAACTCCCGCTCTTAATGATGCATTTACCACTGATAAAACATTCTGGCCAATTAAGTCAAAAGAATCGTTTATCATTTTAATATTGCAAAAATGTATATCATTTTTCTTTATTGATCGACTTTATTAATAATTTTAATTCTTCTAATGTTAACAGCTTAAATCTAAATTAAGTATTTACATTTTCTATTATATTTTCATATTGTGTAAGCGGTATTGTTTTACTGACTTCCTCTACACTTTCAACAAAATATCTATTAAACTTATTAGCTATTTCTGAATTAATTCTACATTTTTTCTCTTTAATTTCATTTTTAGGTTTCTTTAGAACAAGTTTTTCTTATTGTTCTCCACATTGACTTTTGATCTACAGCATTATCATTTTTTGTCGATATATTTTATTTTGAAAACTTAATCGTAGTAACATCATAAAAAACAATTACAATATTTTTATACGCTTTGTCAAATTTTAAAATTTTAAATTCTGAAGTACTGTAAATAACATACCTACTTATTTCAAAAATTTTTGACAGAAACTGCACGCCGTACGCATTTATTGTGGTTGATCCCTAAAGAACACATAATTTTTCTTAAGAAATGCAATTTTTTTGTTTCTGCAAACATATTGTAGGTATTTCAATTATTTTGAATATATGTAATGTATTTTTAAAAACAATATTATTATATTGTATAAAAAATATATAGGTATTTTTAAAAACAATATTATTTTAAAATATTTTATTTTTGGAACAATAAAAACATAAGAAAAACAATAACATTTTTATATGCTTTGTCAATGTTTAAAATCTAAAAATTCGCGGTACAGTAAGTTGTTCTCATGTAATATTACGTACTTAACTACTAATTTACAACTTTTTGTTAGCAATTATACACCATAAGCGTTGATTTTGGTTAGGCCCTAAGGAACAAATCATTTAAATTACAAATTATTTTTTTAAGAAAGATTTTTAATTTTTTACAAACATATTTTATAACAACTTTTGTTATACATTTCTCAAACGTAATGGCAATTACAGAATATATTTCAAAAGTCGGTTATTTTATTATTATAAAAAACTTAACAAAAAGCAACAACAATATTTATTTATTTAATAATTTCTTACTATTATATACAATTCATTATATTAATTTCATCACATGATTTGTTTACTAACATTTAACATTTATTTTTTAATTAATATTATCTTTAACATATTTATTTAAATTCTTTTTAAAGTTCAGCAATTTTTTTTCATTTTTTAAATTATTTGGCAATTCATTAAATAACTTTAATCCATTATACATTAACATATTCTGTGTTTTGTTTTTTTTAAATAAACTTAATCTAAAATTCCAAATACTTCTTAAATAATAATTTTGCACATCTTGTACATAAACTAACTTGTTAGTTAAATACCCTGGCATTAGTTCATTTTTTATTTTATGTAATTCTACATTTTTTATTATTAAATGTTACCTCTTTAATTTCATTTTTAGGTTTCTTTAGAACAAGTTTTTTTTTATTGTTCTCCACATTGACTTTTGATCTACAGCATTATCAATTTTTGTCGATATTAACTTTGATTTTGCATTTTTTAGTTTATTCTTATATCTATTCCTTATTCTTTTATATTTATTCCATTCTTCACGACTATTATTAATTGCTGAAATTTTATATTGTCTTATTTTTTCGTTTTTAAGTATTTCTAAATCGTGTAAATAAAATTCTTGCTGATTATGTTTTGACCTTTTTGTAACAATAAATTTATTTACAATATTTTTGAAACAATTATTTAATATTTGTTTTTTATTTATTAGATTATTTAATAATTGTTTCAAAAATATTGTAAATAAATTTATTGTTACAAAAAGGTCAAAACATAATCAGCAAGAATTTTATTTGCACGATTTAGAAATACTTAAAAACGAAAAAATAAGACAATATAAAATTTCAGCAATTAATAATAGTCGTGAAGAATGGAATAAATATAAAAGAATAAGGAATAGTAAGGAATTTGGAATTTTAGATTAAGTTTATTTAAAAAAAACTAAAATACAGAATATGTTAATGTATAGTAGATTAAAGTTATTTAATGAATTGCCAAATAATTTAAAAAATGAAATTAAATAACTTTAATCCATTATACATTAGCATATTCTGTGTTTTGGTTTTTTTAAATAAACTTAATCTAAAATTCCAAATACTTCTTAAATAATAATTTTGCACATCTTGTACATAAACTAAACTTTTGGTTAAATAACCTAGCATTAGTTCATTGTTTATTTTAAATATTATTATCAAAACATTAAATTTAATTTTTTGTGACAAGATCATCCATTTTAAACAATTTAACATAAACGATTTTGACGAAAATCTGCCTAATTTTAATATAATTCGCATTCCTCTGTTTTGCAAATTTTGTAATCTACTAAGCATCTCTAAGTTAAACATAAAAAGAATTGAGGAACAGTATTCAAAATGTGGTCTTACTAATACATTATAAAGTTTAATTGCACTTAACATCGATAAATTATTTCTAATTTTATAGAAAAAACCTAATTTTTTACTTATTTTTTTACATAAATATATTCCATATGTGCTTTAAAGTTTAATTTATCATCAATAACTAACCCTAGGTATTTAATATCATTTATTCTATCTATTATTTTCTTTTCAATTATAATTTCTCTATTTAGATTACTATTTATTATCATATATTTAGTCTTTTCAAAATTAAGCTTTAATTTATTATTAATAAACCATTTGTTCAATTTTTTTAGATCTTGGTTGATTTTTAAAATACATTTATCAATTGAAGTGCCTACTACATAAAGCAAAGCATCATCGACAAATAATGCAATATTACCAAAACTAACAACTTTTTCTATATCATTAGTATATATTAAAAATAATAAAACTCCAAGTACCGTACCTTGAGGGACTCCAAGTTCTACATTTATCTTATCTGAAACCTTTCCATTTACCTTTGTTCTTTGTACTCTTCCTTCCAAATAAGTTTCAAACCATCTAATTTCATTTTGATTAATGCCCTATCTGCTTAGTTTATTTAATAAAATACTCCGATCTAGTGTTTCAAATACTCGTCTTAGGCCCAAAAAAACCGCTACAATAATTTTATTATCGTCCACCGCTATTTTCCTATTAGTTACTACCAAATTCAATAGTGCTTCGCAGCTGTGGTTTTTTCGGAACCCAGATTGGTTCTGAGAAATAAAATGTGTTACTTCAAAGTACTTCTCTAATTGATTATATACAGCCTTTTCTATAATTTTAGACAGGATGCTCGTCATATTGATAGGACGGAATTCCTCACATTTTGTCGTATTTTTTACTTTTTCAATAGGAATAACCTTAGAATCCTTCAAACATTCCGGAAAAACTCCCGCTCTTAATGATGCATTTACCACTGATAAAACATTCTGGCCAATTAAGTCAAAAGAATCGTTTATCATTTTAATATTGCAAAAATGTATATCATTTTTCTTTATTGATCGACTTTATTAATAATTTTAATTCTTCTAATGTTAACAGCTTAAATCTAAATTAAGTATTTACATTTTCTATTATATTTTCATATTGTGTAAGCGGTATTGTTTTACTGACTTCCTCTACACTTTCAACAAAATATCTATTAAACTTATTAGCTATTTCTGAATTAATTCTACATTTTTTCTCTTTAATTTCATTTTTAGGTTTCTTTAGAACAAGTTTTTCTTATTGTTCTCCACATTGACTTTTGATCTACAGCATTATCATTTTTTGTCGATATATTTTATTTTGAAAACTTAATCGTAGTAACATCATAAAAAACAATTACAATATTTTTATACGCTTTGTCAAATTTTAAAATTTTAAATTCTGAAGTACTGTAAATAACATACCTACTTATTTCAAAAATTTTTGACAGAAACTGCACGCCGTACGCATTTATTGTGGTTGATCCCTAAAGAACACATAATTTTTCTTAAGAAATGCAATTTTTTTGTTTCTGCAAACATATTATAGGTATTTCAATTATTTTGAATATATGTAATGTATTTTTAAAAACAATATTATTATATTGTATAAAAAATATATAGGTATTTTTAAAAACAATATTATTTTAAAATATTTTATTTTTGGAACAATAAAAACATAAGAAAAACAATAACATTTTTATATGCTTTGTCAATGTTTAAAATCTAAAAATTCGCGGTACAGTAAGTTGTTCTCATGTAATATTACGTACTTAACTACTAATTTACAACTTTTTGTTAGCAATTATACACCATAAGCGTTGATTTTGGTTAGGCCCTAAGGAACAAATCATTTAAATTACAAATTATTTTTTTAAGAAAGATTTTTAATTTTTTACAAACATATTTTATAACAACTTTTGTTATACATTTCTCAAACGTAATGGCAATTACAGAATATATTTCAAAAGTCGGTTATTTTATTATTATAAAAAACTTAACAAAAAGCAACAACAATATTTATTTATTTAATAATTTCTTACTATTATATACAATTCATTATATTAATTTCATCACATGATTTGTTTACTAACATTTAACATTTATTTTTTAATTAATATTATCTTTAACATATTTATTTAAATTCTTTTTAAAGTTCAGCAATTTTTTTTCATTTTTTAAATTATTTGGCAATTCATTAAATAACTTTAATCCATTATACATTAACATATTCTGTGTTTTGTTTTTTTTAAATAAACTTAATCTAAAATTCCAAATACTTCTTAAATAATAATTTTGCACATCTTGTACATAAACTAACCTGTTAGTTAAATACCCTGGCATTAGTTCATTTTTTATTTTATGTAATTCTACATTTTTTATTATTAAATGTTACCTCTTTAATTTCATTTTTAGGTTTCTTTAGAACAAGTTTTTTTTTATTGTTCTCCACATTGACTTTTGATCTACAGCATTATCAATTTTTGTCGATATTAACTTTGATTTTGCATTTTTTAGTTTATTCTTATATCTATTCCTTATTCTTTTATATTTATTCCATTCTTCACGACTATTATTAATTGCTGAAATTTTATATTGTCTTATTTTTTCGTTTTTAAGTATTTCTAAATCGTGTAAATAAAATTCTTGCTGATTATGTTTTGACCTTTTTGTAACAATAAATTTATTTACAATATTTTTGAAACAATTATTTAATATTTGTTTTTTATTTATTAGATTATTTAATAATTGTTTCAAAAATATTGTAAATAAATTTATTGTTACAAAAAGGTCAAAACATAATCAGCAAGAATTTTATTTGCACGATTTAGAAATACTTAAAAACGAAAAAATAAGACAATATAAATTTTCAGCAATTAATAATAGTCGTGAAGAATGGAATAAATATAAAAGAATAAGGAATAGTAAGGAATTTGGAATTTTAGATTAAGTTTATTTAAAAAAAACTAAAATACAGAATATGTTAATGTATAGTGGATTAAAGTTATTTAATGAATTGCCAAATAATTTAAAAGATGAAATTAAATAACTTTAATCCATTATACATTAACATATTCTGTGTTTTGGTTTTTTTAAATAAACTTAATCTAAAATTCCAAATACTTCTTAAATAATAATTTTGCACATCTTGTACATAAACTAAACTTTTGGTTAAATAACCTAGCATTAGTTCATTGTTTATTTTAAATATTATTATCAAAACATTAAATTTAATTTTTTGTGACAAGATCATCCAATTTAAACAATTTAACATAAACGATTTTGACGAAAATCTGCCTAATTTTAATATAATTCGCATTCCTCTGTTTTGCAAATTTTGTAATCTACTAAGCATCTCTAAGTTAAACATAAAAAGAATTGAGGAACAGTATTCAAAATGTGGTCTTACTAATACATTATAAAGTTTAATTGCACTTAACATCGATAAATTATTTCTAATTTTATAGAAAAAACCTAATTTTTTACTTATTTTTTTACATATATATTCCATATGTGCTTTAAAGTTTAATTTATCATCAATAACTACCCCTAGGTATTTAATATCATTTATTCTATCTATTATTTTCTTTTCAATTATAATTTCTCTATTTAGATTACTATTTATTATCATATATTTAGTCTTTTCAAAATTAAGCTTTAATTTATTATTAATAAACCATTTATTCAATTTTTTTAGATCTTGGTTGATTTTTAAAATACATTCATCAATTGAAGTGCCTACTACATAAAGCAAAGCATCATCGACAAATAATGCAATATTACCAAAACTAACAACTTTTTCTATATCATTAGTATATATTAAAAATAATAAAACTCCAAGTACCGTACCTTGAGGGACTCCAAGTTCTACATTTATCTTATCTGAAACCTTTCCATTTACCTTTGTTCTTTGTACTCTTCCTTCCAAATAAGTTTCAAACCATCTAATTTCATTTTGATTAATGCCCTATCTGCTTAGTTTATTTAATAAAATACTCCGATCTAGTGTTTCAAATACTCGTCTTAGGCCCAAAAAAACCGCTACAATAATTTTATTATCGTCCACCGCTATTTTCCTATTAGTTACTACCAAATTCAATAGTGCTTCGCAGCTGTGGTTTTTGCGGAACCCAGATTGGTTCTGAGAAATAAAATGTGTTACTTCAAAGTACTTCTCTAATTGATTATATACAGCCTTTTCTATAATTTTAGACAGGATGCTCGTCATATTGATAGGACGGAATTCCTCACATTTTGTCGTATTTTTTACTTTTTCAATAGGAATAACCATAGAATCCTTCAAACATTCCGGAAAAACTCCCGCTCTTAATGATGCATTTACCACTGATAAAACATTCTGGCCAATTAAGTCAAAAGAATCGTTTATCATTTTAATATTGCAAAAATGTATATCATTTTTCTTTATTGATCGACTTTATTAATAATTTTAATTCTTCTAATGTTAACAGCTTAAATCTAAATTAAGTATTTACATTTTCTATTATATTTTCATATTGTGTAAGCGGTATTCTTTTACTGACTTCCTCTACACTTTCAACAAAATATCTATTAAACTTATTAGCTATTTCTGAATTAATTCTACATTTTTTCTCTTTAATTTCATTTTTAGGTTTCTTTAGAACAAGTTTTTCTTATTGTTCTCCACATTGACTTTTGATCTACAGCATTATCATTTTTTGTCGATATATTTTATTTTGAAAACTTAATCGTAGTAACATCATAAAAAACAATTACAATATTTTTATACGCTTTGTCAAATTTTAAAATTTTAAATTCTGAAGTACTGTAAATAACATACCTACTTATTTCAAAAATTTTTGACAGAAACTGCACGCCGTACGCATTTATTGTGGTTGATCCCTAAAGAACACATAATTTTTCTTAAGAAATGCAATTTTTTTGTTTCTGCAAACATATTATAGGTATTTCAATTATTTTGAATATATGTAATGTATTTTTAAAAACAATATTATTATATTGTATAAAAAATATATAGGTATTTTTAAAAACAATATTATTTTAAAATATTTTATTTTTGGAACAATAAAAACATAAGAAAAACAATAACATTTTTATATGCTTTGTCAATGTTTAAAATCTAAAAATTCGCGGTACAGTAAGTTGTTCTCATGTAATATTACGTACTTAACTACTAATTTACAACTTTTTGTTAGCAATTATACACCATAAGCGTTGATTTTGGTTAGGCCCTAAGGAACAAATCATTTAAATTACAAATTATTTTTTTAAGAAAGATTTTTAATTTTTTACAAACATATTTTATAACAACTTTTGTTATACATTTCTCAAACGTAATGGCAATTACAGAATATATTTCAAAAGTCGGTTATTTTATTATTATAAAAAACTTAACAAAAAGCAACAACAATATTTATTTATTTAATAATTTCTTACTATTATATACAATTCATTATATTAATTTCATCACATGATTTGTTTACTAACATTTAACATTTATTTTTTAATTAATATTATCTTTAACATATTTATTTAAATTCTTTTTAAAGTTCAGCAATTTTTTTTCATTTTTTAAATTATTTGGCAATTCATTAAATAACTTTAATCCATTATACATTAACATATTCTGTGTTTTGTTTTTTTTAAATAAACTTAATCTAAAATTCCAAATACTTCTTAAATAATAATTTTGCACATCTTGTACATAAACTAACCTGTTAGTTAAATACCCTGGCATTAGTTCATTTTTTATTTTATGTAATTCTACATTTTTTATTATTAAATGTTACCTCTTTAATTTCATTTTTAGGTTTCTTTAGAACAAGTTTTTTTTTATTGTTCTCCACATTGACTTTTGATCTACAGCATTATCAATTTTTGTCGATATTAACTTTGATTTTGCATTTTTTAGTTTATTCTTATATCTATTCCTTATTCTTTTATATTTATTCCATTCTTCACGACTATTATTAATTGCTGAAATTTTATATTGTCTTATTTTTTCGTTTTTAAGTATTTCTAAATCGTGTAAATAAAATTCTTGCTGATTATGTTTTGACCTTTTTGTAACAATAAATTTATTTACAATATTTTTGAAACAATTATTTAATATTTGTTTTTTATTTATTAGATTATTTAATAATTGTTTCAAAAATATTGTAAATAAATTTATTGTTACAAAAAGGTCAAAACATAATCAGCAAGAATTTTATTTGCACGATTTAGAAATACTTAAAAACGAAAAAATAAGACAATATAAAATTTCAGCAATTAATAATAGTCGTGAAGAATGGAATAAATATAAAAGAATAAGGAATAGTAAGGAATTTGGAATTTTAGATTAAGTTTATTTAAAAAAAACTAAAATACAGAATATGTTAATGTATAGTAGATTAAAGTTATTTAATGAATTGCCAAATAATTTAAAAAATGAAATTAAATAACTTTAATCCATTATACATTAGCATATTCTGTGTTTTGGTTTTTTTAAATAAACTTAATCTAAAATTCCAAATACTTCTTAAATAATAATTTTGCACATCTTGTACATAAACTAAACTTTTGGTTAAATAACCTAGCATTAGTTCATTGTTTATTTTAAATATTATTATCAAAACATTAAATTTAATTTTTTGTGACAAGATCATCCATTTTAAACAATTTAACATAAACGATTTTGACGAAAATCTGCCTAATTTTAATATAATTCGCATTCCTCTGTTTTGCAAATTTTGTAATCTACTAAGCATCTCTAAGTTAAACATAAAAAGAATTGAGGAACAGTATTCAAAATGTGGTCTTACTAATACATTATAAAGTTTAATTGCACTTAACATCGATAAATTATTTCTAATTTTATAGAAAAAACCTAATTTTTTACTTATTTTTTTACATAAATATATTCCATATGTGCTTTAAAGTTTAATTTATCATCAATAACTAACCCTAGGTATTTAATATCATTTATTCTATCTATTATTTTCTTTTCAATTATAATTTCTCTATTTAGATTACTATTTATTATCATATATTTAGTCTTTTCAAAATTAAGCTTTAATTTATTATTAATAAACCATTTGTTCAATTTTTTTAGATCTTGGTTGATTTTTAAAATACATTTATCAATTGAAGTGCCTACTACATAAAGCAAAGCATCATCGACAAATAATGCAATATTACCAAAACTAACAACTTTTTCTATATCATTAGTATATATTAAAAATAATAAAACTCCAAGTACCGTACCTTGAGGGACTCCAAGTTCTACATTTATCTTATCTGAAACCTTTCCATTTACCTTTGTTCTTTGTACTCTTCCTTCCAAATAAGTTTCAAACCATCTAATTTCATTTTGATTAATGCCCTATCTGCTTAGTTTATTTAATAAAATACTCCGATCTAGTGTTTCAAATACTCGTCTTAGGCCCAAAAAAACCGCTACAATAATTTTATTATCGTCCACCGCTATTTTCCTATTAGTTACTACCAAATTCAATAGTGCTTCGCAGCTGTGGTTTTTTCGGAACCCAGATTGGTTCTGAGAAATAAAATGTGTTACTTCAAAGTACTTCTCTAATTGATTATATACAGCCTTTTCTATAATTTTAGACAGGATGCTCGTCATATTGATAGGACGGAATTCCTCACATTTTGTCGTATTTTTTACTTTTTCAATAGGAATAACCTTAGAATCCTTCAAACATTCCGGAAAAACTCCCGCTCTTAATGATGCATTTACCACTGATAAAACATTCTGGCCAATTAAGTCAAAAGAATCGTTTATCATTTTAATATTGCAAAAATGTATATCATTTTTCTTTATTGATCGACTTTATTAATAATTTTAATTCTTCTAATGTTAACAGCTTAAATCTAAATTAAGTATTTACATTTTCTATTATATTTTCATATTGTGTAAGCGGTATTGTTTTACTGACTTCCTCTACACTTTCAACAAAATATCTATTAAACTTATTAGCTATTTCTGAATTAATTCTACATTTTTTCTCTTTAATTTCATTTTTAGGTTTCTTTAGAACAAGTTTTTCTTATTGTTCTCCACATTGACTTTTGATCTACAGCATTATCATTTTTTGTCGATATATTTTATTTTGAAAACTTAATCGTAGTAACATCATAAAAAACAATTACAATATTTTTATACGCTTTGTCAAATTTTAAAATTTTAAATTCTGAAGTACTGTAAATAACATACCTACTTATTTCAAAAATTTTTGACAGAAACTGCACGCCGTACGCATTTATTGTGGTTGATCCCTAAAGAACACATAATTTTTCTTAAGAAATGCAATTTTTTTGTTTCTGCAAACATATTATAGGTATTTCAATTATTTTGAATATATGTAATGTATTTTTAAAAACAATATTATTATATTGTATAAAAAATATATAGGTATTTTTAAAAACAATATTATTTTAAAATATTTTATTTTTGGAACAATAAAAACATAAGAAAAACAATAACATTTTTATATGCTTTGTCAATGTTTAAATTTTAAAAATTCGGGGTACAGAAAGTTTTACTCATGTAATATTACGTACTTAACTACTAATTTACAACTTTTTGTTAGCAATTGTACACCATAAGCGTTGATTTTGGTTAGACCCTAAGGAACAAATCATTTAAATTACAAATTATTTTTTTAAGAAAGATTTTTAATTTTTTACAAACATATTTTATAACAACTTTTGTTATACATTTCTCAAACGTAATGGCAATTACAATATATATTTCAAAAGTCGGTTATTTTATTATTATAAAAAACTTAACAAAAAGCAACAACAATATTTATTTATTTAATAATTTCTTACTATTATATACAATTCATTATATTAATTTCATCACATGATTTGTTTACTAACATTTAACATTTATTTTTTAATTAATATTATCTTTAACATATTTATTTAAATTCTTTTTAAAGTTCAGCAATTTTTTTCCATTTTTTAAATTATTTGGCAATTCATTAAATAACTTTAATCCATTATACATTAACATATTCTGTGTTTTGTTTTTTTTAAATAAACTTAATCTAAAATTCCAAATACTTCTTAAATAATAATTTTGCACATCTTGTACATAAACTAACCTGTTAGTTAAATACCCTGGCATTAGTTCATTTTTTATTTTATGTAATTCTACATTTTTTATTATTAAATGTTACCTCTTTAATTTCATTTTTAGGTTTCTTTAGAACAAGTTTTTTTTTATTGTTCTCCACATTGACTTTTGATCTACAGCATTATCAATTTTTGTCGATATTAACTTTGATTTTGCATTTTTTAGTTTATTCTTATATCTATTCCTTATTCTTTTATATTTATTCCATTCTTCACGACTATTATTAATTGCTGAAATTTTATATTGTCTTATTTTTTCGTTTTTAAGTATTTCTAAATCGTGTAAATAAAATTCTTGCTGATTATGTTTTGACCTTTTTGTAACAATAAATTTATTTACAATATTTTTGAAACAATTATTTAATATTTGTTTTTTATTTATTAGATTATTTAATAATTGTTTCAAAAATATTGTAAATAAATTTATTGTTACAAAAAGGTCAAAACATAATCAGCAAGAATTTTATTTGCACGATTTAGAAATACTTAAAAACGAAAAAATAAGACAATATAAAATTTCAGCAATTAATAATAGTCGTGAAGAATGGAATAAATATAAAAGAATAAGGAATAGTAAGGAATTTGGAATTTTAGATTAAGTTTATTTAAAAAAAACTAAAATACAGAATATGTTAATGTATAGTGGATTAAAGTTATTTAATGAATTGCCAAATAATTTAAAAGATGAAATTAAATAACTTTAATCCATTATACATTAACATATTCTGTGTTTTGGTTTTTTTAAATAAACTTAATCTAAAATTCCAAATACTTCTTAAATAATAATTTTGCACATCTTGTACATAAACTAAACTTTTGGTTAAATAACCTAGCATTAGTTCATTGTTTATTTTAAATATTATTATCAAAACATTAAATTTAATTTTTTGTGACAAGATCATCCAATTTAAACAATTTAACATAAACGATTTTGACGAAAATCTGCCTAATTTTAATATAATTCGCATTCCTCTGTTTTGCAAATTTTGTAATCTACTAAGCATCTCTAAGTTAAACATAAAAAGAATTGAGGAACAGTATTCAAAATGTGGTCTTACTAATACATTATAAAGTTTAATTGCACTTAACATCGATAAATTATTTCTAATTTTATAGAAAAAACCTAATTTTTTACTTATTTTTTTACATATATATTCCATATGTGCTTTAAAGTTTAATTTATCATCAATAACTACCCCTAGGTATTTAATATCATTTATTCTATCTATTATTTTCTTTTCAATTATAATTTCTCTATTTAGATTACTATTTATTATCATATATTTAGTCTTTTCAAAATTAAGCTTTAATTTATTATTAATAAACCATTTATTCAATTTTTTTAGATCTTGGTTGATTTTTAAAATACATTTATCAATTGAAGTGCCTACTACATAAAGCAAAGCATCATCGACAAATAATGCAATATTACCAAAACTAACAACTTTTTCTATATCATTAGTATATATTAAAAATAATAAAACTCCAAGTACCGTACCTTGAGGGACTCCAAGTTCTACATTTATCTTATCTGAAACCTTTCCATTTACCTTTGTTCTTTGTACTCTTCCTTCCAAATAAGTTTCAAACCATCTAATTTCATTTTGATTAATGCCCTATCTGCTTAGTTTATTTAATAAAATACTCCGATCTAGTGTTTCAAATACTCGTCTTAGGCCCAAAAAAACCGCTACAATAATTTTATTATCGTCCACCGCTATTTTCCTATTAGTTACTACCAAATTCAATAGTGCTTCGCAGCTGTGGTTTTTTCGGAACCCAGATTGGTTCTGAGAAATAAAATGTGTTACTTCAAAGTACTTCTCTAATTGATTATATACAGCCTTTTCTATAATTTTAGACAGGATGCTCGTCATATTGATAGGACGGAATTCCTCACATTTTGTCGTATTTTTTACTTTTTCAATAGGAATAACCATAGAATCCTTCAAACATTCCGGAAAAACTCCCGCTCTTAATGATGCATTTACCACTGATAAAACATTCTGGCCAATTAAGTCAAAAGAATCGTTTATCATTTTAATATTGCAAAAATGTATATCATTTTTCTTTATTGATCGACTTTATTAATAATTTTAATTCTTCTAATGTTAACAGCTTAAATCTAAATTAAGTATTTACATTTTCTATTATATTTTCATATTGTGTAAGCGGTATTGTTTTACTGACTTCCTCTACACTTTCAACAAAATATCTATTAAACTTATTAGCTATTTCTGAATTAATTCTACATTTTTTCTCTTTAATTTCATTTTTAGGTTTCTTTAGAACAAGTTTTTCTTATTGTTCTCCACATTGACTTTTGATCTACAGCATTATCATTTTTTGTCGATATATTTTATTTTGAAAACTTAATCGTAGTAACATCATAAAAAACAATTACAATATTTTTATACGCTTTGTCAAATTTTAAAATTTTAAATTCTGAAGTACTGTAAATAACATACCTACTTATTTCAAAAATTTTTGACAGAAACTGCACGCCGTACGCATTTATTGTGGTTGATCCCTAAAGAACACATAATTTTTCTTAAGAAATGCAATTTTTTTGTTTCTGCAAACATATTATAGGTATTTCAATTATTTTGAATATATGTAATGTATTTTTAAAAACAATATTATTATATTGTATAAAAAATATATAGGTATTTTTAAAAACAATATTATTTTAAAATATTTTATTTTTGGAACAATAAAAACATAAGAAAAACAATAACATTTTTATATGCTTTGTCAATGTTTAAATTTTAAAAATTCGGGGTACAGAAAGTTTTTCTCATGTAATATTACGTACTTAACTACTAATTTACAACTTTTTGTTAGCAATTGTACACCATAAGCGTTGATTTTGGTTAGACCCTAAGGAACAAATCATTTAAATTACAAATTATTTTTTTAAGAAAGATTTTTAATTTTTTACAAACATATTTTATAACAACTTTTGTTATACATTTCTCAAACGTAATGGCAATTACAATATATATTTCAAAAGTCGGTTATTTTATTATTATAAAAAACTTAACAAAAAGCAACAACAATATTTATTTATTTAATAATTTCTTACTATTATATACAATTCATTATATTAATTTCATCACATGATTTGTTTACTAACATTTAACATTTATTTTTTAATTAATATTATCTTTAACATATTTATTTAAATTCTTTTTAAAGTTCAGCAATTTTTTTTCATTTTTTAAATTATTTGGCAATTCATTAAATAACTTTAATCCATTATACATTAACATATTCTGTGTTTTGTTTTTTTTAAATAAACTTAATCTAAAATTCCAAATACTTCTTAAATAATAATTTTGCACATCTTGTACATAAACTAACCTGTTAGTTAAATACCCTGGCATTAGTTCATTTTTTATTTTATGTAATTCTACATTTTTTATTATTAAATGTTACCTCTTTAATTTCATTTTTAGGTTTCTTTAGAACAAGTTTTTTTTTATTGTTCTCCACATTGACTTTTGATCTACAGCATTATCAATTTTTGTCGATATTAACTTTGATTTTGCATTTTTTAGTTTATTCTTATATCTATTCCTTATTCTTTTATATTTATTCCATTCTTCACGACTATTATTAATTGCTGAAATTTTATATTGTCTTATTTTTTCGTTTTTAAGTATTTCTAAATCGTGTAAATAAAATTCTTGCTGATTATGTTTTGACCTTTTTGTAACAATAAATTTATTTACAATATTTTTGAAACAATTATTTAATATTTGTTTTTTATTTATTAGATTATTTAATAATTGTTTCAAAAATATTGTAAATAAATTTATTGTTACAAAAAGGTCAAAACATAATCAGCAAGAATTTTATTTGCACGATTTAGAAATACTTAAAAACGAAAAAATAAGACAATATAAAATTTCAGCAATTAATAATAGTCGTGAAGAATGGAATAAATATAAAAGAATAAGGAATAGTAAGGAATTTGGAATTTTAGATTAAGTTTATTTAAAAAAAACTAAAATACAGAATATGTTAATGTATAGTGGATTAAAGTTATTTAATGAATTGCCAAATAATTTAAAAGATGAAATTAAATAACTTTAATCCATTATACATTAACATATTCTGTGTTTTGGTTTTTTTAAATAAACTTAATCTAAAATTCCAAATACTTCTTAAATAATAATTTTGCACATCTTGTACATAAACTAAACTTTTGGTTAAATAACCTAGCATTAGTTCATTGTTTATTTTAAATATTATTATCAAAACATTAAATTTAATTTTTTGTGACAAGATCATCCAATTTAAACAATTTAACATAAACGATTTTGACGAAAATCTGCCTAATTTTAATATAATTCGCATTCCTCTGTTTTGCAAATTTTGTAATCTACTAAGCATCTCTAAGTTAAACATAAAAAGAATTGAGGAACAGTATTCAAAATGTGGTCTTACTAATACATTATAAAGTTTAATTGCACTTAACATCGATAAATTATTTCTAATTTTATAGAAAAAACCTAATTTTTTACTTATTTTTTTACATATATATTCCATATGTGCTTTAAAGTTTAATTTATCATCAATAACTAACCCTAGGTATTTAATATCATTTATTCTATCTATTATTTTCTTTTCAATTATAATTTCTCTATTTAGATTACTATTTATTATCATATATTTAGTCTTTTCAAAATTAAGCTTTAATTTATTATTAATAAACCATTTATTCAATTTTTTTAGATCTTGGTTGATTTTTAAAATACATTCATCAATTGAAGTGCCTACTACATAAAGCAAAGCATCATCGACAAATAATGCAATATTACCAAAACTAACAACATTTTCTATATCATTAGTATATATTAAAAATAATAAAACTCCAAGTACCGTACCTTGAGGGACTCCAAGTTCTACATTTATCTTATCTGAAACCTC
>OY720443.1:129332207-129504103 GCA_963082915.1 Dolichopus griseipennis | reverse complement strand
AACAAATCATTTAAATTACAAATTATTTTTTTAAGAAAGATTTTTAATTTTTTACAAACATATTTTATAACAACTTTTGTTATACATTTCTCAAACGTAATGGCAATTACAGAATATATTTCAAAAGTCGGTTATTTTATTATTATAAAAAACTTAACAAAAAGCAACAACAATATTTATTTATTTAATAATTTCTTACTATTATATACAATTCATTATATTAATTTCATCACATGATTTGTTTACTAACATTTAACATTTATTTTTTAATTAATATTATCTTTAACATATTTATTTAAATTCTTTTTAAAGTTCAGCAATTTTTTTTCATTTTTTAAATAAAATTGCAAATAAAATTTTTGATGATTATGTTTTGATCTTCTTGTAACAATAAATTTATTTACAATATTTTTGAAACAATTATTAGGTACCATAATCTAATAAATAAAAAACAAATATTAAATAATTGTTTCAAAAATATTGTAAATAAATTTATTGTTACAAAAAGGTCAAAACATAATCAGCAAGAATTTTATTTACACGATTTAGAAATACTTAAAAACGAAAAAATAAGACAATATAAAATTTCAGCAATTAATAATAGTCGTGAAGAATGGAATAAATATAAAAGAATAAGGAATAGATATAAGAATAAACTAAAAAATGCAAAATCAAAGTTAATATCGACAAAAATTGATAATGCTGTAGATCAAAAGTCAATGTGGAGAACAATAAAAAAAAACTTGTTCTAAAGAAACCTAAAAATGAAATTAAAGAGGTAACATTTAATAATAAAAAATGTAGAATTACATAAAATAAAAAATGAACTAATGCCAGGGTATTTAACTAACAGGTTAGTTTATGTACAAGATGTGCAAAATTATTATTTAAGAAGTATTTGGAATTTTAGATTAAGTTTATTTAAAAAAAACAAAACACAGAATATGTTAATGTATAATGGATTAAAGTTATTTAATGAATTGCCAAATAATTTAAAAAATGAAAAAAAATTGCTGAACTTTAAAAAGAATTTAAATAAATATGTTAAAGATAATATTAATTAAAAAATAAATGTTAAATGTTAGTAAACAAATCATGTGATGAAATTAATATAATGAATTGTATATAATAGTAAGAAATTATTAAATAAATAAATATTGTTGTTGCTTTTTGTTAAGTTTTTTATAATAATAAAATAACCGACTTTTGAAATATATATTGTAATTGCCATTACGTTTGAGAAATGTATAACAAAAGTTGTTATAAAATATGTTTGTAAAAAATTAAAAATCTTTCTTAAAAAAATAATTTGTAATTTAAATGATTTGTTCCTTAGGGTCTAACCAAAATCAACGCTTATGGTGTACAATTGCTAACAAAAAGTTGTAAATTAGTAGTTAAGTACATGACATTACATGAGAACAACTTACTGTACCGCGAATTTTTAGAATTTAAACATTGACAAAGCATATAAAAATGTTATTGTTTTTCTTATGTTGTTATTGTTCTAAAAATAAAATATTTTGAAATAATATTGTTTTTAAAAATACCTATATATTTTTTGAAAAATACATTACATATATTCAAAATAATTGAAATACCTATAATATGTTTGCAGAAACAAAAAAATTGCATTTCTTAAGAAAAATTATGTGTTCTTTAGGGATCAACCACAATAAATGTGTACGGCGTGCAGTTTCTGTCAAAAAATTTTGAAATAAGTAGGTATGTTATTTACTGTACTTCGGAATTTAAAATTTAAAATTTGACAAAGCGTATAAAAATATTGTAGTTGTTTTTTCTGATGTTGGTACGATTTAGTTTTCAAAATAAAATATTTTAAAAAAATATTTGTTTTTTAAAAAAACATGCATTCAAAATAATTGAAAATACCTATAATAGTTCGCAAAAAAAAACTAAAAAATAATCTTCAACTTAAATAAAAGTTGACGTATAATTTCAGTCAAAAAATTTACAAATAAATAGGTACATGAATTTACATGAGAGCAACTAAAATACGCGTAACGCGATGTACTGTATCGGATTTTTAAAATTTACAAATTGACAAATGGTTTTTGTTTTTTCTTATATTTCTAAGATTATGTTTTAAAAAATAAATCTTATACTGAAAAAAATTCAAAATATATTTATTATATGAAATTAATAAAATTTTTTGTACTAAATTAAAACATTCAACATTCATATTTTTGTGTGTACGCGCGTATCAATTTACTGATATATAGATAGGCATGTTAACGTACTGCCGTATAAAAATTGTACGGCGTATGCTTTAATTTAGATAAAATAAATATTTAATTTTCTACTCTTTTCATCTACTCTTTTTCAAGAGGCGGTGTGGTGTAGCTGTAAAAAGAGTAGTTTACTCCTAGACAAATAGGTATAATATAAAGTAAAGTAAAGAATTCAGAACCATTTTTTGTATATGTACATACATTTGTAGTCAAAATTTCAGATTTTATTATTGAAATGTAGTGCTTATTTTCCTATGTAGCTACTAAATTTAAAAATGAAATAAGGGGAGGAAAAATTTATCAATTTTTTAATTGATTAGTTATTTTTTTTTAATATCTTTGTAGATATGTTATAAATCTTAAAATTGTGATTTTAAAAAAAATCTCGACTTATGTCAACTTAACTTTTATTTGGTATTTTGGCAGCTTCAATATAATATAATTCTAAGTACTTAACTTATTTACTTATGATATGTTAAATTATGTTAAATTTTTTTTGGATTTTTGTTTAGAAGGCACATAATGGTTAACTATGCTACCATCGCTAATAGAAAAATATAACTCAACATATCTTGTATGATGATACTTTCACCCAAAAAGTTTACAAAGAAAAATGAGAAATTATTATTAAACACTGTCTACAATAAATTGACAGTATTCCAAAAAGAAAATTACAATGTTGGAAATTTTTTTAATATAAGTAAATTTAAAGGTATATTTACAATAGGTTATCAACCTAATTGGTCAACAGAAATTTATACAATAGCGAAAATAAAAATAACTGATCCAATAACATACAATTTACTTGATTACACACAAAAATCAACAAAAGGCAGTTTTTATGAACCTGAACTTACATCTGTTAAATTTCCTAATGTTTATCTTGTAGAAAAAATAATAAGAAAAAAATTAAATCAAGTTTTGGTTAGGTGGCTTGGATTCGATAAAAGTCATGATTCATGAATAAATAAAAAAGATATTATTTAATGAATAATAATTTATAAACTTTTAGTAAAAAATGCAATGCCGTTATTTAATATTAAAAAACAAATTTTTAAACCCAAGTTTTTTATTTTTGTTTATTTTTAGCTTGAACTTGATCACGTTGTCAGTTTGTATTTCATGATCACAGCTTTTATTATTCATATAATTTCAAACGTTCATTTTTTTCCTTTTTGCTAAAGTTTTTTAGTTAAGTTAATGCTCAAACAAAAAAATTTCATCGTTTTTTAAGCTTTTCAACTTTAAAATTTCAGTTGACAGCTTAACTTTCAAATGTAACGAACGAGCTTTATTAGCTTTGAATTCAAAACCAAACTTTAAATTTTTCAAATAAATAATAAATTAAGTTTAAGCTTTTTAGCTTAACTTTTAAACGTAACGGACGAGCTTTATTAGCTTTGAATTCAAAACCAAGCTTTTAATTTTTCAAATAAATATTAAATTAAGTTTAAGATTTTCAGCTTATATTTCAAACGTAATGGACGAGCTTTATTTACTTTGAATTTAAAGTTTTAGAGCTTTTTATCCAGAAACCCCATATCCAAAGCGTACAATATTTCAGGCTATGACACTCAGAGAGAAAAAGATGTCTCGACGGCTGATTTAACACGTAGTCTTATGGGAATAGGGAGCTTTATCTCGACGGCTGATTTTAAAATTATAATAACTCACAAATTTGCAACTTTTTTAATTTCGTTCAAAGATGACCGTAAAATTCAGTCTTTTAAAATTTTTATAACATATTCAAATATAAAAAATTTTAATATTTTAATTCAGAAATTCTTTTTTGAAAAATACCTTCCATATATTTTACTTTTTTTAAAAGCTTCTTACTAAGCTTTCAATGAGAGTGATAATTTTATTAATATTCTACAGTGTTGGCAATACATAAATCGACAAAATTAGTTTAAATAAAAATATTGAATTGGAAAGTAACACAGCAAATTAAATTTAAAAAACCAAAAAAGAGTTTATGTAAAAATAATATTGTGAAATAAATTGTATATAAAAAATATTTTTATCTGTAAATAATATAAAATACGATATTAAAGTTTTTCGCTGAGATAAAAAGGCTAGTTTCATATAATTCGATAAAATATTTTTAAAAGTTTTGGCTGGTTTTTTTGCAAGGCCTGAGAAGCATGCAACTTGCAAACTATTATCAATTATAACTCCATACTTAATTTCACATCCGAAATAGTTATCATTTTTCAAAAAATATAAAATGACATTATTCGCATTCTTATAAACCAGCAGGGTTACCAACTTCGGAACTAATCAGACCCGAAGCAATTATGTTTAGACGCGAAGATATAATATAATAATAAATACACATGATTACAAAACGAAATTCTTTTATTTTAAATCAATAAAACATAATAAAAAAAAATTAGGAACTTTCTATTTCATTAATTAACAAAATTAATATTAATATAATGTCAACATTAGTTTTTAAAATTATATTTTGAGCTTTTTAAGGAACATTGAAGTAAATTTTTTTCTTCTGGAGCTTTTAAATATATAAGAAAATCTTCGCATTTCATGTCAAAGTTAATTCTTGTACATAGTTCACTTTTAATAAGCGCTATTCGCATTTTATTTCTATCAGCTCTCCAAACTAAATTCATTATTGAAAAAATCCTTTCAATAAATGCGTTGCTTACCGGAATGCTTAAAACTTTGGACATAATTTTTTTCATTTCATTAATTTCATCAGTCGACTGAAATATTTTAACCCATAACCGAAATACATCATTTGGTTCATTTCCACAAATTCTAATATTTGGAAGAATTTGGTTAATAGCAATAATCTCATCATATATTTTATCTTCGTCAACTTTTAAATTTAAAACTTCACAAGTTTTTAAAATTGAGTTAAAAGTAAGTTGATTTTTTAGATTTAAACATGCTAAATATTTAAAAGGACTATCTTCAAAGTTATAAAATTTCGTAAGCTCTTTGTTTAGGTAAACATTTTGTGCTGTGGCACCAAAAAATTTATTCACAATACGTTTTTCTAAATTTTGTTTTAAGGATGACATTATATCATGCAATTCCGTTGCAGTAACGTTTGGATTTTCTAATAATAGTAAAGGTTTGGACATAAAATTTAAAAACTATCTTTATAAAAATTTTAATTTTCAGTTTCATAGTTAATAATAATAAGGTTTTCAATTAAATTTTCAAAATATTTTTGCAAACCCGAAGAAATTAGTGTCCAACCCGAAGACCCGAAGTTAGCATTCCAAACCCGAAGTCTTCGGGTGAAAAAGATCAAGTTGGTAACCCTGTAAACCACCCATTCTTATTTATTAACCAGCAAGACTTGCCAATCAGGTCCGTAATTTTTAAAAAAGCGCTTATCCGTAATTTTGGAAATTTAAAATATGAAACTTTAATCGAGCAAGAATCATAATTTAACAGCCAGAAACAGAACATTTTAAAATCATAATTTATTAAAAAATTGCAAAATGTTAATCTTAATATACTTAAAAAATTTAATTTAAAATTTTAAAAAGAGCTTTAAAAACTATCTATTAAAGTACGGCTATTTTTTGCACGCACTTTTTTTTTTTTTACTGTTTAAAACTGTATACAAACAAATAAATATTGCCTACTCAGAAATATGGTTGAATGATGCTAAGAAGGGTATAAAATTTTGAATTCTTTAATTTTATGCTGAAAAATACGATTTGAAATTTAATTTTATTATGAGCATAAAGAGAAAACTTCAAAGTTTATTTTGATATATAATTTATATATTTTTATTAAAATTAAAAATATAAAAACTCGATATTAAAACCAATTTACCTACCAAAATTACATCACAGATTATTATAAAGCTTTTGAAGTTAGGTTAGGTTTTCTAAAATTATTTAAAATTTTTACTCTTGTGTACTCTCATTATTTTTTGACAGTATCAAAATGGCTACGTTATGAAATGCACAGAAAAAATTGAAAAATATTTTTTTAGGAAAACATATTAAAAATTTTGAGTTCATAGCTAAATTTTTGATATGTTTTAAAAAAAACTCCAAATTTTATTTTTATGTAAAATTCAGAGTTTTTAGGGAAATATTTAATAAAGAAAAGTCTAAAAGAAAATATGGTTAAAATCATAAAAATTTTTATTTTTTTCTAAAAAATTAAAAAACAAAAAAAAAATTTTTTTTCGAGACTCACTCTCATTTTGTTTGAATGTATTCACTAATACATTCAAATAATTTTATGTCATGGCCTGAAATATTGTACGCTGTGCCCATATCTATACTACTGCTAGCACTAGATATTTTTGAAAGAAAAATTTTACGTAGAATAAACAATGTCGCGGCTTGGCGGAGAAGATATAATTCTACGAACTGTATAATGAATTAGCTAAAAACAGTAATTTTTGTTCTTCAATAAGAATTTCCAGCTGTCTTCCTGAGAAATTAAAGAAATGTAATAATATAAGTAACATTACGTTGAAATTGAAATCTTTTTTAAAAAATTATCAGGATGAAGATTGTACTTCTAAAAAGATTGTTAGAGTTATAAGTAAAATTATAAATTAGCCTATAATAACAATAGTTGTATACATAATTTTTGTATTTATTCTCTACATAAATGTAAATACATTTTAATTGCTAAGAATTTTATACCAATTTTAAGTTATTGTCTAAATCTAGTATTTTGTAAAATAATAATTGTAATTTCATAACATAAAATTATATACATATATATTAAAATAATATAAATAAAATTATTGAATTACTTTCCATTTACCTCTGAGTTTCGACTGAAGGGGTACCAAAGAAAAATGAAGCACGAATCGGATAGATTTTGTTACTAGCAATTAAATGAAATTACGTGTTTAATGTTATATATCCAAGGGCTAAAAAATTACTTTGACCAACTGGAGATGTTAATAACTAATAATAAGTGTGAGTTTGTGCGTTTAACAAAAACGCATTTAATTAGCGATGATTAGGATTCTCTATTACAAATCGATGGATACAGATTATTAAGAACGGATAGTAATTCAAGACACACTGTAGGTGTAGTATTTTATATACGAGATTATTGGAATGTTGAGGCTATTAATAATAAATTATGGGTAATAGTTTTGAAAACATGTCATGATAATAGAATATTTTATCTCTGTGGAATATATAGAGCACCAAAATACCTGAGTATAGAGGCAGATTTTTTTCTTCACCGATATAATTTAATGGATATAATTTATGAAAAGGAGAATGTTTTAATAATAAGGGGGGATTTTAATGTGGATTGGAAAGTAGAAAAGTGTATTAAAATTATAGCTAGGCAAATATTAGTTGATAATGAGTTCGACGAAGTAGTTAATGAATACACAATATCAAAAAACAGTAAATCTTTAATTGATTGGGGTCTAACTAATAAAATTAACTAGTAAAGAAACAGTCAGTCGGTGCAACCGACTTAGAAATACAAATACCCTACACCTATTTGGTTAAAATTTAATGGGAAGTCCATAAGTCATTTAAAATCATAAAAGCTTTTATTAGTTTGCTCGTAAGACATGGTTAACCAAATTTTTTATACCCTACACCTATAGAATAGGTAAAGGGGTATATTAACTTTGTAACCACCTAAAGGAAGCGAGCTAGATATGGAAAAGTATATATATTTGTGATCAGCGTGACCTCCTGAGTCGATATAGCCATGTCCGTCCGTCCGTAGGCACGATAACTCAAAAAATAATGGAGCTATCTTGATGAAATTTTAACTGTAGGTTACCAGGACTGAAACTACGGCCGGGATTGCACATGGGCGAAATCAGCCCATGGGTTCGAATTCTGGACCTTTTAATCGATCGAAGTGCTAACGAACATATATAAAAAATCACGATAACTCAACAACTAATGACGCTATCTTCATAAAATTTAAGCTGTAGGTTACTCGTAATGAAACTACTTCGGGGATTGCGTAAGTTCGGGATTGGACCATGGGTTCGGAACCTAGAACTTTTTGATCGAACTTAGGCCAAACGAGCGTAATTCCGAAACCAATGAAAAAAGAACCTCTACATTTAGTATCAGGGTCTCCCTTCCTATTTCCTAAGTGTCTTGGAAATTTGGGCCCCATTGGAGTAGTAAGTCGGGGGTCAGCCACACATTTCCGAAAACCTTAAAGCATATCTTTAAAATTAATAAAGATACAAATTGAAAAAATGTAGAAGCTTCAAATTTGGCACAAGGGTGTTCTTTACTATCTCTTGCGTGTCCCCCTAATTTGGGATCAATTGGAGTGGTGGTTCAGTAGCCCTCTTAGACCTCCCAAGTTTTAAATGCTTATAATCGAAATTACTAAAAAGAGTAACTTAAAATTAAGATAGAACGTTCAAATTGTGTACAAGGGTTAACTAGTACTATAAATATCGCGCGGACTGTATAAGAGCGAAATCAGCCTAAGGGTTCGGATTCTGGACCTTTTAATCGGTTTTAGGGCTAACGGACATATATAACAAATCAAATCACGATAACTCAACATTAATGACGCTATCTTCATGAAATTTGTGTGTAGGTTTTTGGTAATGAAACTACGGCGGCGATTGCGTACGGTGAGGATTGGACAATGGGTTCGGAACTTAGAACTTTTTGATCGAATTTGGGCCAAACGAGCATAATTCCGTAAACAATGAAGATAGAACCTCCAAATTTGGTATCAGAGTGTCGCTTTTGATCTCCTTAGTCTCCTTGAAATTTGAGCCCAATTGGAGTAGTGCGTGGGGACCAGCCACTCAGTTCCGAGGACCTTAAAGCATATTTTCGAAATTAATAAAGATAGTAACTTGAAACAAATGTACAAGCTTCAAATTTGGCACATGGGTGTTCTTTACTATTTATATTTTCATATTTTCATTTATTTCAAGTTTTTTTGTTTTTTAATATTTTTAAATAAATAAATTAGTAAGAATTTGTAATATTTTTTAATAGATAGTGTAATTAGAAAATGGTTTTAGTGTTATAAAGTTAATTTGGTTAGCTATGTCTTACGATCAAATTAATAACAGCTTTTATGGTGTTAAAATGACTTATGGATATGTCATTAAATTTGAACCAAATAGGTGTAGGGTATTTCTATGTCGGTTGCACCGACTGACTGTTTCTTTACTTGTTTTACTTTTACTATAAAATTTTACACACATGCAGCAATTACACCTTTTCAGGATTTTAAGCTTTAAGTGCATTTACTGTAGAATGATTAGTACCCTTTGTTAATTATTTCAATTTTCAACAATTTTGAAATTTATTCTCTTAATTTACTTATTTTCTAATGTTTATATAATTAAACTCAAAGTTATTCGAAAGAAATATTAATTTGTAAAATAAAAATAGAAATAAAAGTTTATATAATTTGATGGTTTTAATGTTAATTAAATACAATAATAAATTTACAACTGTTCATATAATTAATATAAATAAAAAAATAAATTTTACAACTTAAGTATCGTACACAAATTCTTAATTATATATTACCTATAGTAATAATTCAATAGAATATAGATATGATATAATAAAAATTAAAAAAATGATTAGTTTTTAATTTATAAAATATAATACATAATAATTATGTTTAATAGTAAAACTCTTAGCTTTTAAAAATTTAAAAGTGTTAAATAGGAACAGAAATAGGAAATAGTATATATATCCAATTTGATTTTTATATCTTTATTAATTTCGAATATATTATGATTTAAGGTCTTGGGAGTAGTGGGGATATATAAATTTCATCAAAATAGCGTAATTAGTTTCTGAGTTTTGGTGTTTTTAAGATATACGTTTGTTAGCTTTTGAACTTTTCAAAGGTTCCAGATTCCGAAACCATGGTACGATTTCGCCCAAATGCAATCCCAGTCATACTTTCAATACTAATTAAGCCTTGTGCACAATTGGAACATTCTATATTAATTTTAAGCTACTATTTTTATTAATTTCAATGACAAGCCTTTCAACCTTTAGAGGTCTAAGAGAATTACCTGAACAACCACTGCAATTGATCATACATTAAGGGAACACATAGGAAATAGTAAAGAACAGCCTTGTGCCAAATTTGAAGGTTCTACATTTGTTTCAAGTTACTACTTTTATAATATTTAATGATATGCTTTAAGGTCTTCGAAACTATGTGGATGGTCCCCGACCCACTATTTCAATTGGTTCCAATTTTCGAGAACACTATGGGAATAGAAATGGACACCCTGATACCGAATTTGGAGGTTCTAACATCTTTGAATTCGGAATCATGCTCGTTTGGCATAAATGCAATGAAAAAATTCCAGGATCCGAACCCATGGTCGGATTTCACCTATATGCAGTCCGCGCCGTTCTTTCAATACTATTGATCCCTTGTACACAATTGGAACGTTCTATCTTAATTCTAAGCTATTTTTATTAAATAATTTCAATAATATGCTTTAAGGTCTTCAGAACTGTGTGGATGATCCCCGACCCACAACTCCAATTGGTCCTAAATTTCCAGGACTCTAATGACATAGGAAGTGGCACACTGATATCAAATTTGAATGTTTTATCTTCATTGGTTTCGGAGTTATGCTTGTTTGGCTTAAATTCGATCAAAAACTTCTAGGATCCGAACCCATGGTCCGAACTCGTTCGTACGCAGTCCCCGCCATATTCTCATTAATGATAATCTACATCATAAAATTCATGATTGTAACGCCGTTAGTTGTTGAGTTATCCTTATTTTTTATATGTTCCTTGCCCCTTAGAACAATTAAAAGGTCCAGAATCCGACCCCATGGACCGATTTCGCCCGTATGGAATCCCCGCCGTATTTTAAGTCCTAGTAACTTACAGTTAAAATTTTATCAAGATAGCTCCTTTAGTTTTTGAGTTATCGTGCCTACGAACGGACGGACATGGCTATATCGACTCAGGAGGTCACGCTGATCACAAATATAATATATACTTTTCCATATCTAGCTCGCTTCCTTTAAGTGGTTACAAACACCATACCAAAGTTAATAATATTGAGGGTCAAATAGAGAAAAATCTTCAAATCTCTGATCATGAAACAGTGCGAAGATAATACGACAATAATAATAAAAAAATACAAAAGAAAAACAAATTTTTTTTGAAATATAATAAAAGTTTTTTAGAAATAGAATAATTTTTAATGATATTGCAACAACTTACTTCTTAGAATGTAATAGTGAAGCAAATATATCAAGTAGTAATTTACATTAAATAGTGAAAGACTGTGTGGCAGTAAAATATATTTAAAAAAATCAAATTAATTGGTATACAACTGAACTAAGGTTATTTAAAATTCAAAAAATTAATTTGCTCACTAAAGCAAAATTGAAAAATAATAATGGTGATGGGCTTAATTATAAGCATATTAGAAATTTATGTAAAAGCAAATTAACTAAAACACAAAATGCTTATATTAGTTATAAAATTCAAAATAGTGATCAAACTGTAAAGGGAAGAAATATAAAAAAGTATGTTCTTAAAAAAGTTCACAAGTCAATAATGAAGTCATTATTAATCATTCTCTTACTAACGTTATATGGGGTAACATCTGCAAGAGATTGTTAAGTTTGAATTTTTATTTTAAACTAAATTTTGATTTTATTGTACTTATCATACTGTTATTGGCTTTCTGATTTTTTTTAATTGTTGCAAAATTATATTTCTATAATTGCTGAAAAAAATATAAGTTACATTAATATAATGAATTGCGGAATTTGCAAATTGAAGATTGGACGCCATATTTCAAATATATAAATTTTTTATCTTTCATCTTTATACTATTTAAACTTAGAGATGAGAAACTTAATTGCTGAAAATAATTCGCAAATTGAGAGTTTGCTTAAAGAAAGAGAGCTTTTAAGGGAGAAAATTAACTCTCTTGAAGTTAAAGTTAATAAACTTGAACTACACAAGAAAAGAAAAGATGTTGACAGTAGGAATTCCAAATGTTAATGAAAGCAATGTGAAAGAGCAGGTTATATCTCTATTCTCGAAGGTTGATAAAAACATTATTGAAAGTTTGCTTTACAAAAAATTTAAATTCAAAACAAACATGTAATAAAAATTTCAATAAAAACGAGGAAGAGTGTAGTAGAGTAGACTGTGCCAACTCTGGGATACCCGTATGACCGTAACATATACATTATATCATCCGGTTAATTACTTTTGGCTTTATTAAGTGTAGTGGAATACTCATATAAAATAAAGAGTTGTATGGCTGCTACTCGAACTCTCTGTTGTAGACCAACCAAATTTTGCAGAAACTATGGCCATTACACTAAACAATTTTTGGCAAAAATTTAGACACCCAGCTTCATTTGGTAGAAGGAAGTGCTCATATAAAATAAGGAGTTGTATGGTAGCTACTCGAACCCTCTGCAGCAGACCAACCAAATTTTGCAGAAACTTTGGCCATTACACTAAACAATTGTTGGCAAAAATTCAGGCACCCAGCTTCATTAGGTGGAGAGTAATGCTCATATAAAATAAGAAGTTGTATGGCAGCTACTCGAACCCACTCCACTAGACCAACCAAATTTTGCAGAAACTTTGGCCATAAAACTAAACTACTTTTGGCAAAACTTCAGACACGCAGCTATAAAAGGTACAGAGTAATGCTCATATAAAAAAAGAAGTTGTATGGCAGCTACCCGAACCCATGGACCAAAATGGCTGGATTTAAATAGCGATGACGGCTATTGCAAAAAAACAAATTTGCGAAAATTTCAAGATCCTAGCTCCTTTAGTTTTTGAGTTATCGTGCGGACGGACAGACGGACGGACGGACATACATAGCTAAATCGATTTATTTTTCCATTCTGATCCGATCCATACACTTGAGGTTATATCTACCCCCCCTCCTTCTCTGCGTCACAAACGTAATGGCAAATTTATTATACCCTTTGACTATATAGTCATACGGGTATAAAAATATTGTCAGTGTTAGATTTTCTTCTTTTGGAAAAAAAACAATTAATTATGAAGAAGAAAAAATTATTAATTTTTAATGAGGATAAAAATAAGGAGATTCCAGTTTATTTTAATGATTCTTTGACAAAGTATACCAGATTGCTGTTCCATCGTGCACGAGAATTAAAAAAGGAAATTAGCTATCAGTATCCTTTGGATCAGGAACTTGAAAATTTACTTACGTAAACAGGATAGTGATAGCAGGGTAAAAATTAGTTGTTTTGATGATTTAGTTAAACTATAGTTTTTATCATTGTTCTTATTATAGTTTAACTTTTGAATTTTTTAAATTTTTAATTTTTGCTTTTGTACACGGTCTTCTAAACAACTAGCTAAAATTTTTCTTATTATTATTATTTTTACTTACATTATAATGTCTAACTCTCCTTCAAATATTTTAGTATTTCATCAAAATATAAGAAGTTTAAGGAAGAACTTTATTATTCTTTAAAGCTATCTTGAGTCACCCGTAATTTTGCCTGACGTTATATTTGGTGTCTTTGTGGAAAAATTATTAAGTTTTTTATCTACTACGAGTATTTCTTGAAAAAATCTTATTTTATTAGGTAATTTTAACATAAATATTTTACTGATCAATAATTCTAATATTGACAATTATTTAACACTTTTGTCATCCTTTGGTTTCAGTTCAGTAATTTGTGAACCTACACGGCTATCCTCTGGAACTTGCCTTGACCATCTATTTATACGACAGGGAGTTAATAATAATTTTTCTTATTCCAGTGATGTCTTAGATTTGCATATAACTGATCATTGCTTAATATCTTTATCTATTTATTTATTCATTAATATTAAAGTTCACAATAGGAAAAATAATTCTTATAATTTCGTGCTATCTTAATTCTAAGCTTTTTTTTTTAATAATTTCAATAATATGCTTTAAGGTCTTCAGAACTGTGTGGATGGTCCCCGACTCCAATTGGTCCTACATTTCCAGTACTCTAATGACATAGGAAGTGGCACACTGATACCAAATTTGAATCTTTTATCTTCATTGGTTTCGGAATTATGCTTGTTTGGCCTAAATTCGATCAAACACTTCTAGGATCCGAACCCATGGACCGAACTCGTGCGTACGCAGTCCCCGCCATATTCTTATTACTGGTAATCTACATCTTAAATATCATGATTGTAACGCCATTAGTTGTTGAGTTATTCTAATTTTTTTATATGTTCCTTGGCCCTTAGAACAATTAAAAGGTCCAGAATCCGAACCCATGGGCCGTTTTCGCCCATATGGAATCTTTGCCGTATTTTAAGTCCTAGTAACTTACAGTTAAAATTTTATCAAGATAGCTCCTTTAGTTTTTGAGTTATCGTGCCTACGGACGGACGGACATGGCTATATCAACCCAGGAGGTCACGCTGATCACAAATATAATATATACTTTTCCATATCTAACTCGCTTCCTTTAGGTGGTTACAAACACCATACCAAAATTAATGTACCCTTTTCCTATTTCATAGGTGTAGGGTATAATAATATTGATGGTCAAATAGAGAAAAATCTTAAAATCGCTGATCATGAAACAGTGCGAAAATAATACGACAATAATAATAAAAAAATACAAAAGAAAAACAAATTTTTTTTTGAAATATAATAAAAGCTTTTTAGAAATAGAATAATTTTTAATGATATTGCAACAACTTACTTCTTAGATTAAAATAGTGACGCAAATATATTAAGTAGTAATTTACATTAAATAGTAGAAGACTATGTGGCAGTAAAATATATTTAAAAAAAATCAAATTAATTGGTATACAACTGAACTAAGGTTATTTAAAATTCAAAAAATTAATTTGCTCACTAAAGCAAAATTGAAAAATAATAATGGTGATGGGCTTAATTATAAGCATATTAGAAATTTATGTAAAAGCAAATTAACTAAAACACAAAATGCTTATATTAGTTATAAAATTCAAAATAGTGATCAAGCTGTAAAGTGAAGAAATATAAAAAAGTATGTTTTAAAAAAGTTTACAAGTCAATAATGAAGTTATTAATAATCATTCTCTTACTAACGTTATGTGGGGTAACATCTGCAAGAGATTGTTAAGTTTGAATTTTTATTTTAAACTAAATTTTAAATTTATTTATTTATTTAAATAGTATGATAAGTATACTATTATTGGCTTTCTGATTTTTTTTAATTGTTGCAAAATTATATTTCTATAATTGCTGAAAAAAATATAAGTTACATTAATATAATGAATTGCGGAATTTGCAAATTGAAGATTGGACGCCATATTTCAAATATATAAAATTTTTATCTTTCATCTTTATACTATTTAAACTTAGAGATGAGAAACTTAATTGCTGAAAATAATTCGCAAATTGAGAGTTTGCTTAAAGAAAGAGAGCTTTTAAGGGAGAAAATTAACTCTCTTGAAGTTAAAGTTAATAAACTTGAACTACACAAGAAAAGAAAAGATGTTGACAGTAGGAATTCCTAATGTTAATGAAAGCAATGTGAAAGAGCAGGTTATATCTCTATTCTCGAAGGTTGATAAAAACATTATTGAAAGTTTGCTTTACAAAGAATTTAAATTCAAAACAAACAAGTAATAAAAATTTCAATAAATCCAAAAATAATATTGTCAGTGTTAGATTTTCTTCTTTTGGAAAAAAAACAATTAATTATGAAGAAGAAAAAATTATGAAATTTTAATGAGGATAAAAATAAGGAGATTCCAGTTTATTTTAATGATTCTTTGACAAAGTATACCAGATTGCTGTTCCATCGTGCACGAGAATTAAAAAAGGAAATAAGCTATCAGTATCCTTTGGATCAGGAACTTGAAAATTTACTTACGTAAACAGGATAGTGATAGCAGGGTAGAAATTAGTTGTTTTGATGATTTAGTTAAACTATAGTTTTTATCGTTGTTCTTATTATAGTTTAACTTTTAAATTTTTTAAATTTTTAATTTTTGCTTTTGTACACGGTCTTCAAAACAACTAACTAAAATTTTTCTTATTATTATTATTATTTTTACTTACATTATAATGTCTAACTCTCCTTCAAATATTTTAGTATCTCATCAAAATATAAGAAGTTTAAGGAAGAACTTTATTCTTCTTTTAAGTTATCTTGAGTCACCCGTAATTTTGCCTGACGTTATATTTCTTACTGAAATATGGATTTTTGACGAAGAAACGGAGAATTATTGTATTCCAAATTTCAATCTTCAAGTTTGTTGCAATAATTTTTATTCTGCTGGTGGAGTAGCTGTTTATCTTAGAAGTGATCTTAATTGTAAGTTTTTCCATTTCAATTTTGTTTCGTGTGATTTGTTGAAAGTTATAATTGATTTTAATGGTGTGAGTTTTTGTTTCATTTGCATTTATAAATTACACGGTATAAGTATTGATGGCTTTGTGGAAGAATTATTAAGTTTTTTATCTACTACGAGTATTTCTTGAAAAAATCTTATTTTATTAGGTAATTTTAACATAAATATTTTACTGATCAATAATTCTAATGTTGATAATTATTTAGCACTTTTGTCATCCCTTGGTCTCAGTTGAGTTATTTGTGAACCTACACGACTATCCCCTGAAACTTGTCTTGACCATCTATTTATACGACAGAGAATTAATAATAATTTTTCTTATTCCAGTGATGTCTTAGATTTGCATATAACTGATCATTGCTTAATATCTTTATCTATTTATTTATTCAATAATATTAAAGTTCATAATAGGAAAAATAATTCTTATAATTTTTCCGTAATCAATTTTTCTGAACTTAGGGATAGGTTACAGTTTGAGTGCTGGTCTAGTGTATATAGTTCTGCTGATGCTTCTGTTGCTTATTTTAATTTTTGTGATATTCTATTTGGTCATATTAATAATTGTTCGTGTTAAGTTTTTCGTAATTCTGGAACAAAATTAAAATCTTGGAAAACTCCGTTTTTGTTAAATTCAATAAAACGTAGAAATAAAATGTGTTCCTTAGTTAAATCTCGTGCTAATAATATTCGTCTTAAACTATGTTATAATAAACTATGTAAAAAAATTAAAACCGATGTTATTAGTTGTAAAGATAACGTGGCAATCCTAAAAATGAATGGAAGGTTGTTAATGAAATTTTAAATTTTAAATAAAATGTTTATGAAATTTTAAATAAAAATCTTCCGAATAATGATATCACACTTGAGGTTGAAAATAATATTGTAACGAATCCTTTAACTATTGTAAATTATTTTAATACATATGTTATTAATGTTACAAATGAGTTTATTTCAAATCCTGATTTTATCGATCTGTCCTCCTTTCTTTTAATTATCGACGATTCATTCCAGTGCAATAGTGTTAATTTTATTGACTTTACTTCTTTGGAAGTATACAAACTAATCTGCAATTTGGATAATAGTGTTTTTATCGCTTACGATAAAGTCTCAAATAAAATTTTCAAAGAATTTTCTTTGTATGTTGTCGATATATTGTGTTTTATTTTTAATTTCAGTGTTCATTCTGGACATTTTCCTGCAGGTTTAAAAATTGCAGAAGTTATTTCTTTGTTTAAAAAAGTTCTTCGTTAAATGTAAATAATTACCGACCTATCTCTCTTCTCTCTCAGATATCTAAAATTTTTGAAAAGGCTATCAAAAAACGCATTGTAAACTTCTTAAATAAAACAAAATTTTTTAATACTAATCAATTTGGTTTCACTACTGGTAAAAGCACCGAAGATGCCTAAAAGTTTTTCCGAAATTGTTTGTAACTTAAACTTTGATCTAAACCTAATTAGAAAATGGTTTTGTTTGCACTAATTAGTTATCAGTCCTAAAACTAAATATATATGTTTCAGTTTGTCAAATCTTTCCAATATTGATTACCGCACTTCCGATTTTGGGCACTTCTTCGATATTCTTGCTCCAAAAATTTTTAATAAACTTCCTAGCTTTATAAGAAATGACAGAAATCCATTTTTTTTTCTTCTAATGTACGTCAATGGCTTTTTAAATTTAGCATATCAGAAATTGAATATTTATCTTTGAATTTAATATAATTTTAATTTAAATTTAATTTTTTAATATAATTTTTTCAATATTTCTTTTGTAATTTTTGTGTTCTCCCTTAAATTTTCAAATTTGTTAATATTTATAATAATATTTTAAATTTTATACGGTGTACCCAATAACGGAACTTTTTTTTTTTTTTTTTTATTCCTTTTCCACTCCTTTAAGGAATATAGGGAGTTTATTTTAAACTTGGCTTCAGTTTCTTTTTAATCATAATATTCACTAAGCCGTTGATTACTCGGATGTAGCTATTGTATAAGGTTATGTAATATGAATGCACAAATGTTAACTTTGTGCGCCATCTATTATCTTACACAAGAATTATTTATATATTTTTATTAAATCTTATTTACGATATAAACTATTACGATATAATATACAATTTTACGATATTTTTTTATTAGATATGATCTGACCGGGGTTTGAACCCGAGCCCTTCCGCATGAAAGGCGGCGTCTTTACCACTACGCCATTGGGCAGATAATTACGGAACTTAGTACATTATTATCTCTTTATAATATTAAAAAAAAATAAACTGTATAAAAATATCTCGCTGCCTAATTGTATTGTTCTTACATATATTAAAATGCTTGCAAAGAATAAATAATAAATACTTAAAAATCTTTTCTAAAAACAATACAAAAAAATTAAAACTCATAAAAATATGAAATGGAAAAAAATAGTACCTATATAATATATAATATATATTCGTATTGTACTTGCGTACTTTTTCATTCAAACAACAACATAATTACTGTAGTATAGGTTTTTATAGAATGTTGACGAAAGAAATAAAAAATAAAAAGCAAATAAAAATCATTTGTATATAGTAATTTGTGTTAGTAAATGACTGTGTTAGTAATTTAGAAATTTTGTTCTACGTGATTACTTTATAGGATATTTACTATATGCTTTTATTTAATTGTTCATTTAATTGTTGACTATTTAATTTTTTAAATTGCAGTATAGGTACAAAAAATTGGTTTGCCCGATTGACTTAAAAGTTTGGAATTTGTTGTATAAAGTTGGTTGGAATATATTAACCTATTTCACCCCTGCGAGCTTTTAAAAATTTTTTGCTCCCGTTTCGTGTTTAATTTAGCAGGGTCACTTTCCGCCCAAAAGCATTAAAAAAGTTTTTGCGGTTCGGTTAATCCATTTGGACACGAAAACGCATTGAAATTTTCAATCAATATTTTGCTTAAACGGTGAAATCAATTTAATAAAAATTTTGCACAAGGATTGATCTTTATTTCAGCAGCTCAGTTTTGGCCTGTTTACCCATTTTGACCAATTGCCTGTTTACCCAAAGATTCAATGAAATTTTTGTTGTTAACGCAAGCTACTTAATTAATAAGACTAATTTTTCAGCTCTCCTCAAATAATGCTAAAGCTAAATTACATAATTTGATTACGATATATAAACACGTTTGGGCACGAGGCGTAAAGATCTTTTTTTATACACTGTTGTATATTTGTTGTTCCAGCAAAAATTTCAATGCAAATTTCTTATTCAGAATTATAATAATAGTAAGCTAAAATTTTAAATAACATAACATTTTCCATCTCTATATTTTTTAAATAGTACAGTGCTGATGATGGGCTAAGTTTCAAATGAATAAACAATTTTAATAAATTCTTTTTTAATTGTTTAATTCTTATTATCTTTTTTATTAATTATTGTTTCAAGTAGAATAAATAAGAATAATTTTATAAAAACCAATAACACCTTTATAAACTTCATCATAAGTAAAGTAAATATTTAATTGATACCTACCTAGCAACATCATTTTTTTTTTGAGTAGATTTTGATTTTATTTAAAAAAAGTAATTAATTTTATAAAGTCGCATATTTTCCATTATCTAAAATTTTGGTAAGGATTGAATCGTAATTGTTGTATTCTCCTATTTTTTTTTTATCTCAAATTGAAAAAAAATATTGTAGATTTATTTGTCGTAGATTTTTTTTTATCTCAAATTAAAAAAAAATATTAAAAAAAAAGCAAAATGCTAACGATGTTTTATGAAACCAAATTATTGACTTAAATGTGTAAATTATATATTAAAATGGTAGCTATGGAAATCAAATTTCATCTAATCATCATTTCATTATCATTTATACTTATATACATATACTCATAATATTTCTTATTATTATATCATTTTTGTTAACACAATGCACAAGAGTCACGACGATATTTCAGTTAATGATTTATTTTCCCTAAAAATAATAACTGCTAAATTTTTTTTCTTTATCGTCTTTTGGAGTTGACAAACCATTTCGAGAATCGGAATACGTAAAGTTTATAAACATGAATTTTGTCTTTTCTCCTTTTACTTTAATCGTTTTTCTTTTTCCAAAAAATTTCGAAAACTTTTTTCAAAAAAAAACTATAATAATAAATATTTTTAATGATTTTTTAAAATAAAGTATTGAATGTAGAATTAGGTTTGATGCTAATTATCATACGTTTATTTTACATAAAATAATTTATTTAAATATGTAAATATTTTTATGTTATTTTCTAAAATTGTTATCTTTTTGAATCTCTTCTTTTTAATATATCAAATATTATATCCGAATTTTTTATCTTATCATCACTTGTGAGTTCATCTGAATCTGAATCACTTGCATTTTCTGCATTTAGCAAAGGAACTTTTTGCTTTGGTGTACTTGAAGTTGTTTTTCGAGTTAATTTATTCCTTTCATTGAATTCCATTTGTATGGTATTTTCGTTTGAGACTAATATTAGGTATTTATGTATAACATGACAACAAATACCACCTAAACAAAAAATTAAACCAATTATGTTAAAGAAACTTAGGTTATCTCCATTAATTTCAACTGCAAGAATCAACTGGCATATTTCCTGAAATGTACAAAATATAATTTATCAGCTTTCAGTAAGATTAACACCCCTATTCTAAATTCTATCGTGGAATATCTACGAAGCTACGATAAGGGTATTACTTTTATCTATTCTATCGTAGATGAATAAAAATTTTCAGTGGTAAATTTTTTTCGAAGTTTAATAATTAGACGTTTCGTAATTTCAAAATCCTTTTTTTTACGTTTTAAAACGAAAACTTCAAATATTTTTTATGAAAAGTAGTATTAATTTATATTAATATCACTTTTTTATATAAAAAAAATAATAATAAGAATAAACAATGTTTTTGTTTTCAAATATAATAAATAATTTTGTTATTTATATCTTCTTCTATTTAAGATGTTAAATTATTTATATCGAAATAACAGCCATATATTGACTTCGAAATAAAAAAAGCTATTACATTTTTTCAGTCTTAATAAAACTGAAAAAACCTTTAAAAAATTATTTTCTTTTGCTTTTGCACAACCTGGAGTTATATTTGAGTTTTTAAAATGTTTTAATAATGTTGTATTTCTTACTCTTATAAAAATTAATACATTCAAATCAAAAATCAAAATTTACACATTCAAAAATTTTTAAATAAAACCAAATATTTACATTTTTTGCAATTTTTTGTCACATTGAAAAAAAATTTTATGAAATTACAAGCAATTTGAAGAAAATTCAGGTACTATACTACGAATGAATATTTCTTTCGTAGATTTTTTAAATTTTTTATGCATTACGCTGGAATTGAGATTTGCTATGTTACGAAACTTCGAAAAAAAAAACTTTTAGGAATTGAGAATCGTTTTTTCGTAGATTTTCTACGACTTAGCTCATGGGATTTAGAATATGGCTGTTAATATAAAACAACTTAAATTACCTTAAAAATACCTGTAATTGATAAGGTTAAACTAGATGTATGAGAAAGGACGAGATATTCACTTATTTCCATTACAAACGCAAGTAAACCACCAAATGAAATTTTACACAATATATAGTAAAAATCTTGTAAGTTGAAATATGAAATTGCCAGCCGCAGTTTTGGACCTAAAATAAATTAAGACAGTTTTAGTAATATAGTTTTATATAAGTAATAATTTTTTAAGGAACATATAATATTTAGAGCATAAAATATTTCATTTCAATTTACTATATCTCTTATATTCCAACTTTATACAAAAAATTCCGTTAGCTGAAGCGAAAATTTGTGCAAAGTTTTAAGCCAATCGAATAAGCTTAAAACGGCTGTATAGCTGGAACCTAAGCTTTACGTAGCCTATATCACCGCATGGACTCCAAGAATTATTGTTTTAAAATTTGCTGGCAATCGAACCAATGGTTTTCACGTGAATCCTATTTCATTTCAAATTTAGAATATGGAATAATAATATAATTTACCTAAATATTTTGCCCGTAAAGACGATGGGCAAATTACCTAAATTTTATTACCTAAATATTTTGCTGGTAAAAAATAAATTAAAGAATAGGAATTAGTAAATGAAAGAAAAAACTTTAATTGTCGTTTCTTTATTTACAAATAGGAGTTTTTGTAAATAGTAATTTAGTAAATAAAAATAAAAAAACTTTATTTACAGAGTACCGCATTGGACACATTTTAATTTTATTTCTAATTAAAGAACAAGATTGTTCTTATTAAATGACAATCTTCGTCTTCAAAGTGAAAAAATGGAAAAATTATATTTATATTTCACATTAAGGCATCAGATGATGGAAAAACGAATATGATTTGTATAACTTCAATCACAACTGAAGATTATAAAGGCTATAAAATACCAAAACTTCAACCTGTTGCACAAAATACGAGTATTACAGGATCCGTAGTTTATGCAAACTTTAAAAAAAAAACAAGGAAGTTTAAGGTTTAACCTTTTCAACTTTTAGATACCCGTGCATACCAACTATGATGTATAAAAACAATAAGAATTTCTCATAAAAAAAATAAATTTTATATAATATAATTACCTATTTTGGTTTGCAATTGAAACGTTTGACAGAAAATTCAAAAATATTTGGTTTTTTTATTATTTACAAAAAGCATAAATAAAAAAAAAAAAGAATAAGTTAAAAAAAAAATATGATCTGACCGAGATTCTTTTGAATTGAAAGGCCGACTTCCTAACCATTATGCCATCGATGTCACATTAATTGCTTAATTGTTAATTTTATGTTTTTTTTGTTTTTGCATTTAGTTTCAAAGAAAAAAAAATAAAAAAAAATAAAAGAAAAACAAAATTTATATGTAAATGCAGGTGAAGTGTGAACATTTTTTATTAATGAAATTCAAAAAATAAACACATTGTTTAAAATATTTTAGATTTTTGTAGGTACCAATATTATGTTCTAGAATCTAGAATAAGAATGTCTCATAAAAAAATTAAAAAATTTTATACGATGTAATTACCTACTTTGTTTTGCAATTAGACTGTTTGACAGAAAATTTAAAATATTTTTCTTTTATATTTAATTACATACAGAATAAAAAATATAAAAATAAACAGTATATAAAAAAAAAGATGAATTAAAAAAAAAATTATTTTAAGGAAAAAATATGTTCTGACCGAGGTTCGAACTTTTCAATTGAAAGGCCTATTTCCTAACCACTAAGCCATCGATTTTTGTTTATCTTTTTTTTTATGAAAATTATTATATATAGTTACTACGGTAACAATTTTATTGTTTTGAAAAACTGTTTTAAATTTTGTTATAAAAATTTGTATAAAAAAATAAATAATTTTTAAAAGAGTTAAAAGAGAACTCTTTATAAAAGAGTTTTCTGTCAAATTTTCTATAAAATAAGAATTTCTCATAAAAATAAATACATATATTTAATTATCAAGGGAAAAGATAAAAAAAAAAAGATGAATTTAAAAAAAAAAAGTTTTCCCACACCTTGGATTTGAACCGGGACGTTTATATTAAAAGTTCGATGTCCTAACCACTACACCATGAAGCGGTTAATAATTTAACTGCATTTTGTTTGCTTTTCTATTTAGTTTCTATATAGTTATTAATTTTGAAAATATTCAAATAAATTCAAAAATTTTGTATGGCAGTTATCTGAAGCCTTTGTCCAATTTTAACCAAAAACAATAGGGAACCTACAAATTGTCTAAAAATTACTTTGCGTAAGTTTCGAAACTCTAGCTCCTTTAGTTTTTGAGATATCGTGCTGACAGACGGACTGACGAACACACACAACTAGATCGATTTACTTTTCGATGCTGATCCGATACGTATCTTTGACACTATATCTCTTCTAAATCGATGCGTTATAGACGAATTATAATATACCCGTGCCCTTATATAAATATGGGTATAAAAAGGCATCGAACCAGAAATAACTGGATTACTGTAACTGAAAATTTGAAAAAAACATTCTGGGATGCTGATGGAAATATGGTGATTGGAGGTGCATACCCAGAAGAGATTACGGTTAAAGATGAAAATGAAAATAATACAAGCATGTCAGCAAATTCAATAACAAATCTATAAAAGATATCTTAAGCTTAGAAAAATGTAAGATAATTTCTATGAAAAATAAATTTTTATAATGAATATATGCAAAAAAAGGGCAATAATTCTAGACCAACTACATAATCGACTAAAAAAAAATAAGAAATTTATTTGGTCTGAAAATTGTCAAAATTCCTTTGAAAAGATAAAAGACTTATGTTTAATATAATTTTTAAAAAACTTCTATTGGAAGAAAACATTGTACGTCTTTTCACTAAGGCTACAACTACTGCTTCATCAGGCAACTTAGTTTTTTGTAGAAACTTTTTATACGCAAACTATAGGATTGATACCCAAAAAAAGTTACAGATTTGCAGACAATCAAAAATTGCTTTTCAATGGCTAATTAAGAAAGAGGATCAAAGAAAGATTAATATTAAAATAGATGGATAGTCACAAACAAAACAAAGTTTTCAATATCGTGGGGGCTATTTTCATTGCCATCCAAAATGTTTTCCATATAAAATGATTCAATATATGGGAACACCCATGATACTCTTGATATCAGATTTGAAAATACCATAACAATAACCGAACGGTTAAAATCATTTGGATTGATAGTGATTGAAATGTGGGAGGAGAACAATTGATATAAAAAGAAGATGAAATCTCATATCTCATAAATTACCCTAAAGTACTGTGGGGATTGCAATCCTAGAAGTTTTTGATCGAATTTAGACCAAACAAGCATAATTCCGAAAAGCATGAAGATAGAACCTTCAAATTTGATATAAGTTTGCCTCTTCCTATGCCTCTTAGAGTACTTGAAATTATGGACCAATTAGAGTAGTGGGTCGGGGACCATCCATACAGTTCTGAAGACCTTAAAGCATATCATTGAAATTAATAAAAAATGTAGCTTAAAATTAAGATAGAACGTTCCAATTGTGTACAAGGGTTCACTAGTATTGGAAGAACGGCGCTGACTACATATATGCGAAATCCGACCATGAGTTCGGATCCTGGAACTTTTTTATCGAATTTAGGTCAAACGAGCATGATTCCGAGTCCAAAGAAGTTAGAACCTCCAAAATTGCTATCAGGATGTCCCTTCCTATTTCTTTAGTGTCTTTGAAAATTGGAACCAATTGGAGTAGTGGGACGGGACCATCCACATAGTTTTGAAGACCTTAAAGCATATTTTTGAAAATAATAAAAACAGTAGCTCCAAACTAATGTAGAAGCTTCAAATTTGGCACGAGAGTGTTCTTTACTATTTTCTACGTGTTCCCATAATTTATGATCAATTGGAGTGGTGGTTCAGATAACTCTTCTAGATTTCTCAAGGTTTCGAGGCTTATCATCGAAGTTAATAAAAATAGTAACTTAAAAAAATTAATGATAGAACGTTCCAATGTACAAGGTTTTTTAGTATTGAAAGTATTATTTTTTTAATAAACGACAAAATTATTATTTTTTTTATTTTTTATTCATATCTATATTTTATTGAATTATTACCATAGGTAATATATAATTAAGAAATTGTGTACGATACTTAAGTTGTAAAATTTATTTTTATATTTAAATGAATTATATGAAAAGTTCTAAATTTGTCATTGCATTTTCGAAATACATTAATTGCATATTTTGATTATTAAATATTGTGATAAAAACCTAATGAAACCATTAATGGTGTTAATTAACTTTAAAAATCATCAAATTATATAAACTTTTATATTTATTTATTACAGATTAATATTTCTTCCGAATAACTTTGAGTTTAATTATATAAAACATTAAAAAATAAGTAAATTATGTTGTAATGTTAAAATTAAAATTGAAAGACACTTTTAATGTGTGTATAATATTTTTTATTTTATTTAAACATCTTTAAATTGTGATTATCTATTAAGCTAACAAAAATTTGATTTTTTTTTTATTTTGTTTTTTTTACAACTATTGCTCAATGCCCCCAAGCATATGTTTTTATATTTATTCAGTTACATATCTTTTATTATCTATTGAACTTAAAGCTACTTTATTTAAATTTTGTGTATAAATTGTATGTAAATATGATCTAAATATTTTCATTTCTTTAAAACAAATTTCATTTTTTAATAAACAATTTTTATAATTATCTAATGTTAAAGAATTGACAACATATTTCTTTATTCCTTTAGCTTTTTTAATAGTTTTATTTTCATAATTAACTTTAAAAATCATCAAATTATATAAACTTTTATATTTATTTATTACAGATTAATATTTCTTCCGAATAACTTTGAGTTTAATTATATAAAACATTAAAAAATAAGTAAATTATTAGAATAAATTTAAAAATTACTTAAAATTAAAATAATTAGGTACTAAATCCCTAAAAGTAGTAATTGCTGCATGTGTGTAAAATTTTATTGAATTTGATATAAAGTATTAAATATGTACATTTATTTCAAGTTTTTTTGTTTTTAACATTTTTAAATAGATAAATTAGCAAGAATTTTTAATATTTTTGAATAGGTAAAATAATTAGAATATGTTTTTAGTATTATAAAGTTAACTTGGTTAGCTATGTCTTACGATCAAACTAATAAAAGCTTTTATGGTTTTAAAATGACTAATGGACTTCCCATTAAATTTGAACCAAATAGGTGTAGGGTATTTCTAAGTCGGTTGTACTGACTTTACTTGTTTTTTAATGTTATATATAATTAAATTTTTGATATTTTAATTCTTTGAAGTTGAAAAAGTCTGGTTAGATTTAATTTATAGATTTTTGGGAATCTTATTTAGTTTTCTTTGAAATATGACGTGATCCAGATTACACGTATGGAAAAGATTAATTTCAGATTAAAATAATGGTATTAGAATTAGTTAATTCTCATCTTTTATTTTTATAATAAGAAAATTTGAGCGCTTCTGTTATAAATAAATATTACAAACATAATGCTGCTGTTATCTGTGTCGCTAATTTTCAATAAACCATTAATGCTTTGATTAACTTGTTAGCACAAAATTTAATAATTGATATTTTTCAAAATTTAAGTTAATTTTTAAATTAATGATCCCATTTTTGGATCATTTCACCTATAGTTACGCTGACCACCCGTTCTATATTATATAGGACAGTCCTATATTTCAAGGTGTAGTCCTATATATTTTTAAATATTATATAGGTTGCAAAAAAGTCCTATATTTTTTACTTTACTAAAAATTCATAAAACGTCAAATTTTTATTTTCATTATATTTTACTTGTAAACGCAAAAATATTTTAGCTGTGTATTATTTATTACACAAACTTTATGTAAACAGCCTCAATTCATTTAATAATAAAAAAAAACTTTTGTAATTTGTCAAATTGACACTTGACAGTTTTTTTGGTTTGTTTTTTGTTTTCATTTTTTCAAGTTTCAGTTGGTTTTCTTCTTTTAGACTATCTTTTTGTAAAATATTCAAAATTCAAAATGCCTAAGAGAAAATGTTTATTTAATAAAAAATTACAACAAGAATATCCGTTTATCAAAGCTGGTGAAATTGATAGTGAAGTAAAATGCATAAAATGTCAATCTCAATTTTCAATTTCGAATTCTGGAAAATTGGAAATTTTACAGCATTTGAAAACTCAAAAACATAAACGTGCTGATGTTTCTGCCAGTAGATCGAAAGTGGTTACGAATTTTTTTTGTAAGCAGGTTTGTTTTTTTCTTTGTATAATTTAAGAGAGTAGAAGATTTCTGAATTATGTAATTATATTTTGAACTGGTAATAGAGCTTTCAAGAACAAGAAAAAAATCTTGCCTTAATGGAAGGTATTTGGGCTTATTTGCATATGTGATATGAATTAAAAATGTAAAAAATATATAGGTACTAGTGAGTATACTTATAAAAACATTTAAAAAAATTATACTTTTTATTTTAAAATATTTCAGTTTTAATATATTAATATTGTATATATTGACATATTAATATATATATATATATACATATTGACCCTTATCAATTATCACTTTAACGAAAAATTTCTTTGTCCTATATTTTTTTTTGAAAAAGGTGGTCACCGTACCTATAGTTATAGTAGTATGTATATGCCGTTTCAGCGTCAGCAAAAGCTCTTGGAGCGTTTTTAATGCCGTTTCAGCGTCAGTAGGAGCTTTTGTCAGAAGTTCTCCTAAAGTTATGCAATAAAATTGCGATAAGTAAAAAGGTTTGTGCTTTTGAGTATTTTAAATTAAGCTTAGCGGTTAGAATATCAGTTACGTTTAAATTTCAATTTAAAACAATAATAAGCTTAAACTAGTTTGAGTCCTTGAGTATTTTAAATTAAGCTTGGTTGTTAGGATATTAGTTATGTTTAAATTAAAACAGTAATAAGCTTAAGATATTGTGCTTATTGTTCTTAATTAAATATGAAAAGTTTTTAAAGTTTGGTTTAAGTACAAAGTTAATATTATCAAAGTTTAAGCTTGATTTAATATTTCCGCGAAAATTAAAAAAAGTTTTATAAATTAAAAAAAAAAAAAAGCTTAAGCTATTAAGCTAAATATTTTTAAATAGATATGAAAAGTTTTTTAAATTTGGTTTATACTTAATATTATCAAAGTTTATACATAATATTATCAAAGCTTGATTTAACGTTTACGTGAAAAATTTAAAAAATTCAAAGCTGATAAAGCTCGTCCCTTATGTTTGAAAATTAAGCTTCCAACTGCCATTTTAAAGTTGAAAAGCTTAAAAAATCGATGGAAATTTTTTGTTTGATTATTAACTTAACTGCAAAAGTTTTGAAAAAAATGAAACAAATAAACGTTTGAAATTATATTGTAAATTTTTTTTTTTTTTTTTTTTTTTTTAACTTGAACTTGATCACGTTTTCAATAATTTTAAGCTTGATTTAATATTTCTGTGAAAATAGAAAAAAAGTTTTATAGGCTTTGAGTTGAATATTCTTGATTAGATGAAAACTAATATCAATGTTAAAATTAAAATTGAAAGACACTTTTAATGTGTGTATAATATTTTTTATTTTATTTAAACATCTTTAAATTGTGATTATCTATTATAAATTGTATGTAAATATGATCTAAATATTTTCATTTCTTTAAAACAAATTTCATTTTTTAATAAACAATTTTTATAATTATCTAATGTTAAAGAATTGACAACATATTTCTTTATTCCTTTAGCTTTTTTAATAGTTTTATTTTCATATGTTTGAAGGAAATACATTTTAGATTTTAATCCAATAAATTCAGAAACAATTTTTCCATTAAATTCATCTTTAAAAAGACCTAGAACTTTTTTATTCATTAGAGGAAAATTAAATAAATTGTCAGATGGATAATCTGATGTAACGTTTTGGTATTTCATTAAATATGTCAGCGTAAAAATCATTTATCTGTATAGTATAAATGAAACTGTCAGTGTCTGTATAATTTAAAAAAAAACCTTACTACCATATTTAGGTTTAATATAATCATAATGAAAATCATACATAAGAATTTTAGATTGTTCGAGTACCGTAAATCCCAAATATGCAGGTTTGTCATAATATATATTTGTATGATTAAGCTGAATGGCTATCAAGTTTTCAGTAAGTCTAGAGTGACTATGATAATTTGGTAATTAAACAAGGAAAATCATTGTGCAAATAATGTAAATGTTGTGGGTAATCTAAATCCACTTCTAAAACGTAACCAGTTTGCGAATCATCGGCAACTGCAAGCACATCAATATTTTCAGGAGTATCAACCCACTGAAAATCTTTATGAGGTAAATATTGGATCATTGCCCATCCATATAAATTGTTGGCATCTTCATATACTATATATTTGGAAGGTTCGTTTTTTTTATAAGATTCCCCCATAAATTTATTATTTGCCACTGAATGTCTAAGTGATCACTGACTAATTCCACCACGTATCCCTTTTTTAAAAAAATTATACATATCAACATCAGTTAACAACTCTAATTTCATATCAGTGTATTTTAACATAGACGCCCATGACAAACCTGGTGTAGTGTAAAAATTTGCAGGATCTAAAGAATAGATTTTGGAGCATATTTTTCGAAAGTTTTCAAAAACATCAGTCAAAATAAGTACATCTGTTTTAAGGTAAAGTTTAAGATAGTCCCATAAATTTTGACATTTAAACGTATTCCATACATTAACTGCATGAATGTAGTCTTCATCGGAACATGGTGTGTTTGTCATTTGATTGGTAAAATTGTCTTGTGACGGTAAACATGTTTCGTCAAGTCGTTCAATGGAATTTAAATACTCATAGGGAAAAACTCCCTTTCGAGTCATAAGTTTAAATTTTTCATTATTATTGAATTCTTTTTTTATATGAATCAAATCGTTTTCATTTAAATTTTTACACAATGAATCAAGGCTAGAAGCCATAAATCTGAAGCTATCGAGAAAACGTAAATAAAATGAATGATTATCATCTATTGTAATTTTTTTAGATAATGAAATATAACGTTCTTTATTCAAAGGAATGACACCAATATGTCAATTCACTTCGTTTAGTTCTTTAAATAATAGATGACAATCATAGCCGGAAAAATTGTGAAAAAATATTGGAAAAAAATTTGATCGTCTATATACAATAAGTTGCAATAAGAATGAGCAGGACCTCTATAATTGTCAGTAAAGTGGCAATAGTCTCTAATTCTATTATTAAAATCTAAATGCTTACCACATATGTGACACGTTTCTTGAACCAATTGTTGTAGCTGCTCATCCAGTGTTAGCGGATTCATCGGTTTTGAACTCATAAAGAAGGTTGAATATAATTCACTGCATGTTTCTGCCAATGATTGGATAAATTCTTTAGCACAGTTAGCTCCAACAAATTCTTTGAAACAGCTTAGACCATCATCAAAAGAACATTTAATGTAGTAAGAGAAAGCTACTGGAACATGTTGATGAATGTTTGTTGTTGAAGACATCGTGGAATCAGAATTACATGTTGCAATAGGTTGTAAAATACTCTCAGCATCGACATAAATAACAAAAGGTGTTTTCAATTGTTGTTGATAATTCTTAAACTCCAGTGTATTTTTTTCAACAGACGGAAGCTTTGTAACTACTTTATTGCATTCGCGTTTGTGTAAGTCACGTTGTTGTAATGTATGAAAATGTTGCAAGCACATATTACAAATATAAATTTGATGAGTATTCCTTGTTACAGACCGACTTATCAATCTTGATAAATGTTTTATGTAAACAAAATGAAATTTTTCATCCATTTCCAAAAGCAATAAATTGACATGAAACTTTTTTCACATTTTGTCAAATAAAATGGCCCTACAACCTCATATTTCTTATTAATGACTTCCAATCCAAACAAATTTATGCTTATGTCATTATTAAGTTCTTCGAATAAATTTAGTTCAAACAATTTAGTTGGAAATTGCATATTGCCAAAATTAAGTTGTAAAACATCGCCAAACTCAAGCTTGACTATGGGTTGAGAAATGTCACTAATTTTGTATGAAGATGTTCGTTTTGCATTTTCAGCGCAAGTTTGTAAGGCTGATACTAAACTCCACTTAAAACAGAAGTTATCATTATTGTGGATATTAATGCAGGCTTTTTTATCTTCTATGTTTTCTGGTAACTTAATATAACTAGAAACGTGGACTGGTTCATATTTATTGATATTTATTTCCACGTGTAAAATTCTAATTAACGCCCAGCCACTATCTTTTTCTTGGAAGTCTTCTGCTTGTTGTTGAATAACGTCTTTAGCATTTTCAAAAAAATCATTAAGATCGCCTGCAATTTTATTGGAAATAACAAACAATATTTTTTGAAAGAATTTTCTTTGATAACTGATGGTTCTCTAATACCAGTGTTTTTTATATTTAAAGCACCGTACTCATTTGAAGAGTTAAATAGTGATGTTAAACGACAAAATGAGTACAACAAAAAGAACATTAATAACATGGATTGGAATGATGGCTTTATAGAGTATTTAAAAGTTAAAAATGTTTTTGAGGAGCATTTAACAACTATATTTGATGTTGTTTATGTAAAAGGTCTTAAAAAAAAAGCAATTTTTAGACAATTTTATTTCAAATTCATTAAAAGTTATCAATTTAGATAACACAATTCCATCTCTACAGAAACTAAGAAATTATATCACCATTTGCCCTCACCATCATAATACAGAAAATTTGTTACAAAGATGTGCTGTAAAAAATTGTATAAACTTGTACATGTATTTAATAAAAAATAATAATAATTGGCTTTAAAAAATATTTGTTTTATTTATTGTTGCACAATATATTTTTTCAGACATAAACAATGGTATTTCATAAAATAGTCTAGAATAATTACACTGAGCTATATGTAAATTCATAGGAATATAAAAATCTTCTTCAACATAAGGCAAAAGCGAGTGTACTCATCTAGTTCCAATGTTAGTTTTTTAGTTTGTTCTGTATGATTGAATTTCAGTGGAAATTTATTTGAATTTAATTTAGGTTGAATGTTTTTAAAATCTACATAAAAAGCATGCCACTGCAAATAATTCATCTCGCTAATGAATTTGCGATGACGTTGAAAATCAAATGCTGAAGTATGACGTTGACGTTATTATTGCAGCTAAATTTTCAACATTAAATCCAATTAGTATTTTTATTGTTTGTTTTTTATCCAAATAGTAAATATAGCTTAATAAAAGATTTTTTTGTTGTGCTTCGTCGTTATCGTTGTTTATTTGTTTTTCGATAAATACTTCAGCATTTGATGTTGGCTCCATGTTTTTTTAAACTGTTAAAGTTTTATAACTCGAAAGTTTTCTATTTATAGTTTTTATCGTATACATTTTTTGAAAATTTTCCGAAACATTATTTGTATTTTTTTATCGTTTTTGGGTGGGGATGACATTGTGTTGAATAAATTAATAAAATTTTTCATGCTCTTGCGCTTACATCGCATTCATAAATATACACAACAATATTGTCCACAGACTGATGTAAGGTCACTTTGTAAACGCTTATTGTTGAAAATAAAACATTTTGATTGATTTTGTAGAAATTTCACAATCTCATTGTGGAATGGTGGATTTCCAAATGAATCAAAATATTCTATACAGCCTTGAACTGGCACGAAAATTGCTAACCAATGTGTTCTTTTTTCGGTAGAAGTGTCGGTGTTTATTACTAAAATACCAGGTTTTGAAATATTTTTCGGTATTTGATCAAGAGCAAAAATACCTTTAAACAATTTACTTGTGCCACTATTACATTTCAGCGCTTTCGTTATCTGAAGTGTATTAATTTTTTTGTAAACGAGAAATATCAATTAGCTGAGTATTTCCACTTATGTATGCCGTTAAAAATTCAACTTTAAGTTTACTATTTGTGAACACTATATCGAATTTTTCAAGCAAATTTATTAAATTATTAGTTGTTTTTTCATTGTCCATATGTCCAAAAGAGTAATTCTTGATGTCCTTTCTTTTTAAATCTTTGGTTGGGAATTTATACTTTAATTCCTTTACAATAGTTTTACATTTTTCTTTTATTCCAGCCACAGCAAGGTTTTTAGCAAATATTGTATTGTTATCATCCGTACAGAATGATAAATCTACTAGAGCGTATGCCATTTTCAAATGAATAGAGATGCTCCACTTGCTTCCTTTTATATGTTTACGTAGACGTTGCGATTTTTATCAATTTCGATACTGGCATCGAATTCTGCAAACACAATACATGTTAATGTTGAAGTTAATGGAGAACTGAGTCTTGCTTCAATCTTTACTACTCCCTGGTTTAATAAACTTTGACATGTATCAGTTCAAAGGTGATAAATCAAGAGGTAATATTGTATAACCTTTTGAAAATAGTTCTTTTGAAATTTGATGGCCTTTATCAGAATGATGTGTACCTGTTCCGCTAAATAATGTTAAATATGCACGAGAATTGCAATTGTTATTATGTAAAACTGGTTTCAATTGCAGAGTTTGGTGTAGGCACTCCATTCACATATAATTGAAATTGTGTGAGATTTTGATGATCGAAATGGTATGGATTTTTTGATCTTTTACCATTAAAATTTTCATTATTAACCATACAAAATAAAAGAGCTTTTGGTATTTGCCCTATAAATATATTACCCAATGATATGTTGGATGTGTTAGCTGGAATTGTGAATGTTTTGATTTCACTTCTCGTATAAAAATATTTTGCGTTAGCCTTTTCCAAAACAGTATTATGTGCTATTAATATGCTAGGGTTAATTGTTAAATGTTTCATGTATAATGTAGTTTCAAGAATTTTTAAATAGCTTTCGTCTGAATCATTGAAAAATAGAAAAAAATCTTGTTTTTCTAATGCCAAAGCAATTCGAATGTCAACGTTATTTAAAAGTAATTTGGAAGTGTTGAAAAAATCTACATGTAATTTTCCCATTAATTCTACTATTGTAGAATTATTGTATAATTTCTGCCTTGATTTAGAACCAGAATTGTTAAAATCATTTACATTTGGTTTATCCAATTCCCAACCAGATGCTTCCATATATGTTTGACTGGAATCTGTACCATAATTTAGTAAGTAGTTAAGTATGCTTTATAATGGTATAATGAGTCTGACGGAGTGATGTTTTTTCCATTTAGAGTTACATTACATTGTTTAATTAAAGAGTGTAATAAATTATTTACAACACTGGGCTGCGGGGCTGCTTTTGCATCAGCTCCGGTTCCTACTTTATCGTTTGCACTCCAAACTGATCCATCTTTTTTTAATATTTGAATTTTAAATTTGATGTAGGTTGACGATAAATCTCGATATGTATCTCCATTTCCAAGCGAAACAAATTCAATAGTTGATGGTGACGCCTCTAAAGAAGCTAAAGGATTGTATGCTACCTCTTCTGAACGCAATATGCTTGTTTGTACTGGTAATGATGCAAAAAGATCAAGTTCAGATTTCATACACTCCATATTTAATTGAATATATCAGAGGTTTTAATTTGCTTTTTTCGTCGCTTTGACTTTAAATGTGTCTTTTTAGAAACTGCTCGTCGTTTTATACTGCTTCGTCTTTTTATGGCTTTTCGCCTTCCACCATACATCGAATGCAGTTGATTAACTACTGATTTTCTTAGATTTTTCATGCCTCCTTTACTTTGATCAATTACAGTTTCTTTTATGTTTGCACCAGATGCTATATCATTCAAAATATTTTTACTTGTGTTCATAGCCTCTGTTTTAATTAAGTTCCAACCTGATGTAAAAACTGGCTTTAAGTAACGAATTAAGCTTCCGAATATATTTCCAAAACCACGACCTCTTTGAATAGCTGGATAAAATTGTAATAGAGGTCCAATATCGTTGATTCCTCCACCTACTTGAGAGGAATAATATCTCACGTAAGCTCTTTCCATGTTTGATATGATATCATATTTGAGTAGTAGTATTTATATTGTTTTTAAGCAATCATTGCTTTTTAAAGTGCAGTACAATTTCGTTGGATAAATTTTTTGTTGGATAGTAACTGGAAACAAAATTTATTCCATATATCGTTTCAAAACAATTTTTTTCTATAGGTATGTATTGGACATTTTCAAATTCAATATTTGTAGGTATTCTGCAATTTTCTACGTTGATAGCTCTTAATGCACGTACTTTGCTACTTCCAAAAACAGATGATTGAACTATATCTGAATATATCATCACCATTCCATTAATTTCATCTTTATTATTAGCAATAGCTAATTTAAATAGTTCAGGTAATTTTGTTTTGAAATTTTTTATATTTTGTTTCTGTCGAAATAATTCATTTAGCAATGTTTTTATATTATAACTGTGATTAACTTTTATAAAGAAGCTGTCTTCATCAAAAGTCTGTGATATTCGAATTAAACCTTTTTTGTTTTGATCTGCTACTTTTTGAAAAGTTACAGTATCATAATTTTTAGTATTAGAGATATATGTCAAAACTTCATTAAAAAATTCTTTGAAAACTTGGTTTCGAGTAAATCCCGGATTAGGAGTTATATTTTTAATAAGTGTTGGCAAAAAATTAAATTTCCAATCATCCAAATGTAATTCCGAATCGTCATATGAATAAAATGTGTAACCTATAGATTTGGTTACTTTAATTTTTTCAAGAGGTTTTTCAATGTTTCTTACATAAACATTATACTCTCCAATATTATAAGAGCACAATTCTCCTTGTTAAATTTTTCCGTTTGTAGGAAATCGTTCAGATAAACTTCTGAAAGACCTACTTTCCAGTTTCCGTTTCTTAAATCAAAGTGAATAGGCAATTTATTTTCGAATGAAGCTAAAGTGTTGTCTGGAAAAAGTTTTAAATTATCATTACTAAAGAATGTTACATAGAAGTCATCTTGACTATCCATCTTTGTTAACTTCTTTTAAGACATAAAATGTTGTCCATTCCGGTGTTGATGAAGTTCTTAGTTTTGAACTTCTTAGTAGAGGTTTTAATTTTTTGTTTTTTTGTATCAGGAAACTGTGAAAGTATAGTTGAGGAAATTGAACTACCGGCCGATCTTTTCTAAATGAATTTTCATCATCTAAATCGATATCCATATCTGAATACTCTTTTTTAGGATCATATTCAAACACTTCATCAGTAACTAATGGTACAAAATTAGTCTGTGTTGATGTTGATTTGTATTTAGGTAATTCAGTTTCTGTAAATGCATTTCGTTTAGAAAAGAATTTTGTTTGAGTGCCTGTATCAAATGTAAGATTATTAGCCTTTTCTGGTACTTTTTTTGCGTGTCTTTTGTTAATTCCATATTTGAGGAGATTTTGACGATGGTACTTATACCATTTTTGCAATGGTTTTAAGTTTTTATCATATAAAACTTTTTTCATTTTTTGATCTAATAAATCCAAGTTTTTATCATCTTGAAATAATTTACTAAATTTTGAAAATATTTCTGGTGACATAACAATCATTCGCTGCATTATGTCTTACTGAGTAATTTCCCTATTACACCAGATAATATAGTTCCGATTAAAGTTGGTAAAAACCCACCATGTTGAACTAATATTTTTCTTTTGGCTTTTATAATTTTCTTAGCACAGGCTAGAAATCTTAATTGTTTTTTATGTTTTTTTAATTTTGCTTTTTGTGCCGATGATATTTTATTATTACCATTTAATATATTGATTGCAATTTCAGCAATAGGTTTTATAATATCATCATCACAATATTTAAGAATATTTTTACGAAATATCTTGTTGTTGCACTTTCCTAGTACATGTAATATATGCTGGTTTTTCTTCAATCGTTTCATACTTTTGACAGTTGTTATTCAAATCACAGAAACATATACAATATTCTTTAGAAAAAATATTAGTTCTAATACGAAATAAATCGTTAATGTCTTGTGTTAAATCCAACACAATATAACCATGAGGTTTTGATGTTGACTCATTATATACTCTCAAGAAACCCTTTATATTTTCTGGATATAGTTGCCAAGCAAGAGGAAAAATCTGTGATTTGTCTCGAGGATTTTTGAAAAGCACTAAATATTTACAATTTAATGAAATATCTCTTGAAAATTTTCCCTGATGAAAAACGTTTTGTGTTAACAATATAATAGATAAATTACTATGGTGTGAACCTTTAGTAAATAGCTCACATACCTCTTTATTTGCAGAATCTAACATTAAGTCATCTAGAACAATTAACGTAGGTTTATTTTCATTACCACTAAATTCTTTTGGGATACTGGTATAAAAGTCTATATAAGGAAAAGTTAGATTTTTTGGAATAGCAGAAATTTCTGGGTTACACCATTTTATTGTTTCAATTTTCGGAGAAATCAATCTATCAATATTTCCAATTAAATTACACACAAATGTTGTTTTCCCACATCCAGATGGTCCCGCTATCATCATTGTAAATGGATGAATAAAATTAATCATTTTTGGTCTGTGTCTGATAAGAAACTGAATTTAAAATACAATTTAGAGATCATATAAAAGCAGCGAACATTTTCTTAGTACTGTCAATTTGAATTATGGAAGTGGAGGAGTTCTTAAATATTTATTCCTCCGTCTTATTAGATGATCATAAGAAATTAATATTACATCTACATAAACACATTAAAAACTTTTCTGGAGTAAATAGATTCACTTCAATTTATGGTACTCATTTTACTCTTTGTCCGTGGGCATATGATAATTCTACTTCTGGACCGGACACATGTGAATGTCATACAATAGAAAATTATAGAATCACTTTAGAAAATTTAATTAAATGGTAAGAGAATAATGTCGAGGCTACAAGTTGTGTCAGAAATTCATAGAGGTGCTAGAAGAAACTTTACACGAAGAAAATTTATTCAAAAGGGTTTAAATGATACTTGGCAAATTGATTTGGTTAAAATGATTCCATATGCAAAATTTAATAAGGCATATAAATATTTATTAACCGTTATTGATACATTTTCAAAATTTGCATATGCTGAACCGATTAAAATCAAAAGCGCTGCTAATGTTTTAATCGCAATGAAAAATATTTTTAAGCGTGCTGGTAAAAAACCAAAAAATTTACAATCTGATCAAGGTACGGAATTTTTCAACAAAAAATTTCAAAATCTAATGAGGAAATATAAAATTAACCATTATTATACATATTCAGAACTAAAAGCATCAATTGTAGAACGTTTCAATCGCACCCTAAAAAACATGATGTGGAAACAATTCAGTTTACAAGGCACATATAAATGGTTACCTATTCTGCCATCGCTAATAGAAAAATATAACTCAACATATTATCATACAATTAAACTTCCACTTAAAAATGTTACAAAGAAAAATGAGAAATTTTTATTAAAAACTGTCTACAATAAATTAAAAGTATTCGGAAAAGCAAAATATAAAGTTGGAGATTTTGTTCGTATAAGTAAATTTAAAGGTATATATAAAGAAGAAAATTTGTTTATTTGTTTGTTTGTCCAGGATTCACGTGAAAACCACAGGTCCGATTGACACCAAATTTTAGAGGAATAATTTTGGGAGTCCGGGGGGTGACATAGGCTATGTCGCATTTTTATAAGTCAACAGGTTGCGGCTCCAGAGCCGTTTTAAGCTTTTTCGTTTTTTTGATGTCGAGTCGAAACGGTTTTACCGATTAACTTGAAATTTTGCACGAATGTTCTTCTTATTAAACGGAATTAATGGTATAAAGTTGGTTGGAATAAATTAACCCCTTTCGGCCCGGCGGGCTTCCAAAAAATTGTGTTTCCGATTTGTGTCCAATTTTACAGGGTGGTTTTGCAGTCAAAAAGAGAGGCTGGCACAAATTTTTGTTGGGTTCGGTTAACCCGTTTGGGCAAGAGGGCGCAATGAAGCTTTTTCAATGTTTTTGATGTCGAGCAGAAACAGTTTGACCGATTGACTTGAAATTTTGCACAAATGTTCCTCTTAGCAACCGCAATTAGTTGTATAAATTTGGTTGGAATAATTTAACCCATTTCGGCGTGGCGGGCTTCCAAAAAATTTTGTGTTTCCGATTTGTGTCCAATTTTGCAAGGTGGTTTCGCAGTCGAAAATAGAGTGTGGCACAAATTTTTGTTGAATTCGGTTAACCCGTTTGGGCACGAGGGCGCAAAGAAGCTGTTTCAATATTTTGGATGTCGAGTCAAAACCGTTTGAAAAATTGACTTGAAATTTTGAAAAAATGTTCCTCTGAGCAACCGCAATTAGTTGTATAAATTTGGTTGGAATAATTTAACCCATTTCGGCGTGGCGGGCTTCCAAAAAATTTTGTGTTTCCGATTTGTGTTCAATTTTACAAGGTGGTTTCGCAGTCGAAAATAGAGTCTGGCACAAATTTTTGTTGAATTCGGTTAACCCGTTTGGGCACGAGGGCGCAAAGAAGCTTTTTCAATGTTTTTGATGTCGAGTCAAAACCATTTGACAAATTGACTTGAAATTTTGCACAAATGTTCCTTTGAGCAACCGCAATTAGTTGTATAAATTTAACCCATTTCGGCCTGGCGGACTTTCAAAAAATTTTTTGTTTTCGATTTGTGTCCAATTTTACAGGTTGATTTTGCAGCCTAAAGAGAGGCTGCAAAAAGTTTTAGTTAAGTTCGATTAAATCGTTTTCCACGACGACGCCATGAAGTTTTCTATAAATTTTATTTTCTTTACGATTAAAAGTATTTTAATTACCAACATTTTAATTAAAACCCACATGGTTAATTTGGTTTTGACCTGTTTGTGCGTTTTGAACAAAGATTCAATGAAATTTTCAGTTTTCTTCAAATGAAATCTAAAAATCAAAAAATTCAATTTCTTATATTTATAATGCTTAAAAACATAGTATTTTAAAACAATTTTTCCAAAAAATAAGCCTACATTTCTCTCATAAAATCATAAAACAAGTGATGAAAAAAACCAAGGGTTTTTAAAAAAGCACATTTTCAAAATAATAGAGTGTTTCATACTGAGTATTTTATCGGAATATAATGTTGAAGCTTCAATGTTAACGTTTAATTTAAGAAATATATACGTTTGTGACTAAGTTACTACTTACTTATAGAAACAGTAATTTTTTTAATTTTTAAGTCCTAATAGCCCCTCTATGGGGAAGGTTGTCCAATTTCTCAAGGATCTAATCCTCACTAGGTTCAAGGAATTAAATTGTGAATTCTACCAAAAATTTGGAATTTTATTTAGAATTTTACTATATAAGCAAAAATGGTTAAAACTGACAGACACTATCTTCAGTTTAAAAAACCGCTTTTAAATTTAAGAAAATCTTTTAACATATGTTGAAGTATAATGTTGAACCTTCAAATTCTGTATATTAACGAAAAAAAAATTGAACAGGTATTCAAGTTACAGGTGTTTAAAAATAGCAAAATTTAAATTTTCGAGCCCTTATAGCTGCTAAACAGGGGACGTGACAAAAAAATTTTGTTAACCGACTCCTAATAATTTCTAAGGATCTAACTTCTCCTAAAATTTCAAAACCCTAGCTTAAACCGTTTATAAGATATGTGGGGCCAAAAATTTTGCAAAAATTGAGTTTTGCATAATGGTAAATTTTAGTACCGTATGGCAACCCTAAACATTTCTCTTTTAAAAATTTATAAAGTCTATAAAACCAGCTAACTTTTGCCGTTTTCAGATTGAAAATACATTTAATAGAACTCTTGTTATAACAATTTGAATATAGGGCTTTTTCCAACTTTGGGGGGCTACAGCTCCGTAACGGGTGGGGCTACGGAAAAAAATTCTTCTACGAAATTATTTTTTTATGTAATAGCTACTCGTGTTTAAAATTTCTTTTCTCTATTCCAAACGATGTAAAAGTTTTTGTAAACATACGGACAGACGGACAGACGGACAGACGGACGGACGGACAGAGTGAAGCTATATAGGCACATTTTTACAAAATTTTTTTGAAAATGTGCTAAAAACGAGGAAGAGCGTATTACAACTTTCAGGACTAAACAAAATATAAGTTGAAAAGCAAATTTTTAAACCTTTTCTAAACCATCGACTATATTTTATTCAAACGTTGGCAATTGACATAGTATAATGACATAATGGCAAACATAGTATCCCCATTTGACCAATAGTCATTTTAATTCAGTTAACATTATTCGCCGGAAACCTAACATCCTCAATTCTATCGTCAAGGAGCACCAAATTGTCAAGAAGCACCATGTATATAGAAAAATTAGAGATAATCGTTCAAACTGTTTTTTAAAGTTTTTGTTCCGCAATCGGTTAAATGAACTCGACAAAACATTTTTTTAAGCATTCCCCTAATTCAAAGAAGTTGTACCTACTTTCAGAAATTGGACGTAATTTACTTACAAATTTTTTTTTGAACAATCGTCGGGTCGACAGGGTTTAACAACTTCCAAGTCTGTTAGTAAATTGAACTTCATTTTCAAAGAAGAACACATATACAAAATTTGAAGTTAATCGGTTAAATCATTTCTAATATATAACAAAGCAACGAAAAAACCTATAAAAAGCTGTTGGGCCACGATGGGTTAACGGAACTCCACAAATATTTTTTTGTGGCTTCATTTATAAGCAAAGTAGTATTTCAAAAAATTGCTGAAACTTGCGTTTTTACAATTTGCAAGCTTCCGGGCAACGCCGGGTAAATCTGCTAGTTTAAAGGTATATTTGCAAAAGGTTATCACCTAATTGGTCAACAGAAATTTATACAATAGCGAAAATAAAAATAACTGATCCAATAACATACAATTTACTTGATTACACATAAAAACAAATAAAAGGCAGTTTTTATGAATCTGAACTTACATCTGTTAAATTTCCTAATGTTTACCTTGTATATAATAATAAGAAAAAAAGGAAATCAAATTTTGGTTAGGTGGCTTGGCTTTGATAAAAACCATGATTCATGGATAAATAAAAAAGATATTATTTAATGAATAATAATTTATTAACTTTTAGTAAAGCATGATATGATGTTATTTAATATTAAAAACAACTTTTTAAAACCAAGTTTTATATTTTTTTTTTTTTTTAACTTGAACTTGATCACGTTTTCAATTTGTATTCATGATCACTCCTTTATATTATTAACAATATAATTTCAAACGTTTATTTGTTTCATTTTTTTCAAAACTTTTGCAGTTAAGTTAATAATCAAATAAAAAATTTCCATCGATTTTTTAAGCTTTTCAACTTTAAAATGGCAGTTGGAAGCTTAATTTTTGAAAGATAACGGACGAGCTTTATCAGCTTTGAATTTTTTAAATTTTTCACGTAAATATTAAATCAAGCTTAAACTTTGATAATATTAAGTATAAACCAAATTTAAAAAACTTTTCATATCTATTTAAGAATATTCAACTCAATAGCTTGAGCTTATTTTTGTTAATTTATAAACTTTTTTTAATTTTCACGGAAATATTAAATCAAGCTATTAACTTTGTATTTAAACCAAACTTTAAAAACTTTTCATATTTAATTAAGAACAGTAAGCACAATATATTAAGCTTATTACTGTTTTAATTTTAAATTTAAACATAACTAATACCGTAACCGCCAAGCTTAATTTATAATACTCAAAGACTCAAACTAGCTTAAGCTTATTATTGTTTTAATTTGAAATTTAAACATAACTGATATTTAAAAAAACTTTTCATATCTAATTAAAAATATTCAGCTTAAAAGCTTAAGCTTATTTTTTTAATTTATAAAACTTTTTTTAATTTTCGTGGAAATATTTAATCAAGCTCAAACTTTGATAATATTAACTTTGTATTTAAACCGAACTTTAAAAATTTTGCATATGTAATTCAGAACAGTAAGCACAATATCTTAAGCTTATTTTAAACATAACTGATATTTAAAAAACTTTTTATATCTAATTAAGAATATTCAGCTTAAAGCTTAAGCTTTTATTTTTAATTTATAAGACTTTTTTTAATTTTCGCGGAAATTTTAAATCAAGCTTAAACTTTGATAATATTAACTTTGTACTTAAACCAAACTTTTCATATTTAATTAAACAGTAAGCATAATATCTTAAGCTTATTACTGTTTTAATTTGAAATTTAAACAAAACTGATATCCTAACCACCAAGCCTAATTTAAAATACTCAAAGACTCAAACTAGCTTAAGCTTATTATTGTTTTAATTTGAAATTTAAACGTGTAAAAGTTTATCATCGAAATTAATAAAACTAGTAACTTAAAATTAAGATAGAACGTTCTAATTGTGTACAGATTTAACTAGTATTGAAAGTATGACGGGGACTGCATATGGGCGTAATCGTACCATAATTTCGGGTTCTGGAAGCCTTGAAAAGCTCAAAGGCTAACAAACATATATCTTAAAAACACCATAACTCAAAAAATAATGCCGCTATTTTGATGAAATTTAAACTCTAGGTTACTAGTAATGAAAGTACCATTGGAATTGGTTATGGTCGAGTTTGGTCAATGAGTTCGGATTCTAGAAGCTTTTGATCGATTTGAGGCCGAACCAGTATAATTTCGAAGCCAAAGAATATATTTCCTATTTCAGCTATGTTCAAAGGTACTTGCTGCATTTATGTGAAATTTATTTTTATATTTAAATGAATTATATGAAAAGGTGTAAATTTGTAATTGTATTTTAGAAATACATTTATAACATATTTTGCGTATAAGCTTTTCTATTAGGTATATTAACTAGCCATTTAAAGTAATTGCAATTTTGAAAAATTTGGATTATTAAATATATTATGCTTTGATTAGCTTTTTATCACAAAATTTAATAACTAGAATTTTTTCATTTTGTAATTGAATTGGAAATAATATATTTTCATTTATAACAAGTTTTTTTGTTTTTTAATATTTTTAAATAAATAAATTAGTAAGAATTTGTAATATTTTTTAAGAGATAGTGTAATTATAAAATGTTTTTAGTATTTTAAAGTTAATTTGGTTAGCTATGTCTTACAATCAAATTAATAACAGCTTTTATGGCGTTAAAATTACTTATGGATATGTCATTAAATTTGAACTAAATAGGTGTAGGGTATTTCTAAGTCGGTTGCACCGACTGACTGTTTCTTTACTTGTTATATTGAAAAATTAATAAACTGACCTGTTCCAATTTTAAACATAATAAATTTATTTGTTACTCGAATATGCTTAACATTACTGAGTCATAATATTGATTTTAGTATGTTATATTTAACTGTGTTACTTAGAATCATGTTTCAATAACAAACAAAGTGAATAAATGAATTAAGGTTATTGAAATATGATTTGTTTTGATTACTTATTGTATTTCAACATTAATGAGGAAGAGTATCATAAACCTCAAATTCGGTTCATAACATCCCTCTCCCCTTGGAAAAAGAAAATTCGTACCGTGTATACTATGAATTTTCGTTTAGAAAAAAAATTTTTTGTGAATAATTTAATTTAGTAAACTTGTTACGTCAGTCAGAATTTTAATGTTTAATTTTTAAATGCAAAGAAAAAAAAAACATTTTCTAAGCTTACAAAAAATTTATATTGACAAAATAGTTATCTTATGTTTAATTTTTAAATGCAAAGAAAAAACAACATTTTCTAAGCTTACAAAATACTTATCTTATAATTGTTTTGCTAGTACTTAATTTGTGTGCAAAAACATTTTATTATTTGGTTTTTTTTTTTTTATTACAAAAAAATTTTTTATATAAATTTTTTTTTATAATTATTTTTTTTTTTTTAAATTTTGCTGAGTTACTACTTATTTATTGCATAAGTAATTTAATGGTTTTAAAAATTTATTACATAATAATAAGTATAATAATGATAATAATAATTTAATGAATTACATTTTTTTTTTTTTTATTTTGATTTTATTCTTCAATTTCTTCTTCTTTAATTTTCTCTTGTAGGAGGATATTTACTGAATTGCCAGTATTTAAATTAGGTTCATTTGATATTTTATTACATTTTACTTTAAATTATTTCTTATATAAAATTGACAGTATTATAAGAAAAGAAAGAATAGAAAATATAGAAATCAATGAAGTGTGTAAGTGTGTTATAGTAGTAGGTTGTTCAATGTTAGTAAGTTTAATTGGTTGTAATTCTTTACTGAATTGTTTTAATTTAAAATCCTTCATACTGTTAATGGCAGGTGGAATTGAAACTATGTTTTGTGTAATTCCAAGAGATTTTTTATTTATAATAAATTCGTAAGAGAAAATATTTGTATGGGATATTGATTTTGTTACTTGAGACTGTAAACTGACAGTATGGGTAAAAGCTTTACAATTCGGTTTTAAAGTGAATATTCCACTGTTATATAAATTTTCGATACTTATATCGTTTCCGCAAGCGATTTTTACGTTAGTGTAATCAGGTAATGCACACAACCAAGTATTGGGTTTAGCAAGGTTAAATCATAATTCCTGGTCTTATTTAAAAACTCTGATTTCACAATCTTCTGGTTTAGTGTAACCTTCCATTAATTTCATAACACAATTTTGCTTCAGACTATTATAGTAAACTAAATTTTGTTTACATATGAAATTGTCTTCGTGGTATTTCTTACATTGCTCTATATCTGAATTACTGAGAACTATCATCGTTTATGGCTATATAATCTGCTTTTAGGTCTATAAAATAAAATGTGTTATATTTTGATTTGACTGGTAGACTAGTTACTTTATGCAGGTTATATATTTCTGCGACCAGAGGGATGGTTACTCTTACGACCAGAGGGATTCTTTCAAAGTATCTAAAAATTCTTCCTATTGTGATATAAGCTTATTAGCAGAAAATGATAGTATATTGCCTGTTTCGTCAAACAAGTGAAGGGTGTTTTCAAAATCCTTGTAAAAATTTAGGTTTTCGGTAAGTTCATTTAGTTTGTCGTTTATTATAGCGAAATTGCTATTTAATTTTTGTTGAGTTTCATTAAAGGTTTTAAATAAACTGTTGATTATACATTAATCAACATTATTCATTTTTATTTCATTAAATAATTTTAACGTTAATGTTAAAGTAACTTTACAACGGTCCAAAGGAAATAATGTTAATGTTTTGTTACAAAGATCTTTTAATGTGTTGATATTAGATTCTATAGTTAATGTGTCTTGTTCGAAAGATGTGTGATTCAGGAAAAATAGGAATTTCCAACTAGTCAAGGAATTTTGTAATTTTCCAATTTGTTCAGAATAAATACCTGAGTTAACGGGTGATTTTATTTCAACTATTTCATATGGGCCTTTATAAGGTTGGGTAAGTTTTTTATTAGTCCTATGCCTAATTTCTAATAGGACTTTTTCGCCTATATTAAATTTTACCTCTTTTGTCTTTTGATCATAATGTAATTTTGAATTTTCTTTAGCCTCTATGTGGCTTTTACGAACTTTCCCGTAACCATTTTGTAAACGATTTTTCAACTCACTCATGTAATTATCGTAATTATATATTGGTTCTGGGACTCGAGTTAACGATGAAGGAATTTCTGCTTGAAATCCAAATAGTACTTCATAGGGTGAAAATCCGGTCGCCGTATGAGGTGTTGTATTATAACAAAATGAATAATACTCTAGTAAGGTGTCCCAGCCTGGAGTACCGTTTACATAAGTTTTGTCGGTAACATAACTACGAAGGTAATCACCTAAACTTCTATGAGTTCGCTTAAGTGCTCCATTTGACTCAGGATGGTAGGGACTTGTTTGGATTTTCTTTATTTTCAATAATTTACAAGTATTTTTAAATAAATCGCTTAAAAAATTTTAACCTTGATCGGTAAGTAATATATTTGGTATTCCAAATACGCATACGATTTTACCTACATAAACATCGGCTATAGTGGATGCTTTTGTATTTGGAATAGGAAGAGCTTGAATAAAACGCGTTAAGTCATCTTGAAAAGTTAGAATATAAGAATTTCCATAATACGAGTTTTGTAAAGGTCCCACTATATCCAGTGCTACTCTTTCAAAAGGGTTTTTAGACGTTGTTGTAATTATCATAGGCATTTTAATTTTTGTATATGTTTTATTCTTTTGACAAGTGTAACAAGAGTTGATATAGTCTTTTATATCTTTGAACATTCCCTTCCATTTATATTTAATTTTAAGTCTCTGAATTGTTCTAGCTATACCTTGATGACCCCCCAAAGGTATTCATAAAGGATTTTCTTAATTTCTTCCGGTGTTGTAAGTTCAATTAGATATTGATTTATTGGGTTTTGTGATTGGTTGTTAAAATTTTTTTTGATTATAGGTGAACTTTCACTTTCTACACTATCAAATGGTGTATCATTTTTTAAATTAGCTTTACTTCTTGTTACGATTTTTACTCCTTTGACGACTTCGACTTTTGAGTTAAAAGTTTCAAGTCGAGAGAGAGCGTCTGCATTTGTGTTCAGATATTCTACTTTGTGTTTTACCGTAAAAGTGTATTCTTCTAGTTTTATTCGCCAGCGAAGAATTCTAGAAGTTGGATTTTAGGTTAAAAACCCAAACCAAAGAATTATGATCTGTTATAACTGTGAATTCTCGCTCATAAACATAAGGACGAAAATGAGTCACAGCCCACACTAATGCCAGAGCTTCCTTTTCTATAACGGAGTAGTTCTTTTCCGCTTTATTCAGAACTCGACTAGCATATGCTATCGATAAGTCTAATTTTTGAGGGTTGCATTTTTGTGATAGAACTGCTCCTATTGCAGTATTACTAGCATCAGATACTGTAAGATAGGTGGTTTCACCATAGCTTCTTTTAATTTTTGAAAAGATTCTTCAACGAAAGCGTCCCAGACAAATGGCACATCTTTCTTTAAAAGTTCGTTTAATGGCTGAGCTAGCTTTGAAAAATTTTCAATAAATTTCCTATAATAACCCGCCAATCCTAGGAAAGATTTGACTAGTTTAGGTTTAGTTGGAGGAGATATATTTTGTATAGCTTGTATTTTTCAGGATCAGGATAAACTCCTTCGTCCGAAATTACGTGCCCTAAATACATAACCTCTTTATGTAGAAATTTACACTTTTCGGGTTGCAATTTTAAATTATGATTTTCAAGAGCTTTTAATACGTCTATTAATTTTTTATTATGATCTTCTAAATTTTTGAATTATTATATCATAAAGATATACTAGACAACGAATTCCTTGTAAACCGGTTAGAACTTTATTCATCAATCTTTGAAAAGTAGGAGGTGCATTACGTAGACCGAATGGCATACGGTTAAATTCATAATGACCTTGGGCAGTACTAAAAGCTGTTTTAGACTTATCGGATTCCTTCACTTGTATTTGATGAAATCCATTTGCCAAGTCTAAAGTCGTAAAATACTTTGAATCACCCAGTTGTCCTAAAATATCCTCGATGTTTGACAAAGGGAAAGCGTCTGGTATGGTGATTTCGTTTAATTTTCGAAAATCTACCACTACCCGCCATTTCTTTTGCCCATCTGGACCGGGTTTTTAGGTACAACTAATAGAGGTGAATTCCAAAGACTAGAACTTGGTCGCATTATTTCACTGGAAACCATAGCGTCTACTTGTCTTTTAATTTCCTCTTTGTGAATTTCAGCTAACCGATAGGGTCTATTAATAGGTGTTTTATTTGGTTCTATTTTAATTTCATGGTTAATTACTGGAGTTACGGTTAATAGGTCACCGTCCAGGTAGAATAGGTGATTGTATTCTCTACATAGATTAATTATAGAACACTTTTCTTCGAAATTTAAGTGATCCAGATTGAGTTGGTTTTCTAGTATTTTTAACCTGTTTTCAATGATACTACTCGAAGGATTTTCTTTTAAATATATACACATTAAATGTTTTTAGTGGTTCAAGTTTAATTGGGATATGTTTTCCAATCTCAACAGAATGAGTATTGGTATTTAAAATGCTAATATGGATAAATCCATCTGTGGGTTGTACAATAGCATTAAAGATAAAAAATCCTTGTTCATTCATCTCTTCAAGATTTAAATGAACTACGGACTCTTCTTTTAAGTTAACAGGGCCGTATTTGATTAATTTTTCTGTTCTGGGTGGTATAATCATTTTGTTTTCAATTATATCAAAATGAAATGTATAACTTACGTGATTTAATTTGAAGATAGCTTTATTATTTCCATAATCTATTACGGTATTTGTTTCTTTTAAGAAATCTTCTCCAATTATTCCATCTTGTGGAATACGAAAATTTGAAGGAACTATATGAAATTTAATGGGATAATGATGGTTATCAACCTTGAGTTGCAAAGTTGTTGTGCCTAAAGTTTTAATAGGTATTTTCGAAATACCTGTAATTTCAATAGTATCTAGTTCAACATATGTATTATCATGTAATGAATGAACTTTTATTAAAGATACGTTAGCCCCTAAATCTATCAAAAATTTGCTTTTAATGTTTTCAGTTCCTTCCGAAGTTAGAGTCAAAATACTAGAGAAGGTTTTGTTATCAGGTTTGTTAAAGAACACATATGGATAAAAGTCCTTATTTTGTTTAAATAGTTTATGATAAGGGCTTTGTTTTAAATTTTCTTTTGAAATTAAACTTTGATTTTTATATGTATTTTAATATAATTTTATTTTGATCTAGATTTTCTTTAAAATATAAATTTTCTTTTGGTTTTAGGTTTTGTTTATTGTTTTGATTTAGATTTTCTTTAAAATATAAATTTTTTTTTGGATTTAAGTTTTGTTTATATTTTGATTTAGATTGAGAAGCATTATACTTTTATTTATTTCAATTCGATCGCCTGGAGCCTCTCTCTGGACGGTCCAGGCTGTGGGGAGTTTCCCGAATCATTAGAGTGTATATTCATTTCCCTTTTTGATTTGTTATATGCTAAACGTCGGCACTGTTCTACCTTATGCCCGCGTTTTTTGCAATAATTACAAATAATTTCTTTTACCACGGCTATACGTGGTTTTTGGTGATAATTAGTATTAATTTTATTATTACCATTATTGTAGTTGGTACTAAAAGGTTTAGTAAATGTATGGTTGGTTCGTCTACAATCCTTTGTATTGTGCGTTGTAGACTTGCAGTTACTGCAATAGGTCTTTTGACCTGACTGTTGGTTATTTTTCGAGTTTATTTGATTTAGTTTTTCCTCTTCAATAGCTATATCTATAGCACTGTAGAGGTCTTTTGGTCTTGCTGACCAGAGAATTACACGCAATGGATCTTTAAGTCCATTGACAAAATTATTTAATATAGACTTTTAATTTTGTCCTCTAATAATTTTTCCCGCTTCTTCATTAGAGTGTCAATTCCAGTTGTATAGCCAGTATATATTCATTTCTTCTAATAGCTTTCCAGCTCTTTCTGCATAAACTAAAACTGAATCCCTTGGTCCTTGAGCAAAGGAAAAAACTTCATTTTGAATTATTTGTAATGACCTATATTTCTGGAAATGTGCCGTTAGTGCTAATTTCAATGGTTCCCATTAGGTATACTCTTTATATCTGAGAATCACATTGTACGCACATCCTATCAGTTTTGATTTTATTATGTCTACAAACTATTTTTCGTCATTGTTTGTATTAGTACGTTTGTATTGTATTTCAGCCATTTGAAAAAATCGGTGGAGATCCACTGGTTTTCCATCAAATTCCGGGATCATTTTCATTGCTTGGCCTACATCGAATTTACTTTCAGAGGTATTCTCTGGGGAAATAGAATTGTCTTTTGTAATTGTACTATCTTTTCCCATTTTGGAATTTGTTTTTGTATTTTGTTGAACATTTAAAACTTTGGGTATTTGTCTACTTCGTAGACTTAAGTTTATGTTCATATATTTTAGTTAAATATTTAAAATATATTTGTACAAGAAATATGGGAAAAAGTACTAAATAAAAAAAATAATAATATTTATTTTCAAATATTTATATAAGAAATATAGTAAAAAGTACTTCTCAGGTTGTTTGTCCAGAAAAGGAGTCAGAGTATATATATAAAAATTTATTTAGGTTTTAATATTTATTTAGATTTAAAAAAAAAAGAAGAGAAAAATAGAAATTTACCAATCAATAATAACATCTATTTATATTTTTTTTTTTATAATTTTGCAATCACAAATTTTTTTTTTTAGTTTTTTTTTTTTTTTTACAAAAATTTACGAATTAACTAAATTTACTTCTTTTGTTCTATATATATTTTCGTTTTTTTTTTTATTGAAATTGAAATTTTTTTTTATAATTTTTTTTTTTTTAACTTAAAATTAGAATTTGTTTTATTGTTTTATTATATACTTTTAATTTTTTCCTCACTTTTTTTTTTTTTTGTTTTTACGAGGGAATGGAAAGCTCGAAAGCCACCCATTGAAACTATGTGGTGTTTCTTTGGGTAGTGTATGATTTTAACACACCAAAACCACACCATTTTTGAACCAAACTTTAGGAGGGAACCTGTAATACAAATGTACAGTTTGGTTACAGGGATGAGGATATGGAAGGATTTAGGATTATGGTGGAAGTTATTTGGAATATTTGGATTATGGGGGATGGGGAAAATTGGATGGGATATTTAGAAGAAAGATGTTAATGTTCTTCTTAAATTTGGTTAAATCGTAAATATATATATATTCAACTTTGGGGAACACATTTGATGGAATATGGTTCCATAAACGAGATGAACGCATGACAAACGAATTTCCATAAGCCGTGTTACGCCATCTAGCTAGTTCAACTGTGTAGGGATGAGCATCTGTTGCCCTCCTTGTTTCCCTTTGGAAAATCTTGAATGGAGGCATAAGTTGTTTGATTTCTTTAGAACAGGTGTTAGTCCCTACAAGATATCTATAAAACAAGGTCAGTGACCCAACAGTGCGACGATGGCTGAGTGGAGTGAGCGTTGAGGTAACACTGGGATCATTTATAAGACGAATAGCTCTGTTTTGCACTTTATCGAGATATCCCAGCGTAAGTTTTGCAGCGATACAAGAAACCCAAACATTTAGCAGCGTCCTAGCTACTCCAAAAATATGATTTGACCAAGTCAATTTTTGGTTTAGCTCAATCCCCAAAATGTTTAAGTCTTCCGTATGCTGCAAAGCCTCTCCTTGAAAAGAAAAGTTCGGAATAGTTGTTTCTATTTTTCGCGAGACTAGACAGCATTGGGTTTTTTTGGTGTTGAAATCAACTCTGTTGATTTCACCCCATTTTTGGATTTTAATTAAATCTTTGTTTAATTCACAAAATAATCTGATGATTAGTGTTACAGCGGCTATGAAATTCATAGGAAGCAACAAGGGTACTATCGTCTGCGAAGCTATGGATTGGATTGGAGGTAATGGATAGTAGGTCATTTATAAATATTAGAAAAAGGTGGGGGGATAAAACAGATCCCTGAGGGACACCAGCATTTATTTTAAAATCTTTGGATGAATATCCATCGATAAGAACACGAATCGTTTGTTCAGACCTTCCCAGTTAGCATGGTTATAATGCCATACCAATTTTTTGGGAAGGGACCTTTGGTTGGACACCGAGCCTGCCCGGAAGCTTGTATTGACCAAACAGTGATCAGAGCCCCCCAGGGGGCAACCAACTGAAACCACATACTTTTCAGGGTGTGTGGTTAGAAACAGATCCAAGAGGTGACCTTCTTTATCAGCAGATTCTAGTGGGATTTTTAACAAGTTGAGAAAAGTGAAATAGAGTAGAAAATAATTCAACTTGTTTCCCAATCGAGTTTTGACTCGGAGAAGAGGTACTGGAAAAGTGAAGCCAGTCTTTGTTATGAACATTAAAATCCCCCGCCAGAACAATTTCGGTCTCAGGAAAACAATCGAGAATTTCATTGATCTGGTTTGAAAGGTTTTCAATTTTCATAACAGTTTCTTGTTCACTTGAATTGGGTGATCTATATAGAAAACAGAAATGTATAACATGCTTTTCAACATGGATTTTGACCCAAACGTAATTGAAAGTTGGGCTTGAAGATTTATATTTGTCAAGAGTGTTAAAAGCCATGTCTTTTTTTATGTAGATGGCGATTCCTCTTTTGGGAACGAAGTGTGAAACGAGTAAGTAGCCGTTAATATCGAAGTTAACATTGTGACTACTAACTTGCGTTTCACATAGAGCAAGGATTGCCGGTTTAATTGAATTAAGATGACCTTCAACGGCATGGAAGTTCGTTTGCAAACCGCGAATATTACAAAAATTAAGGTTAAAGTTGATAATGTTGTTAGAAATTAGGAAGAAAAAAAAAAAAACAAAAAAAGAAAAATACTTATTTATGTACGATTTTATCAACCTATCGACAACACCTTTTGAAAAAAAGAAAATAAAATTTACAAAGAAAATTTAAAATTTAAAAGTCTTATTTCGAGTGAGAAAATGGTTTATAACTACGTCCAACAGTTTTTAACTTGCACGATATAGAATCTATATAGAAACTATATGTGCCCTTATTATAGTAAGTACAACAAAAAACTCAATCAAAATAAAACAAATACACAATTACATCTAATTAAAAATAAAGCATTTCTAATTGTGGTAATATAACTAATTAAATACAAAAACAAAATAAAAATTTAAAAATTATTGGACATATACCATCAGAATTTATTATTTAAGTTACGGTGTTTTTATGATGGTATATTGAGAGTGGAGAGGGTTATTAAAAACATTAACATCTATCCATGGGAAGGAGAGAGATGGATATATTGCGCGTGATATTTAAAAATTAATAAAGAATTAAAAAAAAAAAATTATAAAATTAATTTAAGTTAAGTTTAGTTAAAAAATAATAAAAAGTGTAAAATATAAGTAGGTAGTGAAAAAAATTTAGTTATCTACGATAAAATTTTAGCATAAAATTAAAATTAAAAGTGCTACTTATCTAAGTATGTCCGCCATTGAAAGTGCGGCAATGTGATCCAAAATAAAAATTGAAGTAGAATAGAATAAAAAACACTACAAATTTTAAACACTTTAAATTGAAAGAGAAAATAAAAACAAATTTTATTTTATAACTTTATAATTTTAAATTAAATGAAAAAAACAAAAATTAAGTTTATTATTAAATTTAAAATAAGTAAAATTCTTATTAAACCGAAACTAGTGTTGTTTCAAAGAAGGTTGAAGACCGAATGAAACTTACTTGTTACACGAGGGGTTTTGCTGAAAACTGCTGTATCCTTGTATGTTGTACGTTTGGATGCCGCTGGTAACTGATGTTATTGTTGAACACTGGTAACTGCTGTTAACTGGTGTTATTGTTGAACGCTGGTAACTGCTGTTAACTGGTGTTATTGTGGAACGCTAGTCACTGCTGTTAAACACTCAAATAGAACTTTTCTTCTATATTTGTTTTGTTGTTTCTTTGTAGATATTTTTATTATATATTTTATATTATATATATTTTTTTTTTATTTAAATTAGTGTTTGTCTTTTTTTTTGTTTTTTTTTTTTTGTAACCCTTTTATTATATTTTTAATTTTATATTATATATTTTTTTTTTTTTTTTATTGATACAACAGGCAGATGCTTTATCCTGTTGTATCCCACCGCTGCCACCAAAAATGTTATAGAATATTTTTATAATAATAATATATAATAAATTAAAACTTTTTATTAAATTTTTGTTATTTCATATTTTATTTTTTTTTTTTTTTTTAATTTATTTCATGTTCCAGACTTATATTCTTAAATTATGACTTAATTATTAAATATTAAATAGTGATCGGTTTCTACCTTACAGCTAAAATATAAAGTTTATTATTGTTTATTTGATACATTGTTATTTTTAATTCAAATTTATTAAGAGGAAAGGAACAGAAAACCTCTTTTGACCTATATTAACTTATAATTAAAATTTAAAAAACTTAAATACTATGACTTATATCTAAAGAATAACAAATAACAAAAGGGAACGGGAGAGGGATAATTATCCCAAAATTTTGAGTATATCAAAATGACTAATTATACAAATTTTTTATTAACGGATTTTCAGAATCGTTGCTCCTAATAATGAATGAGTTCTTTCTAACATTGATTATATCTTCTATTGTTTTGACATTTCCAATATCATGAAGTCTTGCTGTAGAAAAAAAGAATGGTTTGTCTAACAATAATTTTAAAATTTTATTTTCTTTAATTTGAAGTTGTTCTAAATGTGTTTTAGCACATGAGCCCCAAATTTCGGAGCCATAAAGTAGCAAACTTTGGAAAACTGATTTGAATAGCAGTATTTTGTTGTCTTTCAACAGTAGTGCTTTTCGGTTTATTAAGGGATATAAAGTTTTTATGACGATGTTGCATTTTTTAATTACGAAATCTATGTGAGTTTTAAATAATAATTTTTTATCCAATATTAGGCCCAAGTACTTTAAGGATTCTTCCCAGGAAATTTCAACGTTATCCAGTATTAAATTTTGAGTTGGTAGTAAATCAGGCCTGCGTTTTTTACTGAAATAACATGCTTGTGTTTTCAGTACGTTAATTTTTTTTTTCCATCTATTAAAATAATTTTTAATTTCATTATACCCTTTTTCGAGGTTGTTAGAAATTGTGGTGGGCTTCCTATGGGAACTAAATAACGCTGTATCGTCGGCAAATATTCCTAGCTCACAATTTGCTGGCTTAGGGATGTCAGAAGTGAAGATGTTGAATAAAATTGGACTTATCACTGAGCCCTGAGGGACTCCAGCATTTAGTGGTTTTTTAGCAGACTTACCTTCATTTATTTTTACAAAAATTGAGCGTTTGCTAAGGAAGCTTTGTATAATGTTTATGAGGTATGGTGGAAATTTTAGATTTATCATTTTGAAAATAAGACCGTCATGCCATACGGAATCAAAAGCCTTTTCGATATCAAGTGCTAAAATTCCCGTAGCTTGTGAATTTGCGAACCCAGTCTTAACATGTTTCACTAATCGAGCGAGTTGATGTGTTGTAGAGTGATGTTTTCTAAAACCAAATTGTTCGTTAGGCAAGATATTATTAATTATGGTATGGCTTATTAGTCTAAATTTTAAAACTTTTTCTAGAACTTTGCTTATGTTGTTCAAAAGTGTAATTGGTCTGTAGTTTTTAATATCTGATTTTTTCTTGTTTGGTTTTGGAATACATATAACCATGCCAACTTTCCACAAATCTGGGAAATATCCAATCTTTAGACAAGCATTACAAATTTTTACTAAGAATATTTTAGCCGATTTATTTAGATTTTTTAAAAAGATCTGTTTGATTTGGTCTGAACCGTCTGCTTTTTTGTTTTTAAGTTTTTCGAGTATATTATTTAGTTCTTTGTAAGTTACTGCGCTAAATGTAGTAAACGAATTATTATTATTTTACAAGTTATGTTATTAAGGTACAAGTTTAAATTGAACCTAATAGGTAGATGGTCAGAATTAAATTCATTGATAGTATAAGGATATGAAAGTTTATCAGGTATATTTGACAATATGAGGTCTAACGTCGAGGGGTTCCCGCGGCTCTGTTTTGGGATATAAGTACTACTACTGGGGTATAAGAGTGTATAATTACTACAAGTCAAAATGTTATTCAGTTGTATACCCCACTGATTGTTTTTCAAGCAGTTCCAATTTACATGACGACAGTTAAAGTCACCCATTATTATATATTTACCCTGTATTCTGTTAAACAGTTTCAGATCATGAATAAAATCTTTACCTAAGCTACTGTTATAAGAACCTCCTTTAAAATATACACCTACTATAGTTAAACTATCATTATTTCTGAGAATTAGTTTAATAGATAATGTTTCGAAACATTTTGTTTCTAAACAAGGCAATAAACAATGTTCTATGGGCTTTTTAATTATTAATGCAACACCACCATGTTGAGCAACTTCTCTATCATATCTATATATTTTATAATTTTTATTGCAAATACTTTTACTAGAATTTAACCAGGTTTCACTTATTACTGCAATATCAATTTTTTCCTTGTCAACATAATTATAGAATTCAGTTTTTTTGTTTAGAAAGCTTTGTGCATTCCAAAATAAAATTTTAGTATTATTGTCCGCCATTAACATATATTGTCAAAAACAAATTTTAATGTTAATTCAGTAATAATCTGAAATTGTATTTGTTTGCTTTGATTTCTATTTAATTTAGTGAGTAATTCATTTACTATAGATATAATTTCTTGATAAGAGAATGATTCATTGTTAGTGTTAGTAGAGCTTTGATTTGAGTTGTTATTGTTATGTGCATGATTTTGAGTTAAATTTTTTGAGTGAGATTTTGTAATATTACTATATGTGCTAGAATGGTTGTTGGTACTATTAATAAATGTGTTAGTTTTTATATTATTATTATTGTTACTACTTAGACTATTATTATATTTACTGTGTGTATGAAGTTTTGGAAACATTTGCTCTGAATGAGTGTTGATCAAAAAGTTGTTTTTGTTTGATGGTGTTGAGTTTGAGTTTGAGTGCGTTTTTCTTCTTTTCCTTAGTTTGTCTTGTAAATTCATATAGTTAATACGTGCTGGACAATTTTTATACCCTGCTACATGATTTTCACTGCAATTTTTGCATTTGTAGTTTAATGGCTGATTATTATCCAGTTTTTTGTACAATTCGCAGTCTGATGTTTTATGGTTTCCAGCACAAACACCGCATGATGGATCACTATAGCATTGCTTTGCTGCGTGCCCGTAACCTTGACAATTGAAACATCTTGTTGGACCGGATGATTTTTTAGAGTAATATTCGAATTTCACAATAGTGCTGCTAATTGCCTTAATTTTGTTTCTTAATTCAGAAAGTGTGATGGAATCTCTTTCCAGATATAGAAGATAAGTTACTTGATCTGTGTATCTAGATTTGTGAATGTTTAATTTTTTTATTTCAGTAACCTTGATGTCGTAGCTCATAATTTCGTTTTTAACCTCATTTATATCCATGTGTTCATCCAGTCCATATAATACTATCTTGGAAGGTATGTTGCTTGGAATTTCATGAGTGAAATAATTCCATTTAGTTACATTATTTTCAATCTTATTTTCTTCAGCAAGTGTTTTTAGCAATTTGTTATAATTAGTGATGTCTTTGCAGAACACTTGTACTCCAATTGAACAATTTTTAACATTGGCAGTTTGCAAATTAAGTGCTGTAAGTTTACCACGAATCATATTGGCATTACAATTTTTAATTGTGATAGGTGGTATTTTAAGTACTTTTGGACCCTCGGAATTATTTTTTCGTACTATGACCTCATCTTGATTCAGCTGATCTAGTGGTGCAAATCTGTTACCGCCATGGAGATTCATCTTTTTTGCAAAATTAATGGCATTGTCCACTACTGACGATGAAAAAGGGTTTTTACGTTTCCCGGTAATTTTTGTAATTTTTTTTTTTTTTTTTTTTAATTTATTTTATTTTTTTTTATATGTTTTTATTAACGTATAAAAAAAAAGAAAAAATTGCTGTTAAACTATACTCGTATATATAGTGTGTAGATATATTACAACTATACTTTACAAAGTCTAAACTCAGACTCAATTTCATATTACTTCTTTATTGTTATTTTATTAACTTCTTTATTGTTATGAATCTGTTAATTTATATTTTAGTACATTCAGTCTTAACGGAATGACTATTAAACTCTGACTAACTAGTGCATTTCTTTTAACATTGTTAGGTAGTTTTTTAAAATAAGGAAAAGAAAATAAAAGAATGCCAAGCGTTCCAGTTTTTAAGTGGTACGCTTGGTTCAAAAGATATCATTTTTACATTTTGTCAATGTGCATTGCACATGTTAAATGTTATCTTTTGTACTTTCTATTTTTATATTGAAAAATGAATAAACTGACCTGTTCCAATTTTAAACATAATAAATTTACTTGTTACTCTAATATGCTTAATATTACTGAGTCATAATATTGATTTTAGTATGTTATATTTAACTGTGTTACTTAGGATCATATTTCAATAACAAACAAAGTGAATATATGAATTAAGGTTATTGAAATATGACTTGTTTTAATTACTTATTATATTTTAACATTAATGAGGAAGAGTATCATAAACCTCAAATTCGGTTCATAACAAAGTTAAGCAATATAAAATCAGAAGCTAGTGAAATATGTGACTTTGATAACGAAGAAAGTTTTACTTATGAATCTATAGATAAAGAATTAGTCCAAATTTTGAAATTAAAATTAACACCAATTATGCAAATACAAATAGATCAAAGTAAAACTTTATTCGAATTAGATAATATTTTTTGTCAATCAGAAATATATTTAAGTGATGAAGTTATTAAATTAGAATATAAATTAAATAAAAATATTAAATCAGGTAAAATAAATCAAACTGTTGTTCATAAAAATCCTAGTTTTCAAAGAAAAAATTTTTCTAATAAAAATTACCGTAGTACTTATAATTCACCTAACTTACCTAACAATTCCAACAACGCTAGACCTAATTTTAATCAAAATAATTCAAACAGTACAAGACCTAACTTTAATAATTACCAAAATAATAGAAATTCGGCACAGTTTAGGAGACAAAATTTCTCACAAAATATTAGATCGGGACAATTTCGAATTTTTTTTTATCAGAACCGAACAGAACAACAACCAATGGAAATAGACAATATTAATGAAGAAAATGACGCAAACCAAGAGGTAAATTTTACAAACTTGCCTCGAAGAATAGACTAATAATTAAAATAACTTTTGAAACAATATCAATCAATTGTTTAATAGATACAGGGTCAGACACTAGTCTCATAAAACCCAATATATTACCATATAAAATTCTAACTTTAAATAAACCTATTACATATAATTCTTTAGGTGGACCAAAAAGTGTAACACATAAAGTTATTACACCTATCCCTAAAAAATTAATTAAAACAGGAAGTTTGGAATGGAAAATTTTTCCTCTCAAGAGTAGAAAATATGATGCAATAATAGGCATTAATTTCTTAATTCCTTTTCAAGTCAAAATCGACGTCGAAAATAAGTTCCTGCAAATTTTTTCTAAATATAAAATTTCTTTCGAAAATACAAAATTACCGCAGGGAAATTGCTGAAGCAAATCACTTAGAGCCAATTAATAATATAAAAGACGAAATTTCAAATAAAATTAATCAACATCTTAATTCTGAAGAAAAATCTTTTTTAAAAGATTTGTTAAGAAAAAATCAAGACTTATTTTTTAGTGAAGGTGACAATTTGACTTTTACACACGAAATAAAACATGAGATCAAACTAAAGCACGAAAACTCGATTTATAGTAAAATATACCGATACCCACAAGTCCATGAGAAAGAGATAGAGAAGCAGGTTCAAGACATGTTAAAACAAGGAATAATTAGAGAATCTAACTCACCGTATAACTCTCCACTTTGGATTGTACCAAAGAAATTGGACAATTCTAATATAAGAAAATGGAGAATAGTAATTGACTATAGGAAACTTAACGAAATAACACTTGATGAAAATTTTCCTATATCTAACATTGATAACATTTTAGACAAACTTGGACGTTCACAATGCTTTACGACATTAAACATAGCGAAAGGCTTTCACCAAATTATAGTGAACGAAAAAGATCAAAAGAAAACAGCCTTTTCAACACCTTTCGGGCACTACGAATATATTCGTATGCCTTTTGGCCTGAAAAATACGCCATCAACTTTTCAAAGAATGATGAATTTTGTGCTAAGGGAATACATCAATAAAATTTGGGTAGTATATCTAGACGATATACTAATTTTCAGTACATATATTCAAGAACATAATTAATACAAACAAAATTTTTATTAAACTAAGCCCAGCAAATTTAAAAATTCAGATCGACAAGTGTAATTTTTTTTGTAAAGAGACAGAATATTTGGGACATGTATTAACAAAGGACGGAATAAAGCCAAATCCAAAAACAATTAAAGATATAGTAGAATTGAAACTGCCAACCACCTAAAAGCAGATCAAATCAGTTATCAAAGCAGTTAGAAAACAGATATCATGTAGAACTTATAGAAAAATTATGAATGTATTTTAATCATAAAAAACCTCAAAAACTTGTTGCAGATAACGAATTTAAATCTATTTATATAAAAGAATTTCTTATTAATGAAAATGTAGAATTAAACCTTGTTAAACCCAACAGTCATACAGGAAATTCTGACGTAGAAAGACTTAACAATACAATTACAGAAAAATTACGTATACTAAATTTAGAACAACCATGCCCCATAAGAATACAACTCTTAGAAGCTATAAAATCTTACAATAATCAATATCACAGTACAATAAAAACAACTCCCTCAAATGCTGAAAATGATTTAATATCAATAGAAACAATATATAATAATATTATTAACGCTCAAAATAAAAAATTGACCAAACATAACAAAAACAGAGAAGACTACGAAGAAATAAGAAAGCAGGGTTATATAAAAAATTAAAAATCTCTAACACAAAGAAGAAGAACCCAAATACAGAAAATATAATTTATCTAATATACACTGTTCTAATATAAAACGACCTCTTAAATTTTCAGACAATGACGATAATGTTTCTTATCCTGACAATGGCACAAATGACGTTGACTCAATTACAAGTAGAGAAAATTGAATCTACAAATGGTTATACTATAATACAAGAAAATCAAATACTTATACCGAAAACTATTAATTTCTGTCTTCATATTATTGACTTAAAACAAATAAATAACGTTATAAATGAAATAATAAAAAGTACAACTTTACTACCTACAAATATGAGCTCCTAATTATTTAAAGACATTAAAAAATTACAAGACAAATTAACATCTTTAGAAAACGGACATCACTCAATACATAAACGAGGACTTTTTAATTTCATAGGAACACTTAACAAATGGATAACTGGAACTATGGACGACGACGAGAAACAATTAACCAACATTTTGAAACCGTTGACAATTAATAACAACCATAACTTCATAACAACAATAAATAAACAAATACAAATAAATCACAATTTTAATACATCCATAAATAAATTACTTAACGTTATTAAAGAAGACAGACAGTTAATTCAAGAATTTCTAAAAGAAGTAACTAACCAAAATCAACTTAAAATTATAGTATTAGACATTAAATTAAATATTCAAGAAATAGACAGAATTATACACGAACTACAAGACAATATAATACTTTCCAATATTAATATTATTCATCCATCGCTTCTAACTCATGAAGAAATTCCTGAGTATCAAATTAATTCAGACAAAATAAAAAGCTTAAATGTAGGATTTTCAAAAACAACAACAAACAAATTAATATTTCTAATCAAAATTCCGTATAAAATGATTTCAGTAAATAAAAAATTAATTGTACCTCTAGCAAACGTAAATACCTGTAACTTAATAGAATATCCGATTACACAAACTTTAGAATATCGCGGTGAATATTATGAATACGATACAAATAAAGCACTTCATCAGTTAAATGACCTTAAACATTGTATTACTAAGCAAAATTGTAAAAATATAAAAAGTTGTTCTACAGAAATTTATAATGTAGATGATAGTAGTTTATTAATTCAATTACCAAAAAATATAACTTTAGTTTCTAATTGCTATGAAAGAAAATTCGAATTAAATGGTATTTAATTCGAATTTTCTTTATTAAATTTTATAACTGTATCATAAACTTAGACAATAAAACATATTATAACAATATTAAAGAAATAAAAAATAAATATGTAATTCCTAATTTAGAATATAAGTCTCAAAATAATACCTTAACTTTAAGTGATATTGTAATTAAAACAAGAAGAAATATTGAAGAAATTGAGGAATTAAAATTTCAAAAAAATTTGTTTATTCAGGTATTATACTGTTTGCAATAATAACCTCAATATTAATAATTGTAAGCATTTTAATATATTGTAAAATAAAAGTAAAAACCGTTAGAACGATTCAGGAGAATCTTGACCTTAACGAAGGAAGAGTTATGTTACCTTTTCCTGTCACGTCGAAATATAAAAATACAAACGATAAAATAAATTGCAATTCGAAACCTTCAGAACAATTTAATTTAAAGAATTATGAAATAAAGTCGATGAACGATCGAAGGTTAAACGATCCAAATAAAATATTACTTTTTTAACAAAAAATGATATTTTATAAAAAATAGTGAATACTAGTGATTTGTTGTGAGATAGATTGGCATATTTTGGACATGTTCATTTACCAGTTACCAGGTCATTACAGATCTAATCCAAGATAGTTGCACATTTGAGGTGGTAAAGGACCGACCTTACACTCCTTATCGCGTTTTAATTATCTTTTTTGCTTGGATGTAATGTTTTCATTACACAATACGCACGATAATCTCGATATACATATTTACTTTTTATGTATAAAATTTTTTTTAATCCGTGATAATGATAAAGCACTATTTTGTACTAACTATTATATGTTTAATTTAATATATATTATACTAGTTTTTTATCTCTTTTATTTTTAGATAAAACTATATTTCGTGTTGGTAAACATTGTTTATACATAGAATGAGTTCTCTTTCGAATAGCACTTTTGTACTTTTTTTACTTGTTACCAAAATTTGATAGTAAGTAAAATCCGAAATATTAATTTTTAATTTTGTTTTTATTTTAAATTAATTGACTTTCGATTGTAATTTAATTCTTTTTAATTATATTTAAAGAGCGTACAAGTATTTAGTACCTATATTGAGTTTGATATAGAGAATTAAACATGGGTATATTATTTCATCTAACTACAGTGTCAAAATAAGCCGTTTAATATAACTGACAAGTGTTTCTTACTTAAGTTAATAAAAATCGTTTGTTTAATTTTAATATTATTTTACCTTCGAAGCCAAGCATGAATGGCATTAGTGATAAAAACATCCAAGGTTGCACGTAAAACATCATGTCAATAGGGTTATGTAAACCTAAAATTAAAATATATTAATTAAGAGAGAGAGTAAAAAATAGTTTATAAATATTAGTAACTTTTTAAAAAAAGCACTTTCACAATTAAATAACATTTATAGAAAATTAATAATTTTTAGAAGTTTTGTTAAAAATATATTGTATAAGAAAATATGTACAAAATCAATCGCGTTTTTTCGGTATCAAAAGAAAGCTTTATAATTAGGAAAAACTTTAGTTTTAATACATTACCATAGAAAAACAAATTAAATATAGAAGAAACAAATCGAATAAAAGTTTGCGATAACATTTTATAAAAACTCAAAAAAAGCTTTAAATTTATTTTATTTTCATAGCTGCATACTATTACTATTAATATATTAGTCTAGGAAATGAGGTGTAACAAAAAACAAAAAAAAAAAAATTTTTTATGAATTTAAATTTATTTAAATGTTAATAAATTCGTTCATTTTAGCATAAAGAAATCATATACATAGAGAATTCATCTAGAACAAAAAATGTTAGTCAATTTTGTTGATTTGAAATCATCCCAATATCGTATTAGGTATATTTCGTAAAAAGATGACCGTATTTACATAGTAAAATCAAATTGAGATTATTTCTTTGCTTTATTTTTCTTTTTCCATTGTTTGTATTGTCAATGGATGTATGTACAATTGTTTATATTTCCTTATCAAGTTGGACGATTTCTTTTTAAAAAATTTTATTTAATATTTTTATTGTTGTTTTTTTTATTTGTATGTTAATCAATGTATGTGATATGTAAGTACATTTGTTTATTTTGTATATATGCATTTCTTTATACAATTTGGACGGTTTCTTTTTTTTTTTTTAGAAAACAGGGAACCCTTGAAAATAAATAATAATTATTCAAGCACTAAATGCTATTCTATTCAAAATGTAAGAAATTTTAATGTACTTTTTAAAATTTTCAAACTGTCTCGTCAGACGAAAAAAGATATTTTGCAGGCATTGTTTAAAATTTCAGAAGAAGGCAGATTTTTATTTAAAAAAGTATTCGACAGTTCATAAAAGGTTAGCTTTCTTTAAGACACAAAATTTATTTTAGAAAAAAATATTATTTACTTAAAAAATCAAAGTTAAGGCAAAAATTAAAAAAAGAAGGATTGATCTTTATGTAACATTATTAATAGGCTGTTTCAATTGAGTAACGAAGCCAAAACATTTCTAAAGATGAATTTTATATGTGTATTTAATAATGTTTATTTACATACCTAAGGGTTTTTTATGCCGAGTGGAATATGAATTTTGAAAGCTTATTTATATACTATTCCATAATATATTTCATCCGATTTTTTCTTTTTAGAATTCTAAATTAAATAATAAAACAAATTTTCAATAAGATAAACAAAAATTTTTAATTATATTTTTTTAGTAGTTAAAAACTTAAAAATTATAAAAAAATTTTACATATTTTAAACTAACGAAAATTTAAAATACATAGGTACATTAGAAGACAATTTATGGAATTATTTTCTAACGATTTGAAAGTTTTGGAATAAGTAAATAATGCAAGTAAAAAAATATAAAGCAAAAAAATGAAATTTCATTCTTCTTTTTCTATCAATAATATTTTTTTATTTTATAATCAAAATATACACAAACTGCATACATACATGATACAGCAATTGATATGATATACATAAAAAAAAAAAAAAAAAACCAAAAAAGAAATATATACAAATGTACACACATCGATTGACACACAAACAAAAAAATAAAAAAAACTAAAAATTAAAATAAAAATAAATATAAAATACGATCAAGTTAATTTTACGAAATAAAAAAACTTGTCTAACTTTTTTGTTCTACGTGAATCCTCTATGTATATAGTTACCTTAAAAACTCACAGAAGATTTCAAAAAAATTTTATATAAATATTAAAAAATTTTGGTATAAAAAATTGAGATTATGCTTTACAGAACCAGTTCTGTAGTAAGTCTTCATTGATTTCAGTGAAATACTGAATTAATGATGAAGGCCCAATGTACGCTTTGGTACTTTGCTTGCTTTGTTTTAAAAAGCAAATAAACCAAGCAAAGTAACCAAAGTAATTTCAAATACTATTTCACAGGTACCTATAAAAACAAAAATTTGTTAATACACATTAACTAAATCTAAATATTTTTTACGTTTGTTTTAATATTTTTGTAAATAACTTTTAATATCCATCCCTTTTAGTTATTTTTTCTATATAATACCAACTAACTGTAGGAGTTGCGTCCCCAAACTCCCGCTAAACAAATTATTGGAAATCTGATTTTGAAACCAGATTCTCTAATTCTTAATATATATAATATATACGTATATTATTGTACTAGGGAAAAAGCCCGTCGTACCCAAATTCAAAAACCAAATTTTTTTATGTTAAAATTTTATATTGAATTTAATAAAAAAAAGAATAAAAACTTTTGTCGAATTGCTTTTATGATTCATGATATTTGCATATCAGACATATTTCTCTTCGAAAATTGAATTTAATTTCAAAAAAAAAATTGTCCTGAACCGCCTCAATAAAAATAGACACCGCCTTACTACTTTACTACTTGAATTCTTATATATAGCTTGCTAAATGTTACTTTTGATCATTAGATTAGGGACTCGAATTAGTACCTAGGGTTTTTATTATAATATATATGTTTTATGAATTCAATTGCATTTACAAAAAAAAAATTTCCCTAAATTAGAATTGAACCTAGCAACCTAAAATGCTGATATAATAGAAATCAAACAAAATATATTTTTTTTTTAAATATTAACTTAATTAGGTTTAATAAAAAAATTAAAATACAATTTATACAATTCTATTAAAATTTGTAACTTTAAAAACTAAAATACATACTTCACTTTGATAATGCAAAACTCAATTCAAAACTCAACATTTATTAATACAATTTTACGTACATATAAATAGGTACATGATGCATGTTGACTTATAGGCACGTCATACAAGGTTGTCAACAAACAAGTATTTCGATTTGAACCTAGGTTGTGAAATAATATGAATAGCTTAGCAACATTTTTTAAAAATATTTATACAAAAAGTTAATAGGTGGAGAAAAATATCGTTATTGGAACAAAATAAACCTATAAAAAGCTCTAAGCTTTTGTAACTAAGGTTTGATGAATTTTGTAATAAAGTTTTTAATTGTTTTTAGCTACGGTTGCGATGGTGGATGGCATTGGCTGTTGCGGTGGGAATTTTTAAGAACAAAAGAAAATAATAAATTATATACTAAAAAAATTTCGTTAATACATAAAGAAGAAAAAACGAGGAAGAGTGTAGTAGAATAGACTATTCCAACTCTGAAATACACTAAAACCGTAATATAAACATTACATTACCATAGAGCAAATAATTTTATCCATTTATCATATTGATTTTCTCTAATTAAATTAAATTGACTTAATGTTGATTTATCATAATTGTTCAGAAACCGTATATGACATTTAATTTCCGTATGACATTTTTAAAGTTTTTTGTTTCTCACATAAAATTTCCTGAACATAAAAAAGGTTCATGCGGACTCCATTTTTTGATTAACTAATTTGCAAATAAAATACAAAAATAAATAGAGCTCATAATGTCTTTTCGGGTAGGAGTATTTTATTTATTTTTCTTATTAATATAAGATTCGATCCTAGTTTTATGTTCTTACTCGGAGAAGATTTTTTTTGATAATTTTTATTCATGGGTGTATCATCAGTCATGGGAAAGCAGTCATGAGTTTATCAAACCAACGTCAAATGGGTCCAACTATTTTTCTTCAACAAGTCTTTAAATTATTATTTATTTTCTTGTACAAATATATACCATTTGAATCTTTGAGGCAACAGTATGTTTTAATTGCGGTGAAAAAAATACAATGAGAGTTGTTCTAGATATAAATACTCGTAATTTAGTTATTTTTTTTTTTTTTTACTTTATAAATTGCATTTTAACTGTGTTTTTGCTATGTATGCATTTTCTACAATCAACAATTTTTTTATTTTATTAAATTTTTTTTGAATTTTTGATTTTGACTTTCTTATTATAAAAATTAAATTTATATTAAGTTATTACTTGTTTTATTATATAATTTTTTGGTTTTAAAGTTTAAAAACATTTTTATACCCGTATGACTATATAGTCCAAGGGTATAATAAATTTGCCATTACGTTTGTAACGCAGAGAAGGAGGGGGGGTAGATATAGACTCAAGTGTATGGATCGGATCAGAATCGAAAAATAAATCGATTTAGCCATGTATGTCCGTCCGTCCGTCCGTCATCACGATAACTCAAAAAGTAAAGGAGCTAGGATTATGAAATTTTCACAAATTCGTTTTTATGCAAAAAACGGAATCGAGTTTAAAATTCAGCCATTTTGGTCCACGGGTTCGAGTACCTGCCATACAACTTCTAATTTTATATGAGCATTACTCTATACCTATGGAAGCTGCGTGTCTGAAATTTTGCCAAAAGTAGTTTAGTATAATGGCCAAAGTTACTGCAAAATTTGGTTGGTCTACTACAGAGGGTTCGAGTAGCTGCCATACAACTCCTTCTTTTATATGAGCTTTACACTACACCTGATGAAGCTGGGTGTCTGAAATTTTGCAAAAAATAGTTTAGTGTAATGGCCAAAGTTACTGCAAAATTTAGTTGGTCTACTGCAAAGGGTTCGAGTAGCTGCCATACAACTCCTTCTTTTATATGAGCATTACTCTACACCTAATAAAGCTGAATGTTTGAAATTTTGCCAAAAGTAATTAATCGGATGATATAATGTATATGTTACGGTCATACGGGTATCCCAGAGTTGACACAGTCTACTCTACACTCTTCCTCGTTTTTTTTAGAATCACTTATTTTAATGCATTACATATTTTGATAATAATTCTTTTTTTTTATGTTTTTGATTGCTTTTATTTTATATAAAATTGACAGTATTATAATAAAAAAAAGAAGAAAAGATCAAATCAAAGAAGTGTGTAAACGTAATAGAAAGTTCAATGTTAGTTTAATTGATTGTAATTCTGTACTGAATTAATTTAATTTGAAATCCTTCTTATTGTTAATAATAGGTGGAATTGAAGCAATTGTTTATGTTCATAAGATTTTTCATTTAGAAAAAATTCGTAAGAGAAGATATTTGTATGGAATTACCGTTTATGGCTATATAATCTGTCTTTAGGTCTATAAAATAAAATCTTTAAATTATTCTTGTTGTGATATAAGCTTATTGGCATAGATGGATAGTATGTTAGCTGTTTCGTCAAACAAGAGAAGGGTATTTTCAAAACTCTTGTAAAAATTTAGGTTTTCAGTTATTTCTTAAGTTTATCGTTTTTTACAGCGAAATTGTTATTTAATTTCAGCTGAGTTTCATTAAATTTAATTTAATTTCATTAAATTTCATTAAATTAAATTTAAACAGCATTTCAGAAATGTGGTTTAAATTATTGTAGTTATTTTTGACATTCTGTAGTGCCAACTCAATGCGTTCAGCATTCTCAGAATCCATCTCACCAAATAAAATTTTTTGAATGTTGCCTAGACCATTAACTAGTGCTCTTTTTACTTTCGATCCGTTATTTTATTTATGAAAATATTTAATTATTACATTATTTATTTTTATTTCATTAAATAATTTTAAAATTAAAGTTTAAAGTGACTTTACAACCAAAGGAAATAGTGTTAATGTTTTGTTACAAAGATCTTTTTTTCAGCGTGTTGATATTGGATTCTATAGTTAATGTGTCTTGTTCGAAGATGTGTGATCTAAAAAAAATAGGAATTTCCAAATAGTCAAAGAATTTTGTAATGTTCCAATTTCATCAGAATAAATAACTGCTTGAGAGATAGTGGTATGCCCGCCGATGTATTCCCGTTGATACATAGCGATGGAATTAATAGTAGGATCGTTATAATCATAATTGAGCAGTAATTATTATTTTTTCTGGTAAAAAATTAGTATAAGGAAAAAAAACAAGATTTATGTAACATAAGGTTTTAGTAAATTGTTTTATTTCGATTATTTCATGTGGGCTTTTATAAGGGTGGGTAAATTTTTTTGTTAGTCCTGTTAGACATAGGACTAACTATCTAATTTTACATAGAACTTTGTCTCCTAAATTAATTTGACCTCCTTTGTCTTTTGGTCATAGTGTAATTTAGAATTTTCTTTAGCCTCTATGTGGCTTTGGCGGACTTTTCCATAACCATTTTGTAAACGATTTTTTATTATGCGATTATCATAATTATATATTGGTTAGAACCGGACTGGAGTTAACAACGAAGAGATTTCTCTTTGAAATCCAAATAATACATCATAAGATGAAAACCCAGTCGCCGTATCGTGGTATCGTGTTGTAACTAAATGAATAATATTTTAGTAATGTTTCCCATCCTGGAGTACCGTTTACGTAAGTTTTGTCAGTCACATAACTACGAAGATAATAACCTAAACTTCTATGCGTGCACTCAAGTGCTCTATTTGACTCAGAATGGTACGAAAATACATTGTTTAATAAAGTTAAGGCTTAAGCAGTAAGTAATATTTTTAGTATTCCAAATCCGAATATGATTTTACGTACATAAATATCGACTATGAATAAAATGGGTTAAATCATATTGAAAAGTTAGAATATAAGAATTTTCACAATACGAGTTTTGCAAAGGTTCCATTATATATAGTGCAACATTTTTGAAAGGTTTTTCGACGTTTTTGCAATTATTGTAGGCATTTTAGTTTTTGAATATGTTGTATTCTTTTAACAGGTGTCACATGAGGTAATATAATCTTTTATTACTTTGAACATTCCCTTTCAAATTTTTTTATAGTAACCAGCCAATCCAAGGAAAGATTTGGCTAGTTAAGGTGTCGTTGAAGGTAATATATTTTGTATAGCTTGTATTTTTCAGGATCAGGTTTAACTCCTTTTATATACATAATCCCTTTATGTAGCAATTTACACTTTTCGGGTTGTAATTTTAAGTTATCTTTTTCAAGAGCTTTGAATACGTCTATTAATTTTTTATTATAATCTTCTAAATTTTTGCCGCATATAATTATATTATTAAAGTATACTAGACAATAAATTCCTTGTAAACCATTTAGAATTTTATTCATCAGTCTTCAGAAAAAGAAGGAGCGTTAAGTAAACCGAATGGCATACGGTTAAATTCGTAATGAGCTTGGGCAATATTAAAAGCTGTTCTAGACTTATCGGATTCCTTTACTTCTAATTGAAATCCATTAGCCAAGTCTAAAGTCGAAAAATACTTTGAATCACCCAGTTGTTCAAAAATATTCTCGATGTTGGTCAAAGGGAAAGCGTTTAGTATGGTTATTTTATTTTGTTTTCGCCATTTTAAGCCATTTATTTCGCGTATCTGGTCCGAACATTTTAGTTAAAATTAATAGAAGTGAGTTCCAAGATCAAGAATTTGACCGCACTATTCCACTGGAAACCATGATGTCTACTTGTCTTTAATTTATGAATTTCAGCCAACCGAAGGGGTCTTGTGTTAATGCTGTTTTATTTGGTTCTGTTTTCATTTCTTCACTTTCTAGTATTTTTAACCTGTTTTCAAAGAAACTCCTCAAATGATTTTCTATTAAATTATATACATTAAATATTTTTAGTTTAATTGGGATATGTTTTCTAATCTCAACAGAGTGAGTATTGGTTTTTCAAATGCTATTATAGATAAATCCTTCTGTTAGTTTTACAATAGCATTCGAGAAACAAATTCCTTTTTCATTCATTTTTTCAAGATTTAAATCAAGAGTGCGAGTGAATTTCAAAATGCGGGCCGCATGCGCCCCTTTGACCTGTTTAATGTGACCCGGCACGCAATTTTTATGTTACTCTATCAGAAAATTTAATGAAAAATATTTTTAGGGAGTACTATTGACCATTTATTATTGGTTTTCATTTTTCTTAATTTTTTCAATACAAAAATTTTTCGTTTGCTGTTTTTTAAGATTTTTTTTGCGAATTTTCCGTAAATTATGCAAAAATCTGTTCTGAAAAGTCATTTACCATTCCCTATTGTCATAAAAGTGCCATGCAAAATATTGTTCCAATAGTAACGCAATATTTTTTTTTTTAGTTTATTTTCTATCAATTATTTATTACGGTTTTTTCTTCCTAGTTGAAATTTGTGCTGTAGGTTATTGTTACTGAAATTACGTACAGTGAGATTTGGACAAAGGGTTGTTATTGTTAACGCTGGGTGTATTTACATAGATACAAATACAAATTTATAAGATACAAATTTAAAAACTAATGTAATTATCTTCAGTGAATATCAAATCATAATTTACAATTAACATCAAACGATAAATTTAAAAAAAGTCAAAATTTTGTCACTTAATAAGCTTTATACTAGGTTTATTTTTTAATACCAATAATTTGGTTTTCTTTGAAGTTTTTATTATTTTTAATTAAAATAAATTTTATTTTTAATTTTAATTTTTCTTTAAATTACCATTAACTGTAATTTTACATTAATTATTTTTTTTAATTCTTAATTGCTAAATTTTGAAAGTGATGCCTGCTGCCGGTCACTATCACATGCTGGGAGGTGAATATACTGCAGTATACGATAAATAACTGCAATTACGTCATAGATTGACAATTTTGACTTAATCAAGATCCCATTCCACTTTTTATTTTCATATAGTTGGCATTCTTCTTGAAATCTAAGTCTGATTTATCGTATCCGTTATGAGCATAAAATTCGCAAATATTAGAGTGATAAAGCCCAACCGGAGTATACATGCACTCTACTACAAAAAGCCCAGCCGTTTTGGCATTGAACGAAGCTTGAGGTTTGTTCCAACCAGCATGCGGTTAAGTTTGGCATTCCTAGATTCAAGATTGTTCTTTAGTCCCCATAGCGTATTGTTCTTTATATTCGAAATGATACGGCCTGCCAAATTCCAGAAAAATATAACATAGGCATCAATCCAGACTTTAATTAAGTTTGGACAAAACTTATTTTTGGTGGGTATTCAACATTCATTCATATTTTTGGTTTCTGTTTTTTGTACAGAAGTCCAAATATTTCGAAGTAAAACACAATTGTAACCTTTGATATTTGATCGGATTCTATAATTAGCATCCTTCAAGACAAACATGAAACTGAAATCGTTATGGCCGGCGATTTCAATTTCCACAATAAAAATTGGCTTCTATACTATCCTCACACATCGGCAGAAAGCAAATATGTAAAACTTTTCAGTGCTTCAGATTACACAATTGGTAAAAGGAGCCACTCGTTTACCAGACTGTTCGAGCCATAGTGATTATATTCTGAATTTATTTCTAACTTCTTAACCGGAAAAATACAACTTTTCTGGCAATTAGGCAGCTCTGACCACTGCCTTATTAGTTCCGATTCAAAATTTAACTATTTAAAAATTTCCTCCCAGACATACAAATTTACTCTATAATGAAGCCAACTCAGATGGTTTCATTGATGGTATTTTTTCAAAAACTTTAATTGCTCTAATTTTCTCAATAATGTTGATGCTGATGTAGCTGCTAATGCATTAACTACTATACTCTTTGGCATGAATCTTTTCATACCAAGTAAGATAAAAAGTACTAAACCTTCCAATTGAAATCGGTTAATTACTTTGAGTACAAAAGACAACGAACAGCAGAACTTAGTAAACATTGCAAAAAAAAATTTAAGACAGCAAAAATATAAAGATGATTGTTTAGGCAAAAAGGTATTCACTTCCCAAAAGGTAGCATTAGTTTTTGGTCAATTGCCAAATCAATGAAAAACTACTTTATTTAATCTACCACTCCTCCAATGATTTATGATAATGCTGACATTGCTGATCCAGAACAATAGGCAAATTTGATAGCACAAATCTTTGAAGCCAATTCAACACTGCCAGCAACAACTTCCTCTCCTCTTGTCTATTTACCGGTATATTCCAAACTTTATTTTAGCTCACAAGTTGTTGCTAAAGTTTTGAAGGGTCTAAATATTCATAAATCTGCTGGTCCTGACGATATTTCACCAATTGTCCTCCAAAAAATGCGCAAAATTTTCACAAATCCTATATTTTTAGCACTTACCCTTCTACCTAGAAAGTTGCTTATCCAATCTATCCAAAAAACAGTGCACAGAGTAATCTTGAAATTATAGACCAATTGCCCTAACATTAGAACTATTAAAGATTATGGAGTTAATAATTAATTTCCATTTAAAAAGTTATCTGCAGAGTGATTTCATCGACTTTTTTTACTGAAAAATGGTTGTTTGGGAAAAGGGGCGAAACAAACATTATCGCTCTAAATATATCCTAAGCTTTTGATCGCGTTTGGCACGCCGCGCTTCTAAAATAGTTGAAGCAATTGGTTTAGGAAAAATTTTCAATTCATTGATAAAATCTTTCCTTTCCGCCGCGAAATGCCTAGGATTCTTAAGCAGGAGTAAGAAATACTTTACATTTCCAAATCTACTTCAAATTTATATAACCTACATTCGACCGAGACTTCGCACACAGCACCGACCCTTAGCAATATTCAAAAAAGAACTGCTCGTATTATCAAGGATACAAACGTCAAAAAATATTTAACATCTTTAAGTCACCGACGTAATGTAGGAGTTGCTTGTCTATTTTTTAAATATCTACTAGGTAGAAATTAAAAATTTCATTAATAGTGAAAAGTAAGTGAAAAATCCAACCCTACCGCCGTATCACGCGGTTAGCAGCTCAATCAAATTCATATACAGTAGAGCTTTTTCGAACAATTACTCTGAAATTGAGGAATTCTTTTTTACGCCGCAACTACAAGTGGAAAACATTACCCCCATATGCGTTTCCCAATCGATATGATTTCGAAAAAATTCAAGAACCGAATCAACTTGTACGTTTTGGGTTTTTCATTGAACTCTTAATTTTTTAGCAATTATACCGCACAAGCAGATAAGGTGCTTATCCTATTATTTTGGGATACGGGAGGAAGTTGTTTTAGTGAGCCACACTACCGAGACGTTTAGTATTTAAAGTGCTTTTTGAAGTTTTTTTCCTCCCTTGGGAAACGGCCAACATAGTGCGCCCACTTAACATATTTACCTACATTTTTGATTAATTCCCAAGTCTTCTGGAAGTAGGCCAACCAGAAGTAGGTTAACTCTTAATAAACAAGCATGTTTAAGTGGTTAAAAGTATTAGGTGCACATGGAGAAGTAGTAAGTAAAATAATTTTTTTAAATAAATAAAGAGAAACATAAAAATTGCAAATTCCTTAACAGTAAACCAGTTTTTTGTGTTTGAAAAATGTAGTTTTGAATATCCAAATTATAGATAACAAGAAAAAAAACAAAAACCAATTCTTAACAAAGAAGATGTGTAGCAAAAATCAAAAAAAGTTCAATGATCATTTCGTAAAATGTACTAACATTACCTGTTTTTGGTTAGATGAATTTTTTAAGAATTCTTTTTTTTTTTTTTTTTTTTTCTTTATTTATAAAAACAACAGAATATAAATTTGTATACAATTTAGTTTAGTTTAATTATAAGTTAGTGATTTAGTAAATCTGCAATATTTTGTAATCCATTAGTTTTTTTACGACTGTATAGCATAATTAAATGCTGTTAGTCTAATTATTTTATAAAATATAGTTTGACTTTAATTTATAATACTTCAAATTTATTTTTTTTTGAAAATTTACATTTAATATTTTTTATATTTACAATCCTTATTTTATTATATTATTCATTATTCCCAAAAAAGAAAATTTTTTTTAAGTAAACGTTACCTACGCTCTTTTAGCATTAAAAAAAAGAATATGTTTAAGAAGTAAATTAATTAACTTAAGACACTAGGACTGATTATTTGATGAAAGAATATATTGTACTATTTCTTTTTTATAGTGACATATATCTGGCTTAACAAAGAAAAAAGAAAGAAAAAATTAGAAAATTTAAATGATCATGTCGTAATATGTAGTAACATTACCTGTTTTATTTTTAGTTAACTTTTGTTTTAAGAATACTTTTTTTTTGAAAATAGAAAAACAATGATAATATAGAAATTTAAAGTTTAGAATGATTCAGAAAATATATAACTACTGTAAATCTAAACTTACTAAATATTATAAAGAATGAAAATTTTTCGTTAGATAGAAGTTAATTGTTTTTGGTATCTACAATAAACATAAATATAAAACTGATGAGTTGATATGTTTAAATAATTTTTATTTAACTGAAAAGTGTTTACAATTTTGCGATGATCAGATGTTAAAATTTTAGGAATAATGATACCAACATTTTTAATGTGTATAGTTCCATTCATGCATGGCGTAAATTTCTATATTTGTGATGAAGTGAACTTTTTTAGTTTTATTATTTTATTTCATATTGTATGTATAAAGGTTTCAGAATTTTCTCTTTTAAGAGATACATATATACATAAAAACAATTTTTAACTGCACATCTGAATTTGTGGTTTGATAAATGTATAGGGCATGATCTTTTAAAGTTATCAGCCTTTTCTAGCGGCAAAACTCGGCTTATAACTTCTATTTTGACACGGAAAAGTTTTTTTTTGTTCTCCTTTAACATAAATTTATTTAGCTGGTTCTAACCAATGTTTTATTATACATTTCACATCTAAATATTTAACCACACTACCTATTTAAGTCCATTTATTTTATTTTCGTAATACTATACGATAATTGGAATATGTGACTTCTTGACTAAGTTCTTCTGAGTAAGGTGTTTTGAAATTATACACAGTCGGAATTAAACTAGTTCTTTTATGAAATTTTGTTTATCATTTCCTAATAAAAATTAAAGATCAACTACTAAAACTTGTTTAACCATGTTGAATGTTATCGGTTATAACCATATAACCATGTTATATGTTATCGGTGGAACAACCATTTCATTATTCAAATTTATGTTTATACTAATTTTTAAAAATAGTTTTTATATAAATATAGGTTAGTAATATTGGTTTTCACCCATTTACTATGATGGTGTTTTACCTATTGTGGTGTTGTGATGAAAGATGTTGAATATAGTAAAACTATACCAGATTTTAATGATAATCAAGAATCTATGATATGATGTTAAATTATCATGATAAGTATGAATGTGATTTATTTACTAGAGTTTCAGATCATATGAATATGTCTGTAATATTTGTAACTCGAAATATATTTCATCAAGATAAATTTTCAAGAGATATTTCACTTAACTGCAAATTAATAGTACTTTTTAAAAATCCAAGATCAAATCAAAATTCAAAGCAATTATCCAAATTAAATCAAAGCATTTGAAAAAGTATATAATGAAGTGACGTGAAATCCATACGGATATATTTTAATAGATCTTACTCAAGACATTAATATTATATATTATATTTCGATATATTTCGATTAAGAAGTAATATATTTGAAAAAATTCTGCTTTTGTACAAGAAATCAATTAGAACAATTTGGGGAAGAATATGAAACGTTTGAAAACCTATTCAAAATAAATAGGCATCTATTAAAAAGTTCTAAACCTAAATTTTAAAAATTTATAATAAAACATTGTGACGCCGAAATAATAAAATAGTTTTATGAAAATTTAATATTTTAAAAGGTAATTGTAATCTGAGTAAAAAAGGAACAACTAAATTAAGAAAGTATAAAAAGCATTTGAGATCACTCATTGGCCGTAAAAAATCTATAAATTGCACAAAAAAAATTATTATTCAATACCTACATTTCTTGGTGCACTACTTTCAGGAATAATAGGATATTTTATAAAATGAATAATACAACATTTAACACAATGATTACACCAGGGGTTAAAGAGAAAATCTAATAAAACGAAGATATGAATGAGCTTTATCCACTATGAAAAATATTTTATAGTAGAAAACACCTGAAAGATACCCAAAAATGGTTATTATATCGTCTAAATCTATTTAAAGTAAGAAACAAAAATAGAAGAAAAATTGAAAGTAAAAATTACAGAAACAAAAGGTACTATAACTAGTTCAAAACCATAAAATGAATAAAACAACATTTAACACAATGATTACACCAGGGGTTAAAGAGAAAATCTAATAAAACGAAGATATGAATGAGATTTATCCACTATGAAAAATATTTTATAGTAGAAAACACCTGAAAGATACCCAAAAATGGTTATTATTATATCGTCTAAATCTATTTAAAGTAAGAAACAAAAATAGAAGAAAAATTGAAAGTAAAAATTACAGAAACAAAAGGTACTATAACTAGTTCAAAACCATTGTGTGTAAATGTAGAGACTCAATCAAATGCTTCTGTATATAAAGATGCTGCAACACAAACTTTTCTTCAAGAAGATGTATATTAAATGAAGTTGACGAAATATTCGATGATGAAGTGGAAGAAGTTTTTAAAAAAGCAGTGTCTGCTTTAGCTGGACAATGGACTTTAGCTGGAGAACGTCTAAGAAAAATTTAAAAATAAAAATAAAAAAGTTCAATTATATGAAAATGATACAGGAGACATAATATCAATGCCTTTAGACAGTACAACCACACCAACGAAAAAAGAAAAATCTTTAAATAGCAAAGAGTTTAATAGTTCAGCAAGACGTATTTTACGTCAGTAGCACGTAATACTCAAACAGAATTTAATTTTCCAATTCTTAAAAATAAATCAAGAAGCTGACAGACAACATACAAGTAAATGAAGAATTTTACGTCACTTTAATAAGCGATTCATCCATGAATTATTATCCTGAAAATACATTGTCGTCTTTTACAAAATGGATAATAATATGAGAGATTCAAATTGTAAAGTCGGCATTTCTGAAATATATGTTAATAATTTTACACCAAATGTTTACGATGAAGAATAGGATAAAAGTACACAAATTTATATCTCAGGTATGAAAAACGATATCCCTGCTGTAGGAACTACACACAATTCAAAACAAATGTTATACGGCTGTGGAAGATATTTTTAATACCAACATTAACTCAAAATGTACGACCATTTCCAGGTTATTCTTGGAAAAAAGTTGCGCGGCAGTTGCTTTGGGGAATTTTTAGCTTTTTAAATAATGATAAGAACTGCACTGAATCAAATAAAAACGAAAATTTTCCTACAAATTTGACCTATACTATTAGTACTTGAAGCTTACGAACTTTTAATTAGGATTAATTTAGGTTTATTTCCTGTAGAAAAACCCGATATGTTTTTTATATATACTCATATTATTATACAGAATCTAAGTAGAAAAGATGTAAGGTTTTTAAGAACTATCAACATAGAAAACCCTTTTACAGACATAGTAAAGGAATATAACAATATTCGAAATGCTATCATTTGATAGTATTTCGGTAATATGTCATAGATGTGGTTATAAAATAAATTTTTGCACCAGCAGTATTCCTACAAAAGTTGTATTGCATTTCAAAAAAGTATAAATAAAAGGAATTTAAAAATGTAATATATTATTTTATTGAAACATTATGGAGAGAGCATACTATAAATATTAATTAGTTCAATCAGGAGAAGGACTTGACGATATTGGTCCCTTGTTACATTCATTACTCACTTCCCAAAGTGGGCAAGAGTTAGAAGAGAGTTTTTCGGTGGGACTATTCAGATATTTAAAACCAATATTTTCGTCTGGAGCTAAAATATTAAAAAAGGAGATTATTAACTTTGGTATTAATGCATTGTCTGATACTGCAACAGCTGCAAATTTAAAAGAAGTTGTACAAGATCGAAGTACTGAGATAATTAACAAGTAGAGAACCAGTCAGTCGACTTAAAAATACCCTACACCTACTTGGTTCAAATTTAATGAAAAGTCTATAAGTTATTTTAAAACCATAAAAGCTTTTATTAGTTTGATCATTAGACCGACCTATCTAACCAAATTAACTTTATAATACTAAAAACATTTTCTAATTATTTAATCTATTCAAAAATATTAAAAATTCTTACTAATTTAACTTTTTAAAAATATTAAAAAACAAAAAAACTTGAAATAAATAAAAATATATTCATTACAATTCAATTATAAAAGTGAAAAAATTTTAATTATTAAATTTTGTGATAAAAAGCTAATCAATGCATTAATATATTTAACGATTTAAATTTTTCAAAATTGCAATTATTTTAAATTGTTAGGTTATGTACCTATTTGAAAAGCTTATAAACGCAAAATATGCAATATGTGTATTTCTAAAATACAATTACAAATTTAGAACTTTTCATATAATTCATTTAAATATAAAAATAAATTTTACATACATGCAGTAAGTACCTTCGAACATAACTTAAGTATCGTACACAATGTCTTAATTATATATTACCTATGGTAATAATTCAATTTTCAGGAGGCCAAGGTTCGACAACGGACTGTAGCGCCATAGAAGAAGAAGAATAATTCAATAAAATATATATAATAAAAATTAAAACAAAGAAATTTAATCGTATTAAAAGTATAAAATTTTAATAAATAAATTAATATTTTGTTTTTAATTTATAAAATATAATACATAATATGTTTTATCGTAAAATTCTTAACCTTTTAAAACTATAAGTGTTAAATAAGAACGAAAATAGAAAATAACACTTGTGTATCAAATTTAAAGTTTCTACCTTCATGAACTTCGAAGATAAGATTTTTAATTTTGGGATTTCTAAGGAGACACCTGAACCCCCACTACAATTAAGTCTAAATTTCGGGGCCACATAGGAAATATCTTCTTTGGTTTCGAAATTATACTCGTTTGGCCTCAATTCGATCAAAAGCTTCTAGTATTCCAACTTATTGTCCGAACTCGACCACAACCAATTCCCATGGTACTTTTATTACTAGTAACCTAGAAAATTTTATCAAAATAGCATTATTAGTTTTTGAGATATGGTGTTTTTAAGATACATGTTTGTTAGCCTTTGAACTTTTTAAAGGTTCCAGAACCTGAAACCATGGTACGATTTCGCCCATATGCAGTCCCCGTTATATTTTCAATACTAGTTAACGCATGTATACAATTGGAACGTTCTATCTTTTTAATTTTATAATTTTAAGTTACTATTTTTATTAATATCGATGATAAGCTTTTAAAACGTGGGAGGTCTAAGAAGGATACTGAACTACCACTCTAATTGATCCCAAATTATGGGGACACGTAAGAAATAGTAAAGAGCACCCTTGTGAAAATTTGAAGCTTCTACATTTTTTTCAAGTTGCTATCTTTATTAATTCCGAAAATATGCATTAAGGTCTTGGGAAATGTGTGACTGGTCCCCGATCCACTACTCCAATTGGTCCCAAATTTCAAGGGCACTAAGGAAATACCAAATTTGGAGGTTCTACCTTTATTAGTTTCGGAATTATGCTCGTTTGGCCTAAATTCGATCAAAAAGTTCTAGTTTCCGAACCCATGGTCCAATCCCGACCGTACGCAATCCCCGTCATAGTTTTGTTACTAGTAACCTACAGCACAAATTTGATGAAGATAGCGTCATTAGTTGTTCACTTATCGTGATTTTTTATATATGTTCGTTAGCCCTTAGACCGATTAGAAGGAACAGAATCCGAGCCCATTGGCCCATATGCAATCCCCGCAGTACTTTCAGTTCTAGTAACCTACAGTTAAAATTTCATCAAGATAGCTCCATTATTTTTTGTGTAATCGTCCTACGGACGGACGGATGGCTATCTCGACTCAGGAGGCTGATCACTAATGTATATACTTTTCCATATCTAGCTCGCTTCCTTTAGGTGGTTAAAAGCACCATACCAAAGTTAATATACCCCTTTACCTATTCCATTGATGAAGGGTATTAAAATGTAAAAAGTGCCTACGAACCTATAAAACCACTGATTAATAATTTAAATTTTTTTACGTCAAAGCGACGCAAAGTGAGTAACAAAACGAAAAAAAAAAGATATTTTTGATTAAAATGAACGAATGTATGAAATCAGAATTGGATATTTTTAAATCACTATCCATGCAAAATCACTATCCAGTATTTTATGAACTGAAGAAGTTTCATATAATCCTACAGCCTCGTTAGATAATTCATCAACAATAAAATTTGTTTCTCTAGGACATGGCGATACATATAGAGATTTATCTTCAGCATATCTGCGATTAAATGTAGAAATAACTAAAAAGGATGGAAATCAACGGAATAATGATAAAAACAGTGAACGAAAATTAATGCAACAACCAAGGGTAGTCAATAATCTTTTATATGCATTAATAAAACAATGTAACGTTCAACTAAATGGAAAAAATGTATCTCCATCCGATGGAAATTATCTTTACTGAGCTTATATTGAATCATTATTTATATATGGTACACTATAAATGATACTCATTATTATGGCACACTATCAAACAATTATGGTACAGATGCCTCTGCAACACATTTAGAATGTGCTGGTTGAATGTTAGACAATCCAAATTTTAAAATAATGGTTCAAAAGAACGTAAAAAATTATTCCATAATAGCGGTGTGATGAAACTTATGGGTAAACTACATTTAGACATGTTTAATCTACCAACACTCCTTATAAACAATGTTGACTTTCAAATTCTTCTAACAATAGAAAAACCACAAATCTACTTTTTTGCAGAAGATTCTGACGAATCCCAACTAAAAATTTTAGAAGCGCCTTTATTTATGAGTTATGTAACTATTATATTAATCCTAGTGTACTATTAGCACTTAATGCGGGAAAAAAACTAATACCAAATACAATTATAAACGTGTAGAGGTAAAAAGTTTTACTATTGCTCAGCATAGTTCATCAGAATCACTTGATGTTTTCATTGGTCAGCTACCAAACACAATAATATTTTTGTACGACAGAAAATTCAAGTTACTCTGGAAAACGATCAAAAAACCCATGCAATTTTAAACATTTTGATATTTCACAATTTGTATTAAACGTAAATGATGTTCAAATAATTAATTCAGAAATTGAATTCAGTTTTTCAGATGAAAATAATTGCTACACAAGAGCATACAGTAACTATTTTCAGGTGCTAGAATTTACCATAATGATAAAGGTCATCAAATAACAAAATCTATGTTTAGTAATGGATTATTCATTTTAGCTTTTGATTTAACTCGAGATGCATCCTGAAATGAACTTTTTCAAGGTTTATTAAATCAGAGTACTGTTAGAATTGAAGCAAGGCTATAAACTTGAGTTCTTTCAAACATTTAGTAATGGATTATTTAGTTTAGTAATAGATTATTCATTTTAGCTTTTGACTTAACTCGAGATGCATCAGGAAATGAAGTTTTACAAGGTTTATTAAATCAGAGTACTGTTATAATTGAAGCAAGGCTATAAACTTGAGTTCTTTCAAACATTTTACAAAGATCAAGTAAACGTACTGTTGTACGTAAACGTTTTGTTGTGATGATAATAATACTTATTTGTAAAAGATATTTGTATAGTTGGTATCCAAGAACCTTGTAAAAAGTTTGTGAAAGAGCTCAAGTATAAATTTCCAACAAGAGAATTTATAAATGATAACTTTGAAAATTATTCATTTGGAACTGTTTATAACGATAAAATAAATAAAGAGCTCTGTCAAATACAGGAAAAATTTGATGTTATTGTAACAAATAAAAAAATTAAAAACCAATTTTTATCAAACTACAAAACAAAAATAACCGAGATATATGACTTGAGTCAATTTGATCAATGAACACCTGGTGATAAATAACGTGTTGAGATGTAACAAACAAACGAGTAAAATTTTTAAAGGAGTTTTTGCTTTAAATTAATTCTCCAAAACAATTAAAAACAACCTTTTTAATTGTAAACACAGATAAATAAAAGGATCTAAGAACACACAGGTTGGTTAATTATATTCCAAAACATGATTGTATCGAATATTTTGATTCTTTTGGCAGAAAGCCTGATAAATTAGAAATTTTAAGATACTTAAAAAACCAATGTGTAGTTTTTAATGAAAAACAATTAAAAACAACTATTCAGATGTCTGGGGATAGTATTTTGTGTTTATTCATGGTATAGATGTTGTGGTTATAGTATGAATACCCTTTTTAAATAAAAATGAATATAGGTAATCATGTAAAGAACGACAAATTGATTCTTAATACCTTTCAAAAGCTTTTTGGAAAATACAACTCTTTACAACGTATAAGTATATACTTTAAATAAATGTTAGTAAAATAAAGGAATGAAGGCATTAGGTCAGGGTTATAATTTATTGCTAAGTTATACCATTGATTAAGAATTATATATAGATAAACATTTTCATGTTAAAAATTTGTATGAAACTTTTTTCGCATATTTTTTAAAATTCTCTCAAAACAGTTGGCACATTTTAAATGTATAGTAACTATTTCTATTTTATACGCTTTATTTTTATTCTGTCAAAAATTTTTCACTCTACATAGTACATGTAACATGATTCAAGAATATGAATAATATGACACTAAAGAAAAGAAAAAAATCGAATAAGAAAAAAAACGAGGAAGTGTGTAGTAGAGTAGATTGTGTCAACTCTGGGATACCCGTATGACCGTAATATAAACATTATAATATCATCCGATTAATTACTTTTGGCAAAATTTCAAACATACAGCTTTATTAGGTGTAGTGTAATGCTCATATAAAAGAAGGAGTTGTATGGCACTTACTCGAACCCTCTGCAGTAGACCAACTAAATTTTCCAGTAACTTTGGCCATTGCACTGAAAATTTCTAAATTATCTAAATTTTCAAAATCTTATTATGCATAAAATGTTCTAAAATAATTATTTTAAAATCTAAATTTATAGGTTAAGTATTTATAGGTTCACCATACAGGTTAAGTATTTTTTATACTTTTTTGTTATCAATGCCATAATAAATAAGATTTTGAAAATTTAGATAATTTAGAAATTTTCAGTTAAAACAAAATTACAATTGATCTCAATTCAACAAAAAACCTATAAAGATTAAAGAATTTAGAAATAGAAATTTGAATACATACATACATACATCTATAGATAAACACTTTATAAAATTTCATAGATTCCATTCACAACTATGCACTTTGCAAGTTTTAGAAAAATTTATTTATTTAAACAAAAATTAAAAAGTCAAAACAAAAAGTTTCCTGTTACAATTGAAACCTCATAAGAAATTGAAAATAAAATATTTGGTCACCTTCAAATATTCATAAAGGTTATTTGTTATTGAGATCTGTTTATTTGAAATGTTTATCTATATATAATTCTTAATCAATGGTTATACATATTTCCTCAATAAAGCTCACACATTAAAATTTTTTTTTGGATTTGATTGTGGATTTGAATACACATTTATCATGATTTTTAGAGAACATAACCTTCAAATTAAAAGCTATAATTTAAAATTTTTCAGCGATTTAGGTAAGTAGTACAAATTCAATCTAAGTTTTAATATAAATAATTATGAAATTTATATATATAAATAATGCTTAAAGAATTTTCTTTTCACTCATAAAAAAATTAAATTTCAAATCATTTTTCAGCACATTTACAAGCATCTAAAGGAAAAGAACCACATTCTGGATAAGAAAGTTTTATTTGAGTAGTACAGTTTAAAAAAAACAGTTGTTGGGTAGTATAAAATTTAGTCTAATGTGTAGAGTAGTAAGTACATTTATAAAATAAAATAATATTTTTGATTTCAATTAAATATTATTTTAAAAATAATATTTAAATATAAATAAAAGAATTTTTTATGAATACACTTTAATATTATATTATTTTATTTTATATACAATACAAAGGTACTTGGGAGTTTAATTATCAAATTTCACATTTAAGTTATTTAATTGAATTAACTTTCTAAAACATTATATTTCAAATTTAACAAAGTTAATTCAATTATTTAGTGCCGTATATTGCTTTTTTAATAATTTATTTAAACAAAATGGGTCGTAAATGCTCGGTTGTTGGGTGTAAATCCAATTATAACAGTAGCACGATATACGTTACAACATATAAATTTCCGGTTAAAGAGAATTTAAAAAAAAATTATAGGTAAACGCTTTTGGAAGAACGAACTGGCAACCGACAGCCTATAGTACGGTTTGTAAATTGCATTTGAAGATTCGTGCTTAACTGTAGAAAATCTCAAAGAACGCGTTTATTGCCAGATGCAGTTCCAAGTATTTTTCCCAAGAACTCGGTAGAATTAGCTTCTTTGAATAAAAATTCAAATATAGATTAATATCTAATTTTAAATTTTCCTAATTTAGTTGCTAATATTAATAAAAAAGTGAATTTAAATAACCGGGCCTTATATACTGGTCAAAATAATTTAGTTTTGTATATTTTAAAGGATAATGAAACCTTGGTTGTTCTTTTAGATTTAGAATTGTAATTATTAAAGATTTATTAGTTACCTGCTTTACAGGTAATACTCAAACAAAACTAATTAAAAATGTTTTGCCGGAAAATACGAAACTTGCATTTTGGTCTCAGCTAAAACAAATAGTATCGTATTTCAATAACATGCAATCAGACTCTAAAAATAATTCTTCGCTTCTTTTAGAAGAAGCATAGTTTCTTCTTAAACTATACCAAATTTCAGAGAATCATACTGAAAAATGCGAAAAATTAAATGTTATTATTGACCAAATTCACCTTTAATTTTACTTATTTTTTATTTCCACTTATTTATTATTTATATTATTCAATTTCTAATTTTCTAGTAACATATATAAACTCATTCAATTCAAAAATTTCCACTGAACGCTATCTTTTTTTTGACCATTAATGTACGATATCAATAATCTTTTTCAAAGTTTCTAAGAAGCTTTTTCTTATTAAAAATTTTTTTGGAAGAAATTTTTTTAAATCCATACTTATGAATGAAAAAATTAAAGTTAAAATTTTCTTTTGTTACTAAATGATGTAAAAAAGATGATATTTCAATTTACTCTTTTAACATAATTAAAAAATATCAGTGGTTTTTGAGTTATTTTAACATTTTTAGGAGGACTCCCGCGTTTTCCCATATGACTACATGTAAATTTCTTTAGCGGGAGTCCCATTTTGAGCTTTTTTTTCTTTCGATGTCCAGGCCTTCTGAATTAGTGTAGGTTATGGATAAGCCTATAATAAATATAAAAACAAAAAAAAAATATTTAACATATGAACTTTCTAACCTTAAAGTCATTTTGTTTTGCAAAATGTTCAGATATAATTTTTAATTCATTACATTGACTTAGGTATATTGTCTAATTTATTAATTACCTTTCTCGTTTAATCTTTAGTCGAATGCATTTTTTTTTAAAATATTGAATCACTTTTTTTAAAACCATAAATATTTTTTCAAATTTTAAATAAATGTTATCTGTTAAGAGAAACACTCAATTCTCTTACATTGGAAAAGATGTAGTTTAAAATCAAAGTATATTTAAGTAGTTTAAAACCAGAAATTAATCTCTACACAATATTTATTGAACTACGTTAAGAATCAATTTCGGTATTCGGTTTTGACTTTCAACGTAAAAGTGCATATAGTGAAGACTGTTTACTAGACTGTTATTACTATTGGCAGCACCTCTGCTTAAAACAAACATACATGTACAATAAATTTAAACTATTCAAATTTAATTATTATTATTGAATAAAAATTAAAATCATAGCCCAGAACATATTATAAGAAATTCCATTCTTAAACAACATCTCAAAAAATTTTGCTGGCGACAAAAACATATATGCATGTTTCTCATAAAATTGTAAGCCATATTTTGAAAAAATCGTGATGAATAAATCTATTACGTCTCCTCTAATAAAAATTATTTTGAAAGGCTGATGAAATTTTTGTTAAAATTTTTGTTTTATGAGTTGATGAAATTTGTGTTGTTTTTTGTTTTTGTTGTTTTGTACAAGGAGGATGAAAACTCGGTTAGTTATATAACAAGCACCTATATGAAGTTTCAAAATGTTACGGCTTCATTTTCGGGGATCTGCATGGAACAAATATGAATTTCGTCAAAACTAATCATACTAGGAGGATGAAAATTACACATGGTAAGTTATAATAGAACAAGCACCTACTTCAAGTTTCAAAATGTTAATTTTTTGAAAAATAATAACACCGGGAGGATGAAAATAATACACGTTAGTTATATAATAGAACAAACACCTATATAAAGTTTGAAATGTTACGGCTTCATTTTCGCGGAGCTGCCATACAAAATTGTCAATTCGATAACTGTTCGACGGATATAATCTAATGAAGCTACAAGGTTAAAAATAAAACCCGGCAAGTAACTTAGCAAAGTTAAATTACTCAGACCAACTTTTAGGGTGGGTCAAATTTTTTTTTGCTTTTATGATTGTTTTTTTATTGTGGTTTGAATGTTGGGGACCTCATCTTTTTTAAGATATTCGATATCAATTTTAGTCATTCGACTAAGAATACTTATAGCTAAGATGTAGCGTTTTGCTTTTTTTTGGAAATTAAAACTTACTTATCAAAACTTAAAACTAACTTTCAAAAGCTTTTAAAACTGTAATAAGATGATTTTTATTTGAATTTTAATGTTGAAATTGAAGAATGATATTCTTTTATTAGATTCGATATCAAAATTAAATTATAATTTATTTTAAATTACTTAAAGTGACCTTAAGACCTATATTTGAATAAGCAAGTCAAGTAGTGCCTTCCTTTCGTGATATAGGTCTTTCAAGTTCTGAATCACTTCAAAAAAAATATTCCTGTTTCGCTCCACGCGATCTTGCTTGGGCTGACCCAATACATCTTTCGCCCTATGAAGCTGAACTTGTTCTAAATAATTTTAACTCTCTTCAGTCATATCGTTTAGTGACGGATACAATTCAGCGGTTAAATGAATTCACCCGCTATTCGAGAACAAATGATGAGGTTTAGGAAAAATTTGAATAATTTACGATCGGCCGAGCTTTATAACGCCTCACTAACGTATGTTAAGAGAGACTAGCTTAAAGTTTGAATTTTTTGAAACTAAAAGCTTTTTATATATATAATTTATAAACTTGTTTTTCATTTATTTACTAGCTTTAGTTTAGCTTTAATTTTGTTTTGTAGATTTCCTAACAGTAGAGTAGCGTATTTTACCAACACACTAACCCATTTAAGTTGTAACTTGTCAGTTTGTTGTAATGGTTCACTAAGTGAGCACAAATTTCATTACAATATTAATACAAAAAATATTAAATATTTCAAATTTCATAAAGACAGCTATTTAGAAATTAAAAAGCGCATCACTTCTTTTATTTGGTATAACCAAAAAAGAATTTAGTGTTTTTCGAGTATGGACTGCAATAGATTTTATGTTTATTCTAGTTAAAAGGGATGAGTATTTAATTTATTAAGAGTTAAGGGTTCTTACTATAGAATACAATCTGAAGTAAGGACTCTTATGAGTCCAAAAACGTGCTGTCACCCCCACGCGGTGGACCCCGGTAACCTTGGATGATACAAAGGCCAATATGGGCTCTGGTATAGTCAGATTTGCGTCTGTGGTCATGTCTCACGACAAATCTGAGTATACTAGAACCGATCTGAGTATACTATGCCGAGGGCTGCATGGCTTAGGAGATGCTTAGTCGCAAGTATGCGGACTCTGGTTAAGTGGTGACAACCAGTTTTATTAGCTTGGTACGGCGGAGCAATGCCAAGAGCGACGTGTCTCTCCAGCCGACACCCAACGGGGCTCACCTCAACAGAGGTGAAGTTGGCTTAAGTACGACCCGTGATCCCCAGGAGCAAGGTCAGTGGAGTCAATGACTCCGGTAGGCCCAACGATACTGAGAAGGTCTTGGGGGGAAGAAGGAAAAGCATGAAGGAGCCCCTCACCCTTTTCATGATGGAACCAGAAGAAGATGAGACGTAACGTTGGATATTACGTCAAACGTCGGTGCAATCTCCGATGGCGGTAAAGCAGAGGATATAACGGTAACAACTAAGGCTACGGATAAAGGTAATTCTTTGATTTTCAATAATATAAACAACGAAACTTCTTTCCAAATCGTTAGGCTAAGGCTTAGCGCCAAGGAGAAGAAGTTACTCAGGCAATGGAGGCAGGAGGGGAAGTCGAAGGAAACGATCAACGCTCTTCTCGAACAGAGAAGAGAGTTGTTCCAACCTCAGGCAACCCCCCCCCCCCCCTAAGACCGGAGTCACAAAGAAGGATACCAGCAATACGCTGGTATCAAAAAAAATCCAAAGCGGGACCAACCTGGAGGTGCTATCAAAAGACAGTGAAACGCCCAAGATAGTACCAAAGGTTGTTCCAAAGCCTAGGAATGAGAGAGTTGTGACTGTCGTGCAAGACATGAATGCACCGAAGAGCGGTGGAAGCAATCCGGAAGTACTCTCCGATGGCGGTAAAATGCCTAGCATAGTACAAAAGGTTGCCCCATTGGGTCTGCGAGCTGCAGGATTTCCAAGCACGTCAGGAGAGAAAAGTGGTTGCAAGGCACAAACGCACCGGAGAGCGGTGAGAACAATCCGGCGGTACTCTCCGATGGCGTTAAAACGCCTAAATCAGTACCAAAGGTTGCCCCATCGGGTCTGGGAGTTGCGGGAGTACCAGGCACGTCAGGTAAGAAAAGTGGCGTGCAAGGCAAATATTGTCCAAAGGTCACTCACAAGCACAATTGATTGAAAGGGAAAACGGAACCATGTCGTTGACAATGGAAGAATCCCTAGATATCCTTATGACAAAGAACTTCCCTGAGGACGAACTAGATAGTGAGACTTAACAGGAAGAAATGACAAACACGAACCTAGATGATAGACCAGTAGATAATCTCGAACAAAAGATCTATATACTGATAACAGATAAAAAAGGTCACATGGGCACTGAATTCATTTGACTCGTACAAATCACCAGGGCCAGACAACCTTTACCCAACACAGATTCAGGAAGGCTTAGGTCTCCTGAAGAGGAAAATCAAAGCAATCTACAAAGGTTGCATTAGATTAAGTTATACGCCGCGGAGGTGGAAAGAATCGAAAGTAATCTTTCTACCTAAACCAAATGAAATAAGCTATAATAAAGCTAACACATATAGTCCAATAAGCCTAACGTCATTCCTCCTAAAGGGATTAGAAAAGATAATAGAGCTGGAAATAAGAAAACAGATTAATCCAAGACTATCGATAAACCAACACGCCTATATTAAAGGCAAATCTGTTGATACGGCCTTACATGAGGTCGTACAAATAATTGAAGAGGGTTTACCTTCAGCAAATGGAAGGTATCACTCGGTTGTTTTATCGACATAGAGGGAGCCTTCAATAATGTGAAACCAAAAACATAATCGATAACCTAAAAAGTAGAGGTTTCGATGAAATGCTCATTAAATGGACCAACGTAATGTTAAGAAACAGGGTAATAACATCAACCTATGGGTCAGCCACTAAAAGCAAAGTGGTATCAAGAGAGACTCCTCAAGGAGGAATACTATCGCCACTACTGTGGTTTATATTTATAGATGATCTACTACAAAAACTGGTAGTGGTGGAATATAAAGTAATATGTTATACAGATGATGTAGTCTCAGAGGTGAAACGGTTTATAAGAACCTGGGCTAAAACCCAGGCTAATGAACAATGGCTAAACTCCACCGGATCAACTCATACCAAGAGTTCCTGGGGAGGAACAAATAGCAAGAAAACGAAAAAGATCCTAAAATTAAAAAGGGAGGATCTTAGACTAATGACAGGGATAAGCACGGGCCACCTAATGCTCAGAGCCCATGCAGCAAAAATAGGTAGGGCAACTACGAGAATATGCAGAGGCTGCGGAAGAGAGGACGAGACAGTTCTCCACGTCCTATGCCAATGTGTAACCCTAGAAAACCTAAGACTGAGAACCTTAGGAGGAACGTTCTTGTATGACTTCAGCACAGTAAGAGAGTTAGACCAGGGAAAATTGATAAGCTTCATGAAGGGTATAAAATGGCTCAATGAGGCGCTGTTAATATTACGAGCGACTCTGAGAGCAGGGGTGCACAACGGGCCGCAAGACCTAAGTGTAAGGGAGACTCGCTTTCCCCCCCGTCTAAACAACTGGGTGGCACCTTTCATGAGAAAGACCCCGGGTTCGAATCCCAGTGAAAGTGAAAAAACTTTGGGTTCAAATTAATGGCTTAATTAATAATTAATAATTATATATCTTTAATAAAAAATACATAAATATAACAATATAATCAAATACAAAATGTAAACAAATAATTCAATTAAATAATATAACTCACTGATATAAAATACCATATTACTCAAATAAAAAATATTACAATATAAAAAAAAAATAGAACTGCATTTATTGAAAATCTAAAACATTTCTACATGTTATAAGGCGTAGTACTATCTCATGTTTAAAGTGGAATTCATTTGATTAGTTCTAATATATGAATACATATATCTCACCTGTTCCGACATGCACATATATAGTCAGGCTGTTTAGCCTATCACAGTGAACAGTTAGCACGTAGAAGTGCCAGCAAAAAAAAAAAAAAACAACAACATTTATTTTATTACAAAAATAAAGACCATAAGAACATTTTCATATTAGAAATATGAGAGTACGAAACACGTAAATTTAATTAAATATTTCTTCTCCTTCTTCTTCTATGGCGCTACAATCCGTTATTGAATCTTGGCCTTCTTAATTATCCTCTTCCAGTTCACTCGATCTTGGGCAGCAGTTATCCAATTTTACTATCGGAGCATTGATACAGCGTCTTACTCGACAGTATCAATCCATCGATTTATATACTTCTTTTTAGCATTATCCAGTTACATATATGATTATGGCAATTTTGGATGAATTTTATTTGAAGTTTATAAAAACATTAATAGTTAAAAAATTACACATTTTAATTTTATTCATAAATGTTTTTATTTACTTTATTTTGCTTTCAAAAAATTAAAAAAAAAAAAAATCAATTGATTCAATAATATTAAGCTACCAATTTTAGTGCCAAGTACGATTATCTAGTGTGGTTAAGAGACCAAAAAATATTTGACAGATAATTTTGTATTAGTGTGATTAATTTCGGACAATACTTGATACTATTCTGAGTTTTCCGGAAAAATATTAGTGTGACAAGCTAGTTTTTACTGCGAAGAACGATAGTTTCGGAAATGACCAAAATTTTTCAATTAACATTTTTATATAAGTATAATTATTTTAAACTTTTTATAATTTGAACAAAAACTAAATTGCTAGTTAAAAAACTGTAAAAAATAAAAAGACTAGTAGTTTTCCTTAAATTTCACTAAAATTATCTATTTTTACAAATACCAGAATTTTGTCTACGACATGCAGACTTCTTGAGTGCTAACACTCGATTCACTAAAGTCATTAATCGATTAAGACTAGCACTGAAGAAGTTTGTATGTCGTAGAATAATTAATTTCGGAAAATAAATAATTTTAGTGAAATGAAAAGGAAACTGCTCGCATATGCATCTTACTCAAATGCTCGATAATAGATTAAAATATATTCAATCAAAAACCACTGGAAAAAAATTGTTTTTCATATTAATTATGAAGATTTTTTCATATAAATTATTAGATATTTTATTTGGAAGGATATGAAATACTTTTTTTTTTAATTTCATAAAATTTTTTATACAGATTGTATTGTATTATTACAAGATTGTATTGTATTATTATATGTAAGCAAAGCTTACAATAGCTTTCAAGGCCCTGTTACGGAAACCTTTAAATGTATTTGGGAAAATAAATAATGTATTTTGAAAGCTTCGATTTATTTTTATACTCAATTTGTGATCAATTGTAGTAGTTTGCGGACAACCCACACAACTCCGAAGACCTTAAAGCTTATTTTTGAAATTATTAAAGATAGTAACTGGAAACGACTGTAGAAGCTTCAAGTTTGATACAAGAGTGTTTGTTCTTTACTATTTCCTGCGTGTACCCGAAATTTGGGTCCAATTGAAATGGTGGTTAAGGTATATCTCTTAGACCTCTCAAAATCTAAGATCTGATGACCGAAATAAATAAAAATAAATATAGAACCATCCAATTTAATAAAAATGTTAACTAGTAATGAAAGTACGGTGGGTATAGTATGTGGGCAAAATCGGACAATTCTTAAAAGACTAAGACTTTTAAAAGATAATATTATGTATTATATTTTACAAATTAAAAACCAAAATAGTTTTTTCATAATCTACAAAATTAATTTTTTTAATTTTTATTATATCAGGTATTTTATTAAATTATTACCATTGGTCAAATATCATTAACAAATTAGGTACGACTCTTAAATTTTGTTCAAAAGTACTTGTAGTGTATGTAAAATTTATTTTCATATTTTAATGAATTCTATAAAAAGTTCTTTTATTGCATGTTTAACCTTTTATAAGCTATTCTAATAGGTACATTCACTAGGAATTTATTTTATTTTAAATTTTAACAATTTGAATTATTTAATTTTGTGACGAAAAGGCATTCAAAGCATTAATTTTTTTAGTTTACATTAAAAACCATCAATTTATATAAATCATATATATGTATATTATCACAAATTAATATATCTTTTGAATATCTTTGAGTTTAATGAAAATTAGTGTCACAGATAACAGCAAAATGATGATTGTAATACTTATTTATAACAGATGTGCTCAATTCCTCATCAAAAATATTAAAGATGAAAATTAACCAATTCTAATCCCAATATTTCAATCTGTAATTAATCTTTTCCATTCCTGTAACCTGGATCAGGTCGTATTTGAAGCTAAAGTAAATAAGTTTCCTATAAATCTATAAATTAAATCAAACTAGAATTTTTCAAATTAAAAGTCTTAAACTATTAAAAATTAAATTATTTATAACATTAAAAAATAAGTAAATTAATTAAATTAAATTTTTAATTAATTATACTAAACCATTCAACAGAAAATGCAGTACAGCTAAAATTAATAATCCGGAAGAGAAGTAATTTATGCATGTGTGTAAAATATTATTGGATTGTAATTTTGTACATTTATGTCACGTTTTTTTGTTTTTTAATATTTTTAACTAGATAAATTAGTAAGAATTTTTAATATTGTTGAATAGATAAATTAATTAGAAAATGTTTTTATTATTATAAAATTAATTTTATTAGCTATGTCTTACGATCAAACTAATAAAAGCTTCTATGATTAATATGACTAATGGACTTGTAATTAAATTTAAACTAAATAGATGTAGCATATTTCTAAACGGTTTCTTAACTTGTTTTTAAAAAATTTATTTTCAATTAACATAATAAATTTTTTTAATCTGATTAAACCAAAAAATGTTTAAAAAATCAAATTTTAAGGCCATCTGTACACGAAATAAAAAAAAATAAAAAAATTGGATATTTTTTGTGGTATAAAGAATTTTAACTTAACATCTTAAAAGGCTCCTGGAAGTTCTTCATTTTTTATACTCACAAATACTTAGCGAATTCTTACATTAAGCTTGAATTCTAAATAGTTTTTAGTCTACTGTTTGAAAAATATTCCCAAATTGTTTGAAAAAATAATTTGCTCCTACTTCGTTGACTATTGTCAACAATTTATACCACCAGAACTGCATGACTTTTAAAAGGGTAGTTCTACGGTTACCAATCTAACCGAATTTATTTCTGATTCATTAAAAACCACTGAAGCCAAAAAACAAGTGGACTTGGTTTTTACTGATAACAGTAAGACCTTTGACCTAATCCCCTATAAAATTATCATTGAAAAGCATAAAGCAATAGGATTTTCAAGTCATAGCCTAAATTGGCATCTTATCTGTTATATAGGTTTCACCAAGTCCTTTTTAATCTTCAATTTATGTGAATTACGTAAGTAAATCCGAAGTCCCAAAGTTTATTAGTGTTGGCAAATAACAATTTTTTTTTTTTTTGCGAGGGAATGAAACACTCGAAAGCCACCCATTGAAACTATGCGGTATTTTGTTGAGTAGTGTGCGACTTTAACGAACCAAAACCACACCCTTTTTGAAGCAAACTTTAGGAAGGAACCTGTGATACAAAATTACAGTTTCGTTACAGGAATGGGATATGAAAGGATTTTAGGATTGTTGTAGGTTATTTGGAAATATAGGATCATGCTGAAATTTGGAGGGATATTTAGGAGAAATTTGTTAATATTCTTATTAAATTTAATTAAGTCGTACAAATACGAATTATCAACTTTAGGAAACACATTGGGCGGAATGTAATTCCATAATCTTGACATGCGCATAACAAACGAATTTCCATAAGCCGTGTTTCGCCATCTTAACAATTCGACGCAGTAGGGATGAGCATCTGTTTCACGTTGGAAAACTTTAAGTGGAGGCATTAATTGTTTTATCTACTTAAAACAGGTGTTCGTCCTTACACTAGGTATCCATAAAACAGGGTAAGTGACCAAACTGTGCGTCGATGGCTAAGTGAAGTGTGAGGTAACACTGGAATCATTTATAAGACGAATAGGTCTGTTTTGCACTTTAACGAGAGATCCCAGCGACAATTGGGTTGCACAAGCCAAACATCTAGCTTGCTCAAAAAACCCAAACATCTAGCTTGCTCAAATATCAAATATGATACGATTAAATATAAAAGATCAAAGAACTAAGACCTACAAAAAGAACGGATTGTGATTTGAGACTGATCCTTGATAGCAAGTTGGATTTCAAGAATAAATAATTGAAATAAGAATTTTTAAATATACTATTTTATTTAAATAGTTAGTAAATAGCTTACAACTAGCACGACTATCTAAGGCCTTCGACTATATTAATTTTATAAGTAAAATTATTTATGTTGTTTATATATATTTTATATTGTACTATATATGTATATTTTATGACCCTTAAGGGAATCGAACCAGCACGGTTCAGTTAAGAATAATGCTTACCCACTTTACTTCGTAGGCCTTATATATATTGAGAATCCTTCCAAAAAAAACAAGTGCCAAAGCATCAGAAAGTTAATTTTTGGTCAGAGTTACATGCTAAAATTCCTTTAACTAATTTTAACAGTTATCATATTTCAGAAACCGTGTTATTTAGGACAGAATATTAAAAATATAAACATAGTTTTCAAAACTTACCTAATTTGGTACTACTCATAATCATTTGGGCAAAACTCCATCTAACACCACTTGCCATCGATGCAAATAATAAAAACGAAAATCCAAAAATATCAAAACTAGTTGATTTATATGTAAACATTAATAATCCACCAGCTATCATTGCTACGATAACAAGAAGTGTTGATGCCTAGAAAAGAAATGTCTTTAATTTTAACTGCTTTACAGTGAAATATAACTAGCAGTACAAATTTTTCTAATCCAAGTAAAATTGCAAAAAAAAGTATAAAAATTATCGTGGTTGACTTAGTCATAGTGTACAATGAAATAGTGACTAAACCTAAGCCCCAATTCGAGAAACCAATGTCTATTCCAGAAGCCAAACCAGCTGGAGCTAACATTTTGGCTGAGGTGAATATATGTACATTAGGTACTTTTCTATAGTTAAATTGTTTTGAAATATATCTGACTATTGTGGCCAATAAAAACTTTGATATTAAGTGATACATTACTATTGTCAATGGATACTCCGCCGTCTAAAAAAAAAACAATATAACACATAGTCAAAAATATTTATTTAATTTACTCACCTTTAGCACCCATTTTTGATAAAATGTAAGACATATTGATAGACTCAAATAAAGAGTTATTAATAGAAGAGATGGTATGAATAAAAACGACTTATTTTCACATTGTGGTAAAGATCTCACTGTGCTGGGGATTTCTTTTTCATAAATATCAGGGATTCCAACCGCCTTTGTTTTAATTTCTTTATATGGATTATCGCCCATTAGAACTAAACTAATTAAAATATAAACTTATTACAAATATGTACTACCTATTAAAATAAAATGCGATAGCATTTAATATATAAAAACTGTTTTGCTTTAGTGGATGCAAAATGTAGCACAGAATTTTGATAGCCCCCTATATAATAACCGTATGACAGCATTCAAATTTACATTATGCTTCCCATACACGATGGACCGGGTTTTCAACTTAGTGCGCGGAATCGGAAAATTAAATCGTGTATGGGCAAGTTTAAAGACAATTTTGAAGGTTGAAAAGTTGGATGCAAGAAAATTGAAAAATTTTTAGTCTTTGGTTTACATTTGAGTTGTATCGTGTATGGGTAAGTTGAACAACTTAAATGTCATTTTGCTTTCTTTATTTTCATTGTTTTCATTTTTTGACACCAAACAACGTTGGGATATTCCGATTTGATAAATAAGAAAACTGTAATGTATAAAATTACAAATAATTAAGTAAATAATTTGAAATAATTATAAAATTAAGTTAGAAAAATGTTTTAAGATATAAAAAAATATTATATATCATAATTTTAAAAGAAAAAATTTAAATAGGAAGGATTATATATTTAAATAAAACTGTTAAAAATTCAAATTTGAAATTATCAGATTCTTTTGACATTTAACATATTTTACAAAACAAAAAAACAAAATCAAAAGATGGTTCGATGGTACGTTGGATAGTGTAGGAAAAGGTTTTTAAAAATGTCCGCGGACCAAGTATAAAAAAAACCGGTCTATCATGTATAGAATGCATTATTTCTTCCAAGCTTTCTTGGACATCGACAATATTTAAATAAATTAGTATTTAGTACATATTGGTCGTAAAAATAGCATCTAACGCTACCACAAAAGTGCAGCGCGCGATAAAATTTTCCACTGAACAATTATTTTATTAATCAGCTTTACAGTATTGCTAGATTAATTTTCAACCAAAAAATGTTTGTGTTTATATTTAAAGGTAAAAAGGGTTTGTTCACAAGATTTTCTGAGATATTTTAGGTGTGAAGCATTTCTTCTAAAATAATTCATATTTCAAAACTATTTATTTTAATGTTAAAAAAATTATATTTATTAACTTTTTATTAACTTTACCAATTGAAAATAATCAAATAAGAAATATAATACTTTGAAACTTACATTCAATAATTTCAAAGAATATATATATATAGTAAAATAAATATATATATTTGGATTTCATCATATATTAGCGTCATATGTTCTGATTCTACTTAAATACCATCATCTACCTTTAATTTATTTTTGTTTAAAAATGTTTCATCAACATTTACATATATAATAAGAAGTACATTACATACTCCCATAACAAGTCCTTCCCTAAAAATTAAGTAAAAAGAATTTTCTATTAATATTCTAAATAAATAATTTTATAGAAATTATATATTAGAAATGAGACATAATTTTTGAGCCTTGTTTAACGAACAGTCTATTTTTTGTTTTTTTATGAAATTAGACGTACTTTAATTCTGATTAATTTAAATATCAGCGAAGAATTTGTTCTATATACAGCATTATTAGTCATTTCATTACATAGTAATACCTTACATTTCATTTGTTATTTACCTTATTATAAATGGTATTTTTCTTCTCTAAATTTTTTTATAACTTTTTAACTTTATAAAACTAATTAACTTTATCATTATTTTTATAAAGATATTAAAACTTTATTATACCTTAAAATATGAATCTTTCTATTATAAGTTTCAAAATAATATTAAAAAGACACGATTTGAAAAAACTGTCATTTTTATTTTAGTTACGTTTTACGTCAAAAAATTGAATTGTAAATAGATAACTTAAAATAAACTAAACATTTTGACTATTAGTAAAATCTTAAACAAACGTCAAAATGTATTTTATTTTGCTCGATGTAATCCACTAAACATTTGGAGCGCGCTCTGACCGCGTTCATAATCTGCTCAGATTAAAAAAAAAACTCCAAATGACGGCAAAAAACAACTGGAAAAAAAATTTTTTATTTCTAATTGAACTAACCGTGCTTTTATGTTTGTTTTTGTTTTTTGGGTAAAATTTCTGTTTTTATCAATTTTCTATTCAAGTTGAAGCTATGAAATAATTTTCCAAATTTTCCAATTTTTAAATTAAAATAATATTTGAAATTTTTTTGTAACATATTAAAATTTCACATTTCTACACGAAATTTTTAGTATGTTTCAGCAAAATATATTGAATAATTTTTTTAGAATTTCGAATCAACGACAATCGAATAGACATTTTTCGAAAATTGGTGATAAGAACGTATTAATTAAGAAGTACAGTTTTAAACAGAAAACTCTTGCCTAGCATAAAATTTAGTTTAATGTATAGAGAGGTATTTTATTTTATAAAGGTACTTATAAACCTTTACTTTTTAAAAATATTTTATTATTTTTTCCTACTAAAATTAAATTTTTATGAATAAAAGTTTTACATTTTAATAATTTATTTTCTAGATAATACAAAGGTACTTGGAATTTTCTAAAACATTTTACTTGTTATACCAAGCCCACCTTAATACTAATATTTATAGTTATTATTACGGTGGCCTTGATTATACCGTATGTAATATAAATTATCTAAGCATGGTGGACTTTTCGAATACTTAAATTAATTGTCCTACTCCTATATCAAATCCATAGAATTACTAGTACTAGAATGGCAATAGAGAAAAAATTTTCAGACAAATTTCAAAATTTGGTACGTGTACCGTTTGTATGTATTTACTAGTTTCTCCGCGATTCATTTCGTTTTGAAAGTGAAATATAAAAGAAACTTTTAAGTACATACTTCAAAGTTAAAGTAAATTAAAACAAATTAGAAAATATTATATTCAAAAAATATTGTGTGAGCACAACAACCTCTTTGAAGTTTTTTAAAAAACATTAAATTAAATAAAGATAGGTAATTACATAAAGGATAAATAAAGATTAAGATGAGAAGAACTGTGGCTTAAACAATTTTTTTTATTTCTTGAGGTTTTACAAATTTCAGCCGTTTTTTTTTTAATTTTAAAGGTATTTTCCTTTTGTTTCTGCTTTCCATTTTTCATTATTATTAAGTGACCGTTCTGTGAATTTACCAAAATATTGTCTATTTTTGAATAGAATCAATTTGAAAATCAGCTAAAATTTTTAAATAATAAGTAAAATTTTTATTGAATATAAAAAGGGTAAAGAAAAAACCTTTTAATTCTTTATTCGGAAACGTTAAGTTATTTGAAACAGAAATCAAAACCCTCCTTACGGTTAACATAAATGTAGATTTCATATTTGCAAAAGGTTCGTTCTTATTTAAAAATGGCTAACAATGTTTATATATTCACAAGACTATAAATACTTTTTGTTTTGTTCAAAAAATTATGATTTGTTTTTGATTTACTTATTTTCATTTCCACGATGAATAAATACCTTAAGATAAATCAAAATAGATATGTAAGTTAATTAAAATTAAACTAAAAATATATTTGTTGGAGATTCTATTATTTTTAAAAATAATTGACTGCAATTTCTTCTAATATCATTCAAATTTTTTTCTTGATGTTTTGTTCAATTATATATTTAATATTAAAAAGTAAATATTTAAAATAAAAGTAAATTAAATCAAATAGTAAATATCTTTATTCGAAATAACTTACAATATACAAACTGCCCAATCCAAATGTATTTCTATGAAATATGTAAACAAAAAAACTAATGAGAAACTGCCTAATAAACATTCTCATTTACTCAAATTTAAGCAATGACAGATGAAGTAGCCGTACCATTTGTATACGCATACGAAATTGCATATGTTTTTTTTTGTCTGAATACCTCAGGATAGGAAATCACATTAGAAGAAAAGAGTCGGGAAAATTCTTTTGCCATTCTAGTACTAGTAATTCTATGTTCAAATCATTATAAATTTTTGAATACTCTCTTCAAATGTCATGTTCGACACTGACACAGAGATTTGAATTTTCTCATAATTGGCGGGGCATAATTACAAAAGTTTATTCCTTTTATAATAATACTTGAAAAGCCTATCGTTTTATCTTTTATCTAAAGGCGTTTTTTCTTGGAAATCTGAGCACAGAACCGTCAAAATAAAAGTTTTATTTAGCTCTGAGCGCTCAGAGCAATGATTCGTGTTTTTTTTTTAAATCAGTGCGAACTCAAACGTGCACCACACGCTTACTGGAAATATATCGAGCACGGCTGAGGAAAATTAAATACAAAGACATTTGATGAACCCACACAAACTTACTATAAATGCCAAAAATAGTAAATATATGCTAGTTGGCTCAAAACACATAGTCTGAATATAAGGATTTTTAGCGATACCTACGTTGGAAAAAGTGTCCAAAAACAAATACTTGAGTATATGGATAGATAAAAATCTAAAATTGAGCACACACATGAAAACACAGAGCAGAAAATTGTCATCGACTGTAAATCTTAAGCTGCTTTTAATAAATAACTTAATGCAAGTTAAGCTAATAACACAATCTATACTCAAGCAAAGAAAGGAAATTCATAATGTCAACACCAGAACAAAAATCCATTAAATATACAAAAAATACATAAAATTAGAACATATCAATTTGGATCTTCAACTACAGTATATATGGGTACAAAACTGTTCAATAATCTTGATGTCAGCCTAAAACATGAAAGTTCTCTGTATTTAAAACAAATTTTAACTAAATCATTCATTAATAATTATAACAAAAATAAATATCAGAATTTGGATAATTAATTGAACAATAACAAAATATGAATTTGAATAATTATCAACGAGTTCACATTATCACGCAATCGAAAGTGTAGATGGTTTAAAAATACGCATGCAATTTTGATTTTGGTCTTCTGTTTTGTGTTTGGAAAGAAAACAAAATTAATTAAATTTTTTTTTTCTTGAACTTAAATTTAACCAAAATTTAATTTAATAAAACATTATTGTTGGAAAATATAAGTTTATAAAATACGAGTATAAATTCAAATATGATTAAAATATTGCTGTGTTTTTGTTTAAAAAGTTTGTTTTTCTAATAAACTTTATTCACTACTTTTATTTATAATTTTAAATACTTAATTTTTTGAAATTAAGTTTTATTACAAATTCAATTAATACTATAAACCAAAACAAAAGAATAAATTAACTTAAACACATTTATAAAAAATAATAATCAACAAGTCGATGTCTGGCTGTGGCAGCCATTTATTCAGAGATTTTGTTTCAGAACCTTGGATGCGAACATTATTTTTTTTTTATTGTTAAATTTTTGTTTATTTTTTTAATTTTTTTTTCTCTTTAAATAATTCAAATATTTATTTTACATTTTTTTTTTTAAAAATGAATAATTCACAAAAAATTTAATCGCTGTTTGGTTAGATTTTACCATAAAGTAACTATATACATAGAGTATTCACGTAGAACAAAAAAGTTAGACAAGTTTTTCTATTTCCTAAAATCAACTTTATCGTATTTTAGTTTATTTTTATTTTAATTTTTAGTTTTTTTTTTCTTTGTATGTCAATCGATGTGTTTACATTTGGATATGTTTTTTCTCTTTTTTGTTTTTTTTTTGTATGTATATCATATCAATCGCTGTATCATGTATGTACGCAGTTTTGTGAATATTTTGATTATAAAATAAAAAAATATTGATAGAAAAAGAATAATGAAATTTCTTTTTTTTGCTTTATATTTTTTTACTTGCATTATTCCAAATCTTTCGAATCGTTAGAAAATAATTCCATAAATTGTCTTCTAATGTACGTACGAATTTTCGTTAGTTTAAAATAGGTATGTAAAATTTTTTTATAATTTTTAGGTTTTTAACTACCTATTAAAAAAACATAATTAAAAATTTTTGTTTATCTTATTCAAAATTTCTTTTTTTATTTTATTATTTAATTTAGAATTCTAAAAGGGAAAAACCTGGGTAAAATATATTATGGAAAAGTATATAAATAAGCTTTCAAAATTCATATTCCATTTGGCATAAAAAACCCTTTAAGATTGTAAAATATACATATGTATGAATTTTGCGATGTCTTTTGTTCTGCCGGAACCATAATCAGAAAAACCACTAATTTCATCCAGTGCACTATTATAGTATAGCCTTCTAATGGCTATTTCATCGAACACCAATACAGCCAACCTTGCAATTAAATCTTTTTCTGAGAATATAATGCCTAACTCATTTATTTTTTTGCCGTTAAAACCTATATTTAAATGTTTGATGGAGATCCATCCATTATGGGAACTAAAATGGGGCAAATTAAGCTTTACTTCATTCCTCAAAAATTTATAACCCTTTTGGTGAATGAAAATGAATATTTATTGCTACGTTTTTTTCATCTTCGGACCATTTACTAACACTTTTAAAATTCATTTTTAAAATTTGTTTGGCTTCAATACGCAAGTGAAACTGCCTATTAGTAATGCTACATAAATACAAATCCTGTTTTTTTAATTTTTGCCTTAACTTTTTATTTTGATTTTTTCAGTAAATAATGTTTTTTTTTTTAAATTAAATTTTGTTTTTTAAAGAAAGCTAAAATTTTAAGAACTGTCGCATATGTTTTTAAATAAAAATCTGCACTCCAAAAATTTCAAACAATGCCTGCAAAACAAACTTTTTTCATCTGACGAGACAGTTTAAAAATTTTCAAAAAGTACATTCAAATTTCTTACATTTTTGTTAGAATAGCATTTAGTGCTTGAATAAAAAAAAAAACAACAATAAAAATTTTAAATAAAATTTTTTTAAAAGAAATCGTCCAACTTGATAAGGAAATATAAACAATTGTACATACATCGATTGACAAACAAACAAAATAAAAAGAAAAATAAAAATAAAGCAAAGAAATAATCTCAATTTGATTTTACTATGTATACCAAAAATACGGTCATCTTTTTACGATAATGCGGTAATTTTAAATATCGTATTATGGTGATTTCAAATACCGTATTGGGGAGATTTCAAATCAACAAAATTGACTAACATTTATGGTTCTAGATGAATACTCTATGTATATGATTTCTTTATGATATTACATTATTAATTTTTTTTTTCTTAACTTTTCTTAACTTTACATTTTAAAACGCGAACGGTCGTTTTTTAATTAAAGGTAGAAAGTAATTAAAAAAAATTAAATAAAAAAAAAAAATTACTTTTTTATGTTCTTATTAGTAGTTATTCATTACACTAATAGGTATGGCTGACTGTAATAAATGTCGGACCAAAATAAGAGGTGAATCGGGTATTAGATGTGTCGCAAAAGTGTGTGGCAAAATTTTTCATTGCAGCGTAAAATGCTGGGGGCTAGAAGAGTCGGCAAGAAATTGAACATTCAATTTATTTGTGACGATTGTATTCAATACATTCAAAATGTCGATTCTATTTTAGAAAATATTAATCTCGCGGTTACAAAAAACTATGATTACTTAGGACAATATACACAAGAATTTGAAAGTGCGCTTAAAAAAATGAACCGAACCAGAAACAATTGCAGCTTTTGAGAGCTATAGAAGATTGTTATGCCGAGCGGTTAGATAATATAAAAAGTGTTCAATAAAAAACAATTGGGAAAAGTTTTTAATCACATCGAGCTCCAACTATTTAACAACAATATATCAACTATTTTAAACAGATAACGAAAATTTTTGTGCAAAAATGAATGATACATTATTATCATTTAAAGGGGAAAGTGAAAAACTGAATGTGGCTTTAAATAATCAAACAGAAAAGTTGAATAATTCGATTCAAAATTCAGTAAAAAAAAAATGATGAAGTATGCAATAATTTAAAAAATATTGTAAATAAAAAAAATGAGAATGTGGGTCAATCGGTGTTATATGCCGATATTATAAAAACAAAAAATAGCATTTTAAATGCAATTCCTATGATAAAAAAAATCTGTCTTCACCCTAAAAATAAACAAAAACCTGAAATAACAAAAAAAGGCTGAAATACGAATGTTGATTCAAAAAACTTAAAGATCAAAAATTTTGAAAGTAGAAATAATGGAATTATTGTAATTGAAACGGACACAAAGGAAAATCGCGATATAATTAAGAGTGAACTAGAAAATAAAATGAAAAACAAGTATGATATTAAAATCCCGGTTGAAATTAAAGATTAAGAAGTAGAATAGCTTTTTGGAAATGAGTGAATTAAAATTAGTAAAATTAAATACGGTAAAAAAATATAACAGAGAAATGCAAAACGTCATTATTGAAATGGATAAGGAACCTTTTTTTAAAATTTTAAATGGTAAAAAATTCTGTATAGGTTCGGAAAGATGCAAAGTTTTCGATGCCGATTTCGATAAATTCCACTATATAAAGATTTATTAATATTAATTTAAGTCCGTCCGTAGGCACGATAACTCAAAAAATAATGGAGCTATCTTGATGAAATTTTAACTGCAGGTTACTAGGACTGAAAGTACGGCGGGAATTTCATATGGGCGAAATCGGCCCATGGGTTCGGATCCTGGACCTTTTAATCGATCGAAGGGCTAACGAACATATATAAAAAATCTCGATAACTCAACAACTAATGACGCTATCTTCATCAAATTTGTGGTGTAGGTTACTAGTAATGAAACAACTGCGGGGATTGCGTAAGTTCGGGATTGGACCGTGGGTTCGGAACCTAGAACTTTTTGATCGAATTTAAGCCAAACGAGCATAATTCCGAAACCAATGAAGATAGCACCTCCCAATTTGGTATCAGGATGTCCCTTCCTATTTCCTTAGTGTCTTTAAAATTTGGGCCCCATTAGGGCAGTGGGTGGGGGACCAGCCACACATTTCCGAAGACCTTAAAGCATATACTTAAAATTAATAAAGATAGCAACTTGAAAAAATGTAGAAGCTTCAAATTTGGCACAAGGGCGTTCTTTACTATCTCTTGCGTGTCCCACTAATTTGATATTAATTAAAGTGGTGGTTCAGTACCCCTCTTACACCTCCCAAGTTTTAAAAGCTTATAATCGAAATAACTAAAAATAGTAACTTAAAATTAAGATAGAACGTTCAAATTGCGGATAAGGGTTAACTAGTACTTAAAGTACAGCGCGGACTACATAAGGGCGAAATCAGCCCAAGGGTTCAGATTCTGGACCTTTTAATCGGTTTCAGGGCTAACGAACATATATAAAAAATCACGATAACTCAACAACTAATGACGCTATCTTCATGAAATTTGAGCTGTAGGTTATTGGTAATGAGACTACGGCGGCGATTGCGTACGGTGAGGATTGCGCAATGGATTCGGAACTTAGAACTTTTTGATCGAATTGAGGCCAAACTATCATAATTCCGAAACCAATGAAGATTTATACATATTTCGACAAGATTTGTACTCATTCCATGTGTCTATATTTTTTACATTTGTCTTAGTTCATGGTTGTACCATCTATTACCATTTTCTCTTAAAATAATTGTTTTTTTCACACTCTGCAGTGTATCATCTAATTCGTTTGTGAATTTTACACAACAATCATTTAATGAGCTTATAGTTATGAAATCTAAAAATCATCTTCGGTTTAATGATATTATCATTTCTTCTTTCTTATATTTCAAATATGTTATTTTTTTATTATTATTCCTATGTTGGTCTTGTTTTAATTTTATACAAATCGTTTCATGATCTGATATCATAAACTTTGGCTTAACATTTACTTGAAAATCAGCTATGTGATCAGTTAGTAAATAATCAAAAAGAAATAATCAAATTGAGATCTAATTGTTCTTCTAGTGGGTTCATCTACGTGTTGTTTAAGACTATAATCCAAAATAAATTCTCGGTTTCGTTTTTCATTCGTATCATTATTAAGTAAGTTTATATTAAAATCACCAGCCATAATTAAATTATTTGAACTATTACAGTATATATCACACCATTCACCATTAATTTCAAAAACCTGCTCACTGTACATTGCCTACTTCTATATATACATGCTATTATCCAATTTTCTTCATTAAAACAAGCATTGATAGATAACATCCATACATTTTCACAGTATAAACTGCATATCATTTTACTTTTTAATTCTATTTTTTTAAATTAATTTAAGGGCTACCTGTATGCTTAGAATAGGCAAGTATTATTTCAGATTGTTCAATATCAGTTGTAATATGTGTTTCGCTTAGACATGCAAAACTAAATTTATTCAAATATATAAGATTTTCGAATTCATTGTAATTAGTTGTTAATCCTTGTATATTTAAGTATGCTCCACTAAAATTGTTTTCTCTTCTATAATTGTTTATAAAAAATTTCTTTTTTTATTAATTTAAATTTTTCTTCTCGAAACTTCACATTTTCTATCACTACAACCATGTTTTTCATTTAGACCAAGTTTATATTTTTCATTTGCTCTTAAACAATTTACACGACCTTCTTCTTCTTCTTCTGTACATCCTTTTGCAAGATGCTCACCGCCAGATTTAAAACATTTATTATTCTCTTGAAGGCACTTATCTTTCTTATGCCCATATCCCAAACATTTGTAGTATTTAATTATATTAAAGTTTTCATCCAATTATAATTCTTCCATTCTTTAGTGTTTAATTATAATCTTCTACACACATTTCTATTATTGCATTAAATTTATTCATTTTTTTTTTTGTTTCACATATTCTAATACAATTTATTTCTTCTTCTTTAATCCAAATATGCTGCCTTTTTAATTATTTATAATAGTTTCCTTTTCATAGTTTTCAGACATTCCACTTATTATTATTTTGGGTTTAATTTCTTTTGGTATAAAAGCTTCGTATTCATCTCCTAACATCTTCTCTACATTATCCTTTATTTTTTCAACCGAGTTAGTATCTTTACAATAAATAGCAATTGTTCCACCAGTTTGCACATCCACTTTGTTTATCGCCAAGTTTTCCGGACAAGTATTATTTTTTACTTTGACAAATATTATTATTATCATGATTTAGGTTAGGAGGCATATCGACAATAAATATAGAGAGCATCTGCAAAAAATGAGAGAAAATTGGAAAAATTATATGATTATAATTTAAATTTATAAAAATTTATAATGATGTATAAAAAATGTCATAATCTAAACATAGTGCATTTTAATGCAAGAAGTCTAAGAAAAAACATGCTTGAAATTGAATTATTTGTAAAAAATAGAAAATGTATTGATGTCATTATGATTGGTGAAACTTGGTTATACTCAGCGGAGGAGAAATTTTTTAATATTCCAGGGTACTCAGCTTATTTTAATTCGAGTAATATATCAAGAGGAGGTGGAACTGCAATTTACGTCAAACAGATTTTAGAGTATAAAGTCGTGGAAGTGTTTGACCATATGTTATAAAAAAAAAGTGAGAATAATAATGATGTGCAATAAACATCTAGATTCAATCTTTCATAGATATAAAAATATTATTGTGATGGGTGATTGTAATATTGACTAATTTGTTTATGCAGAGCTCACTAGATCCTATAAATCAATGTTAGAATCTACTGGAATCATTATTAAAAATAAGTTAAGTAAAGAATATGCGACTAAAATAATTGAAAATTATTCAACGATCATTGATTGATTCTTTCAGATTGTGAAATCGTGTTGACCTTGAAAACTTTGATTTTGATATCAAGTTACATGATATTGTAAATTTAGATCATAAAGCTGTACTCGTTAATACAAATAAAGTTGTAAAAAAAATGGAACTTATTTTCAAAAAGGATATTTTTATCATGTTAGATAATGTTAGAAACCTTCTTATGACAAATAGTGATGTGTCGATGATCTCATTGATTTATTATCCAATAAAAAAGCAAATAAAAGTCAGAAAAGGTAACTCGTAGATGACAACTAATTTGTTAAATATGACAAAAAAGAGAAATAAATTGTTTAAATAGTTTAAAAAAATCCCCAAAGCCTTGAAATTCGAGCAAGATTCAAAAGCGCATAAAATAAGGTAACTCATGATATAAAGCAAAACAAAGCAAAACAGAATTATGTCAATAATAGAATACAATTGGCGGGGTCTGACCAAAGAAAAATGTGGAATTTACTTAACAATTATATCTTAAAAAATTCATGTGAATCGAATAAATTCATAAAGGAAATAAATAGAACTGGCCTTAGAATATCTGATAGTTTTGAAATTGCAAACTGCTTCAATAAGCACTTCAGTGCAAATGGAAACAAATTAGCGTACAAAATTATTGATAACGAAGAGTATAAAATAAAAAAGTAAAGAAACAGTCAGTCGGTGCAACCGACTTAGAAATACCCTACACCTATTTGGTTCAAATTAAATGAGATATCCATAAGTCATTTTAACACCATAAAAGCTGTCATTAATTTGATCGTAAGACATAGCTACACAAATTAACTTAAAATACTAAAAACTAATAATACTAAAAACATTTTCCAATAACCCTATCTATTAAAAAATATTACAAATTCTTACTAATTTATCTATTTAAAAATATTAAAAAATAAAAAAACTTGAAATTAATGAAAATATATTTATTCTAATTCAATTACAAAAGTGAAAAAATTTGAATTAATAAATTTTGTGATAAAAATTTAATATATTTAATAATTAAAATTTTTCAAAATTGCAATTATTATATATTGCTAGTTTATGTACCTATCAAAAAGCTTATAAACGCAAAATATGAAATAAATGTATTTCTAAAATATAATTACAAATTTAGAACTTTTCATATAATTCATTTAAATATAACCATAAATTTTACACAAATGCAGCAAGTACCTTTGAATATAGCTTAAGTATTGTACACAATGTCTTAATTATATATCACCAATGGTAATAATTCAATAAAATATATAATATAATAAAAATTAAATAAAAGGAATTTAATCGTTTATTAAAAAATATTTTGTTTTTAATTTATAAAATATTATACAAAATATGTTTTATGATAAAATTCTTAGCCTTTCGTTAAGTGTTAAATAAAAACGGAAATAGGAAAGAACCCTCGTGTATCAAATTTAAAGTTTTTATCTTCATGAATCTCGAAGATAAGCTTTTTAATTTTGGGATATCTTAGGAGGCACCTGAACCACCGCTACAATTAAGTCTAAATTTCGGGGACACATAGGAAATAGGAAATATATTCTTTGGCTTCGAAATTATACTCGTTTGGCCTCAGATCGATCACAAGCTTTTAGAATCCGAACTCATTGTCCTAACTCGATCAGAAGCAATTCCCATGGTACTTTCATTATTCGTAACCTGGGCAATGAACTCTTAAATGCTATTAAGTTAGCATCTTGTGAATACCACTCATCCAACAGTCCAACATACTGGCCAACAGATTCCAATAAAATACCAGATGTGCTTGATTTTTATATAACGAAAGGTATAACGTCAAGTTATATTAAAGTAGAAGGAATGGCAGATTTGTCATCAGATCATACTCCAGTTTTAATGGATATAAGCTCAAAAGTCATCAAAAAGCAGAGGAAACAAACTTTGACTAATAAGCACACTGATTGGGGTCTATTTAGAGACAATCTGGAAAAATTAGTAATCTCAAAATAAGAATCAAAACAATTGATGATTTGGAATCACAGGCACAGAGATTTATTAACAACATACAAGATGCTGCCTAAAGTGCAACTCCTGTTCCTGTAGAAACTGCTGCGAAAAGAATTTGTTATCCTCCTAAAATAAGGGAACTAATCAAGGAGAGACGTCGAAAGAGAAGAGTTTGGCATAGATCCAGACATCCTGCTGAAAAAACAATATTTAATAGCACCAGTAACAAATTAAATAGATTAATCAAAAATTATAAGCAAAGTGATATTGATAATTTTCTTGTAAATCTAAGTCTTAAAGCTGATAAAAATTACTCTTTATGGAAAGCAACACGATGTTTTAAAAGACCGGATACGCATGTACCACCTATAAAAACTAGAGATCTGCACAAATATATTGCTTTATTAAAATTATCGAATATATTCAAATACTGTAATAAATTAATTTAAGGGCTACCTGTATGCTTAGAATAGGCAAGTATTATTTCAGATTGTTCAATATCAGTTGTAATATGTGTTTCGCTTAGACATGCAAAACTAAATTTATTCAGATATATAAGATTTTCGAATTCATTGTAATTAGTTGTTAATCCTTGTATATTTAAGTATGCTCCACTAAAATTGTTTTCTCTTCTATAATTGTTTATAAAAAATTTCTTTTTTTATTAATTTAAATTTTTCTTCTCGAAACTTCACATTTTCTATCACTACAACCATGTTTTTCATTTAGACCAAGTTTATATTTTTCATTTGCTCTTAAACAATTTACACGACCTTCTTCTTCTTCTTCTGTACATCCTTTTGCAAGATGCTCACCGCCAGATTTAAAACATTTATTATTCTCTTGAAGGCACTTATCTTTCTTATGCCCATATCCCAAACATTTGTAGTATTTAATTATATTAAAGTTTTCATCCAATTATAATTCTTCCATTCTTTAGTGTTTTATTATAATCTTCTACACACATTTCTATTATTGCATTAAATTTATTCATTTTTTTTTTTGTTTCACATATTCTAATACAATTTATTTCTTCTTCTTTAATCCAAATATGCTGCCTTTTTAATTATTTATAATAGTTTCCTTTTCATAGTTTTCAGACATTCCACTTATTATTATTTTGGGTTTAATTTCTTTTGGTATAAAAGCTTCGTATTCATCTCCTAACATCTTCTCTACATTATCCTTTATTTTTTCAACCGAGTTAGTATCTTTACAATAAATAGCAATTGTTCCACCAGTTTGCACATCCACTTTGTTTATCGCCAAGTTTTCCGGACAAGTATTATTTTTTACTTTGACAAATATTATTATTATCATGATTTAGGTTAGGAGGCATATCGACAATAAATATAGAGAGCATCTGCAAAAAATGAGAGAAAATTGGAAAAATTATATGATTATAATTTAAATTTATAAAAATTTATAATGATGTATAAAAAATGTCATAATCTAAACATAGTGCATTTTAATGCAAGAAGTCTAAGAAAAAACATGCTTGAAATTGAATTATTTGTAAAAAATAGAAAATGTATTGATGTCATTATGATTGGTGAAACTTGGTTATACTCATTATTAGATTTAAAAATATTAGAAGCAAGAATAATGGAGTAATGATGATTGAATGCGAAAATAGCGAACAGAGTATGAATATCAAATCGGTATTAGAAGAGAAAATAGGGGGAGAATACAATATTAAAATTCCGCAGTTGCGTAAGCCACAACTGTTTATTCATGGGTTAAGTAACGAAATAAGTGAAACAGAAATAGTAGATAAAATAAAAAGCCAAAATGAGGATTTAACAGGAAGTGGAATGAAGTTCCTAAAAGTCATAAAGGGTAAAACAGGTAGAAAGTCAAGACTATAAAACGGCGATACACAAAGGAAGGATAAACATTGGTTGGGATAGGTGTAAGGTTTATGATGCGACATCTGTGAGAAGATGTTATAATTGTTGTGGCTTTAATCATGAAGCCAAGGACTGTCACGCGGAAAAGGTATGTTTCAAATGTTTGGGAGATCATGATTCACGAGTATGTAAAAAGGAAATAGTAGAAAGATGTATCAATTGTGAAAAATCGAATAAAAGATTAAACTTGAAATTAGATATAAACCACTCAATTTTAAGTAAAGAGTGTAAGGTATATCAGCACAAGTTAAAGGTAGAGCGGGAAAAGATAAAATTCTAGCAATTAAAGAGTTTTAAAAGTGTTTATTTAAATATTCAAGGCTTATTAAATAATTTTAAGGAATTACAAATTATAGTTACACAAAACCAATTTGAAATAATAATGTTAAGTGAAACACATTTAACGGAGGATATTAATTCGGCAGAAATTGAATTAAAAGAGTATAACTTAATTCGGTTAGATTCAGAATCGGCACGCACGGGAGGAGTAGCTATGTTTATAAGAAAAGAATGGTCGTATACTATGGTACAAAATTTTCGAGTTGGATTAAATATTTGGTGGCTTGCAGTAAGATGTAATAAAAAAGAATGTAGAGTAATAATAGTAATAGTATACAGATCTCCTAATGAACATTCACAGAAAAGACAATTTTGTAGCATGTTTAAGGATTGGTTAGGGCAATTAGAAGAATTAAATGAAGATATCTTGATAACTGGTGATTTTAATATTAATTGGTTTAATAATGATTGTTATAAAAAAGAATTATTGGATACTATAACAGATAGTGGATTTAAACAAATCGTGAACTTTTTTACCAGAATTACACAATATTCAAAAACGATTATTGATTATGTAGTTACTAATATGATTAATGTGATTGTAACCGCTAATAAGAGTTGCAATATTAGTGATCATGAAACTTTAGAATTAGAATTTAAATACAAGAATAAAAAAATTGATAGATGTAGTGGTATATATAAAGAAATAGAAACATTTAAGTATAATGAAAGGCTGTTTAAAAGTGAACTTAGAAAACGAAATATTTTGGCGCTGAATAATGGTAATGATATGAATCTATGTGTAAGAAATTTAGATGGTGTGATGAATAAATTAGTAAATGAATTTAAAGTTAAAAGGAGAATTAAAATTAAAGAAGATAATGGGTGGTTTAATAATGAACTACAAAGAATGAAAAATTATAAAATTTGGTTTTATGAGAGGGCGTGTTTGGGTAATGTAGAGGAGGACTGGGAGAGATATAAAGTAATAAGAAATAGTTATAAAGCTGCAGTAAATAAAGCAAAAAATAACTTTATTGAAAAAAGAATTGAAAAAGCGGAGAATCAAAAAGAAGCATGGAAAGCTATAAAAAATTATGTATTAAAAGAAGAAAAACATGAAATTAGAGAAGTTAAATTCGGTTCAACAATGGTTAAGGATAGTAATAGAATAGCTAACAATTTTAATAAGTATTTTATAGATAGTGTAAAGGAAATTAATAGATCCATTCCGTGCGAAAGTTATAAAAATACGATGGAGCAAGTTGATAGTAAATTTAAGTTTAAAGAAGTATCGAAAAATGAATTAAAGGAAATCTGTAAAAATATGAATAATAAAAGAGATTATAATATGATAAATATTAAAATGGTATTGGATAGTTGGAATGAATTAGGCTGTATTTTGGTTAAAATAATTAATAACTCAATGAGGTTGGGTGAATTTCCAGACAAATGGAAAGAAACCCTTGTAATACCAATACAAAAAGTAAGTAAAACTAAAAATTGTGAAGAATTCAGACCAATTAATATGTTACCTACGTTAGAAAAAATATTGGAAAAAGTTATACAAATGCAACTGCAAAAATATGTTGAAGAAAATGAGTTAATTATAAAAGAACAATCTGGATTCCGTAAAAGTCACTCATGCGAAACGGCTCTAAATTGGACAATGATTAAATGGAAAGAAATAATAGAAAATAAGCAAAGAATAATAACAGTATTTTTAGATTTTAAGAGAGCCTTCGAAACCGTTGATAGGAATATATTAATTTTGAAGTTAAAAAAGTATGGTATTGAGAATAAAGAGCTTAAATGGTTTGAATCTTACCTGAGTAATAGATACCAACGAACTAAAATAAATGGAGTTACCTCGGAACGTAATTTAATAGAACTAGGAGTACCTCAAGGATCAGTCTTAGGAACATTATTATTTTTAATATATATTAATGATATCAAAAATGTTCTAAAATACTCTAAAATAATATTATTTGCAGACGATGCATTAACTTATATTAATGGGGTTGATATTAACGAAATGAAAATAAATTGAGAAAAGGATTTAAAGATGCTAAGCAAGTGGTTAAAAATGAATAAATTAAAAATTAATATTATGAAAACTAAAGCTATGGCTATAAATGGAAGTCTAAGTGACAATATTTGTATAGATGGTGAAAAAATTGAAACTATTGAAGAAATTAAATATTTAGGAGTAATAATTGACAAAAAGCTTAACTTTCAGAATCATATTAATTATATTCGCAAAAATATTAGTAAAAAGATCGCATTTTTTAGAAGAATTAGAAGCAGTGTATCTTTACGATGTGCAATTAATATATATAATGCCATAATTAAGCCGCACTTTGAATATTGTTCAACAATATTATATATATGTTCAAAAACTGATATGGATAGATTGCAAAAACTCCAAAATCGCGGTATGAGAATTATTCTAAAGTGTAATAGGTATACGTCAGTAGAACTAATGCTAGAATGCCTGAAATGGATAAGTATAAGTAAAAAAATAGAACTAAATGTACTAATGTATATATTTAATTTAAGAAAAGGAAAGCTGCCAAATTATTTAGGTCAAAGAATGAACTTAATCCAGCACGTTCAACCGTATAATCTAAGGAACGCTGATGTTAATTTTAGGTTGGAAAATTACTTAACAGCTGGCGCCCAAAATTCATTAATATACAAAGGCTTTAGGAGATTTAATCAATTACCAAGGGAAATTAAAGTAGAAACTAATTTTAAAATATTTAAAAAAAAATGTATTGAAGAAATTAAAAAAACCACAAGTTAAATTAATTTATATTAATAGTTATTATAATTAAAAATGTAAAATTAAAGTATATATATACTAATAAAAAAGTTACTAGTTACTAGTTAGTTACTGGTTACTAGTTACTACTACTACTACTCAGCGGAGGAGAAATTTTTTAATATTCCAGGGTACTCAGCTTATTTTAATTCGAGTAATATATCAAGAGGAGGTGGAACTGCAATTTACGTCAAACAGATTTTAGAGTATAAAGTCGTGGAAGTGTTTGACCATATGTTATAAAAAAAAAGTGAGAATAATAATGAATTTATTGCACATCTAGATTCAATCTTTCATAGATATAAAAATATTATTGTGATGGGTGATTGTAATATTGACTAATTTGTTGATGCAGAGCTCACTAGATCCTATAAATCAATGTTAGAATCTACTGGAATCATTATTAAAAACAAGTTAAGTAAAGAATATGCGACTAAAATAATTGAAAATTCTTCAACGATCATTGATTGATTCTTTCAGATTGTGAAATCGTGTTGACCTTGAAAACTTTGATTTTGATATCAAGTTACATGATATTGTAAATTTAGATCATAAAGCTGTACTCGTTAATACAAATAAAGTTGTAAAAAAAATGGAACTTATTTTCAAAAAGGATATTTTTATCATGTTAGATAATGTTAGAAACCTTCTTATGACAAATAGTGATGTGTCGATGATCTCATTGATTTATTATCCAATAAAAAAGCAAATAAAAGTCAGAAAAGGTAACTCGTAGATGACAACTAATTTGTTAAATATGACAAAAAAGAGAAATAAATTGTTTAAATAGTTTAAAAAAATCCCCAAAGCCTTGAAATTCGAGCAAGATTCAAAAGCGCATAAAATAAGGTAACTCATGATATAAAGCAAAACAAAGCAAAACAGAATTATGTCAATAATAGAATACAATTGGCGGGGTCTGACCAAAGAAAAATGTGGAATGTACTTAACAATTATATCTTAAAAAATTCATGTGAATCGAATAAATTCATAAAGGAAATAAATAGAACTGGCCTTAGAATATCTGATAGTTTTGAAATTGCAAACTGCTTCAATAAGCACTTCAGTGCAAATGGAAACAAATTAGCGTACAAAATTATTGATAACGAAGAGTATAAAATAAAAAAGTAAAGAAACAGTCAGTCGGTGCAACCGACTTAGAAATACCCTACACCTATTTGGTTCAAATTAAATGAGATATCCATAAGTCATTTTAACACCATAAAAGCTGTCATTAATTTGATCGTAAGACATAGCTACACAAATTAACTTAAAATACTAAAAACTAATAATACTAAAAACATTTTCCAATAACCCTATCTATTAAAAAATATTACAAATTCTTACTAATTTATCTATTTAAAAATATTAAAAAATAAAAAAACTTGAAATAAATGAAAATATATTTATTCTAATTCAATTACAAAAGTGAAAAAATTTGAATTAATAAATTTTGTGATAAAAATTTAATATATTTAATAATTAAAATTTTTCAAAATTGCAATTATTATATATTGCTAGTTTATGTACCTATCAAAAAGCTTATAAACGCAAAATATGAAATAAATGTATTTCTAAAATATAATTACAAATTTAGAACTTTTCATATAATTCATTTAAATATAACCATAAATTTTACACAAATGCAGCAAGAACCTTTGAATATAGCTTAAGTATTGTACACAATGTCTTAATTATATATCACCAATGGTAATAATTCAATAAAATATATAATATAATAAAAATTAAATAAAAGGAATTTAATCGTTTATTAAAAAATATTTTGTTTTTAATTTATAAAATATTATACAAAATATGTTTTATGATAAAATTCTTAGCCTTTCGTTAAGTGTTAAATAAAAACGGAAATAGGAAAGAACCCTCGTGTATCAAATTTAAAGTTTTTATCTTCATGAATCTCGAAGATAAGCTTTTTAATTTTGGGATATCTTAGGAGGCACCTGAACCACCGCTACAATTAAGTCTAAATTTCGGGGACACATAGGAAATAGGAAATATATTCTTTGGCTTCGAAATTATACTCGTTTGGCCTCAGATCGATCACAAGCTTTTAGAATCCGAACTCATTGTCCTAACTCGATCAGAAGCAATTCCCATGGTACTTTCATTATTCGTAACCTGGGCAATGAACTCTTAAATGCTATTAAGTTAGCATCTTGTGAATACCACTCATCCAACAGTCCAACATACTGGCCAACAGATTCCAATAAAATACCAGATGTGCTTGATTTTTATATAACGAAAGGTATAACGTCAAGTTATATTAAAGTAGAAGGAATGGCAGATTTGTCATCAGATCATACTCCAGTTTTAATGGATATAAGCTCAAAAGTCATCAAAAAGCAGAGGAAACAAACTTTGACTAATAAGCACACTGATTGGGGTCTATTTAGAGACAATCTGGAAAAATTAGTAATCTCAAAATAAGAATCAAAACAATTGATGATTTGGAATCACAGGCACAGAGATTTATTAACAACATACAAGATGCTGCCTAAAGTGCAACTCCTGTTCCTGTAGAAACTGCTGCGAAAAGAATTTGTTATCCTCTTAAAATAAGGGAACTAATCAAGGAGAGACGTCGAAAGAGAAGAGTTTGGCATAGATCCAGACATCCTGCTGAAAAAACAATATTTAATAGCACCAGTAACAAATTAAATAGATTAATCAAAAATTATAAGCAAAGTGATATTGATAATTTTCTTGTAAATCTAAGTCTTAAAGCTGATAAAAATTACTCTTTATGGAAAGCAACACGATGTTTTAAAAGACCGGATACGCATGTACCACCTATAAAAACTAGAGATCTGCACAAATATATTGCTTTATTAAAATTATCGAATATATTCAAATACTGTATTCTAATTCTATACATTCGTTCTAAAAGCTTTAAATATGGTATATACTCAAACTACAACTTAACTATATTTATTCTATTCGTTTTATTTCAAATAAGAAATTGAAAAGCTTTTTTTTCATAAATACTTTGATGTCTTGAAAATCAAATTTCAATTCTTCTAAATCTTTTAAAATACACCAAGTATGCCGAGTACTCTAAATATAATGAAAAAGAAAAAGGAAAAAAGATAAGAAAAAGAAGATAAAAAAACAAACAAAGCAGTGACAAAACAAACAAAGCTACATATTACTCATTGATATAATACATACTGGTTATACGTACTACATATTACAATTTTTTTTATTATATTTGGTGTACTCGGTATATAAATTAAAATACTAAAAATATTCTATTTTCGTGTACAAAAATAAATCAAATACATATTCATTCTATTCTACAATAATTTTGTATTTCATTTACTCTATTCTATAATAATTTTGTAATGAATGCATTTGGTTTGAAAGCTTTCAAAACCGAATATAAAAAGTTTTACTTATTATAGAATGTTTTGAAAGCGCTTTTGAATACAATTGTGCAGATGTCTAATAAAAACTCTACCAGGAACATGGGCGAGACGCGATGATGAGAAGGCAGAGTTATTCGCTCAACACTTGGCTTCCGTATTTAAACCTCATGATATGCAATCAAACATCAATACAACAAATATGTTTCTTGCTGAAAAAACTTTAAAAACAATTACACCTCTTGAAATTGCACAAGAAATAGATACAAATATAAATCCAAAAAAAGCTCCTGGAATTGATGAAATTTCACCTGGTCTTCTTAGAGAATTACCACGAAAGGGTAATGTTTTGATGACATACTTGTTTAACCCCTGCTTTAGACTCAAACATGTACCATTATGTTTCAAGGTAGCTTTCAGCATTATGCTGAAAAAACTAGATAAACCGCCGAATGAGATTTCATCATATCGCCCAATATCTTTGTTACCAGCTATATCAAAATTGTTTGAAAAATTAGTACTGAAGCGTTTAAGACCATTGATTACCATACCAGATTTTCGATTTGGGTTTAGAAAGAAGCATTCCACCATACACCATACACAGAATCACTTCAGTAATTGAACAGGCTTTTGAAGAGAAAAAAATATGGTCCATCCGTATTTATTGATGTATCACAAGCATTTGATAAAGTCTGGCATGAGGGTCTCATTTATAAATTAAGTAAATTATTACCGAATAATCTATGCCAACTCCTCAAATCATACATATCTCTATGAATTTCTTCTAAGCAATGAAGAAATTCATAGAGTAGCACATGAAGAAGCTCGTTCTGACTTTTATCCAATACTAGCAGGTGTACCACACGATTACCAACGCGTATCATTATGTAACCAATGAAGAAATTCATAGAGTAGCACATGAAGAAACTCGTTCTGACTTTTATCCAATACTAGCAGGTGTACCACAAGAAAGCGTCCTAGGACCATTTTTGTACCTAATTTATACCGCAGATATACCTACGTCAAGGAACATTTGCCGATAATACAGTGATAATGGCAGTCAGTGAAACACAACAAGATGCAACAGGAAAACTTCAACGTGCTTTAAATAAAGTATCCAAATGGACAAATGATTGGAAGATTAAACTTAATGAACAAAAATCGGTACAAGTAACATACACATTAAAAAATAAAAACGATGAATATTGCATTTATTTAAATGGCATTCAAATACCACAAGAAAAATCAGCAAAATATTTGGGGTTACATCTAGATGAACGGTTAAATTGGAAACATCACGTTAAAAATCACTACAAATTAACTTAAAACTACGTGAAATGTGGTGGATTATAAGCAAACATTCTAAACTCAAACTTTCATCCAAGACTCATTTATTTGTCAATAATTAAGCCTATATGGACATATGGTATCCAGATGTGGGGATGTACAAAATCATCAAATAGAACAATTATTCAGCGTAGTCAAAATAAATTTCTTCGCACGATTACCAACGCGTATCGTTATGTAACCAATGAAGAAATTCATAACGACCTTAACATAAAGTTAATCGAAGATGTAATAGGTGAATATACCACAAAACATCAAAACAGACTTTTGCAGCATGTTATCGTAGAAGTTTTACAACTGATGAACAACCGCAACAACACAAGACGATTAAGAAGATTAAAACCATATAATCTAATTAAATAAATAAATACATGCAATGTAATGTAATGTAATGTAATTGTAGAAGTAGTATAGAGAATAGGATATTGATTCTGTAAACTCACACAAGTTTTGCTTAGTAATTTAAGTACATTGTTAAAAATAGTCATAATTTATATAATATTTTATAAGATTTACTAACCATATACAGAAAGGGATGTTTAATTAAAAAAAAAAATTTCGTTAGCATTTAGATCCGAACCCATGGGGTGAATCCGCCCATATGTAGTCCGCGCTGTACTTTAAATATTAGTTAATCTTTGTACACAATTGGAACGTTCTATCTTAATTTTAAGTTACTATTTTTAGTAATTTCGATTATAAGCTGTTAAAATTTGGGAGGTTTAAGAAGGGTACTGAACCACCACTCCAATTGATCCCAAATTAGGGGGACACGCAAGAAATAGTAAAGAACACCCCTCGTGCCAAATTTGAAGCTTGTACATTTTCAAGTTGCTATCTTTATTAATTTCGAAGATATGCTTCAAGGACAGTAAGGAAATAGGAAAGGACACCCTGATACCAAATTTGGAGGTTCTATCTTCATTGGTTTCGGAATTATGCACGTTTGGCCTAAATTCGATCAAAAAATTCTAGGTTCCGAACCGATGGTCCAATCTCGACCATACGCAATCCCTGCCGTAGCTTCATTACTAGTAACCTACAGCACAAATTTCATGAAGATAGCGTCATTAGTTGTTGAGTTATCGTGAATTTTTATATATGTTCGTTAGCCCTTGGACAGATTAAAAGGTCCAGAATCTGAACCCATGGGCCTATTTCGCCCATATGCAATCCGCGCCGTACTTTCAGTCCTAGTAACCCATAGCTAAAATTTCATTAAGATAGCTTCATTATTTTTTAAGTTATCGTGCTTAAGGACGGACGGACATGACTATATCGACTCAGAAGGTTACGTTGATCACAAATATATATACTTTTCCAAATCTAGCTCGCTTCCTTTAGGTACAAACGTTAATATACCCCTTTACCTATTCTTTAGGTGTAGGGTTTAAAAACAGATTAACTAGTCAAACTATTTTCCTTCAACCAACGGATGAAAAAAAGTATATGAAATCATTAAGCAGTTAAAATATACTACTCCAGGGGCTGATAATATACCAGCCGCAGATCTAAAGTATGTTGCAACATTAATAACACCTAAAATTGCTCAATTACTCTTACAAGTTGCATAGCAAAAGTGTTTGAAAAAATTATAAATGTAAGAATACAAGATTTTATACAAGAAACCGTAGGCTTTGATATGAATCAATTTGGGTTTCAAAAAAGAATTGGGACGGACTCTGCAGTTTTTGAATCTACTAATTCAATTATAAATCAGTTGGAAGGAGGAAGCTGTGTGTTCTATATTTGTTGATCTAAAAAAAGCTTTTGACACCGTGAATCATACTATCTTACTGGATAGATTGTATGAAATTGGTACACGGGGAGCAGCTCAGGATGTGCTTAACTCTTATCTCAAAAATAGGAAAACTATTACAAAAATTAATGGAGTACTAAGTAATCAAATTTTAATAAATATTGGTGTTCCTCAAGGGTCAGTGCTAGGTCCTACATTATATCTGCTTTATATTAATAATATCCAGTATGCGAATTTATTAGCCGAATATAAGATATTTGCTGATGATACTCTACTTATTTACAGTGTTAGAAGTTGTGATGAATTAGAAAGAATAATAAATTCAGACTTGCGGAGATACAACAATTGGCTTAATGGTAATAAATTAACTATAAATGCTGAAAAAACAAAATACATAGTGGTACTTATCGTGGTTACCGTATGGCGCGATAATCGTACCGCAATATTTACTTACTTTACGGTTTTCTTCAATCGTGGAAAACGCGTGAAAAAATATAATTCGAAAATAAATGACAATCGTCAAAAGTTAATAAAAATGTTTTATTTAGTATACTTAGTTTCAATTGACATTTAAATAATACAAGCGGATTATAAATATTTTTGTCTACATTTTAAAATAAGTAAAAAAAAGTAGATTTAAATAAAAATAACTATCAAAAAATACAAATGGGTAGTGCTGCAGTCAATTTGTTAGATATTTTATTATCTGAAGGATCAACGAAAAAAAGAAATAGGCAATATTTTAGAAGTTGTTCTAGGGGTATTTTTAAAATTGATAAAAGATAAACAAATCAAAATGATTTTGCTTAGTATTTCGTGATGTTTACTAATAAAATAAAATTTTGTTTCATCAAGAATTTTAGGTTTAATAAAACGGCATTTGACTATGTTCTGGGAGAATTAAAGATAGCTAAAAGAGATCAAACTCATCATTTAATTTTTTGTTATATTTTAAGCAAAAAATACTTTTAAATAAAACAGATTATTGATTTAATATTTGATTTTTTATTTAAGATCTTTAATTAAAACGAAATTCTAAAAAATGTAAGGCACAAAATTAATATAATGTTCATGATTTTAAAATTTAGTCTTTTCAAAAACAAAAATGAATAAAAACTTAAACTGCGTTCATAGTACATCACAAAATTTTCTAATTTTTAAATTACGCTTGAACTTCTTTATATCTATCCCCAATATCAGGTTTTTCTTTCATTAACCTGTTTAAAGATTCATATTGATTATGATTAGTTACTTTTTTCGTATATATGTAAATGAAAAATTAATTTTTATCCTTTAAAAATTTTAAAATAACTTACATTTTTTTTAATGTTAAAATTTAAATACCGCCCGCACAAAAAATTTTACGTATTGTAGTTGTTCTACAACGGCCACAGTTTTTTTTATTTCGAAAATTTGCTATCATACGTTTACCGCTTACGTTTTCCACGATAGGAATTTTGTACGTTTGATGTTTTATTCAAACGTACGTTTACCACGATAAGCCCCAGTTTGTTTCAAGAAATTGCACGGTAGGATAATTTAAAAACTTAAAAATATATATGTATATACGTCGGATATTGTGTCTAATTTTAATGTTTTTCAAACAGTAATTTTTATATTCTTATGACAGTCACTCTTGCAGGGTGAAATCAATCAGCATAAATAATTATTTATTAAAAGTGCACAAAAATATAATGTTAAAAAGTTTATTTTAAAGTGTTTAATTAAGTTTCAATGTGTTATTTATTATTTTATCAATACTTAAATTAATTAACATTATTTGTTTTTTCAAGAATTTATATAATAACATAAAGATTTAAAATTTAATCTAATCTGTTCTCTTAAAAAAATATACTTTGAAGCATCTCGATAAAAAATATTAAATTATTTAAACATAAAAAATCGTCATTATATCACAGAAGTGATTTTATATTTCTAAATATTTTTAACAAAAATTTAATGTTATTTTAACTTTTAAGAGCACCCATAATATCACTTCGATTTCCTAAAAATTCAAAATAGTTTTCTCAACCCCTAATAAATTTTTTACTTGATCATTGTATTTAATTAAAACAACTTTTGAGGCCTGCACGTTTAACTTTTCACCGGCACAAAGAAGTTGCATGCAGGTGGCCTTTTCTATAAAATCATTTATTTTAAGTTCACGTAATAATTCTTTTGTCCTTAATGTTGGTGCTGTAGATGACACGATCTAAATAAAATGAAATTAATATCTGAACAAAAATATAATTATTTTAATAAACCTGTTTTAATAGCGTTTCTTTTGACTTAATTTTCAAAATATGACATAAATCATTTAAAAGCAGCCATTTATCTGGCCCCTCGTTTTTTAATGTGTACAGTGGTGGTAAGGGCATTTCCGATTCTTCACATTCAAACTGATCTTCGCTGTCATCTTCACTTAATTTATTTGAAACTTGTTCTTCAATATTTGTTTTTTTATCACTTTCATCTAAGTTTAAATTAATCGTTTCCATTAGCTTTAGTTTCAAATTTCTACTCAAAAGATTGAAATTTTTAAATATTCTTATATGCTTTGAAATGCAGCTTGGGGCTTCATTTAATTCATTGTAACCAATTTCATCTAAATCTAAAAAAATAATTAAGACAACATTTAAATCATTTTCATTATTTATTTGGAAAATTTGTTTTGCAAAGTAATGCCAACATTTTAAATTTTAACAAGTAAAGAAACAGTCAGTCGGTGCAACCGACTTAGAAATACCCTACACCTTTTTGGTTCAAATTTAATTAGATATCCAAAAATCATTTTAAAACCATAAAAGCTGTTATTAGTTTGATCGTAAGACATAGCTAACCAAATTAACTTTATAATACTAAAAACATTTTCTAATTACTTTATCTATTCAAAAATATTACAAATTCTTACTAATTTATTTATTTAAAAATATTAAAAAACAAAAAACGTTGAAATAAATGAAAATATATATATTTCAATTCAATTACAAAAGTGAAAAAATTTGAATTATAAAATTTTGTGATAAAAAGCTAATCAAAGCATAATATATTTAATAATTAAAATTTTTCAAAATTGCAATTATTTTTAATTGTTAGATTATGTACCTATTAGAAAAGTTTATAAACGCAAAATATGCAATAAATGTATTTTTAAAATACAATTACAAATTTAGAACTTTTCATATAATTCATTTAAATATAAAAATAAATTTTACATAAATGCAGCAAGTACCTTTTACTAGCTTAAGTATCGTACAATGTCTTAATTATATATCATATATGGTAATAATTCAATAAAATATATATAATAAAAATTAAAAAAAGGAATTTAATCGTATATAAAAAAATATTTTGTTTTTAATTTATAAAATATTATACAAAATATGTTTTATGGTAAAATTCTTAGCCTTTTAAAAATATAAAAGTGTTAGATAAAAACGGAAATAGGAAAAAACCCTCGTTTAAAGTTTCTATCTTCCTGAATATCGAAGATAAGCTTTTTAATTTTGGGATTTCTTAGGAGGGGGCACATAGGAAATTGGAAATAATTCTTTGGCTTCGAAATTATACACGCTTGGCCTCAAATCGATCAAAAGCTTCTAGAATCCGAACTCATTGTCCGAACTCGACCAGAACTTTCATTACTAGAAACCTAGAGTTTAAATTTCATCAAAATAGCAGCATTATTTTTTGAGTTATGCTGCTTTTAAGATATATGTTTGTTAGCCCTTGAACTTTTCAAAGGTTCCAGAACCCGAAACCAAGGTACGATTTCGCCTAGTTAAGCCTTGCACACCTTTGGAACGTTCTATATTAATTTTAAGTTACTATTTTTATAAATTTCGATGACCTTGGGGGGTCTAAGAGGGGTATTGAGCCACCACTCCGATTAATCCCTTAATCCCAAATTAGGGGGACTCCAGGAAATAGTAAAGAACACCCTTATGCCAAATTTGAAGCTTCTACATTTGTTTGAAGTTGCTATCTTTTTTAATTTTAAAGATATGCTTTAAGGTATTCGGAAATGTGTGGCTGGTCCCCGACCCACTACTCCAATGGGGTCCAAATTTCAAGGACACTAAGGAAATAGAAAGAGACACCCTGATACCAAATTTGAAAGTTCTTTCTTTATTGGTTTCGGAATTATGCTCGTTTGACCTAAATTCGATCAAAAAGTTCTAGGTTTCGAACCCATGGTCCAATCTCGACCCTACGCAATCCCCGCCGTAGTTTCATTACTAGTAAACTACAGCACAAATTTGATGAAGATAGCGTGATTAGTTGTTGAGTTATCGTGATTTTTTTATTAGTTTTTTAGCCCTTGGACCGATTAAAAGGTCTATAATCCGAACCCAATTCCAATTTGCAATTCCCGCCGTACTTTCAGTAGTCCATTATTTTTTGAGTTATCGTGCCTACGGACGGACGGACGGACATGGCTAAATCGACTCTGGAGGTCACGCTGATCACAAATATATATACTTTTCCATATCTAGCTCGCTTCCTTTACCCATTCTATAGGTGTAGGGTATAAAAACGGATTTCAAAAAACAAAAAATCGATTTAATATTGCATTTACCAATAAGTTTTGCTCTATGCTTAGAATTTCTTATTTCTAGCAAATTAGCAAATAAAACTAAATTCGATTGCACAATTTTTACCGAATAGACAAACAAGGAAGTGAGTTAATTAATTATAAATTTTTTTTTATTTATTTAAATATTGTCTAATATATTTGAAAGCAAGTTATCAAACAACAATAAGTCGATGCAACCAACTTAGTAATACCCTACAACACAAAAATTCAATATGAAAGTTAAACGAACACATACTTCAATTCATTTCAGATTTCATTAAGCAAGAATAACCTTGCATCAAATTATATAAAGTTTCTATATATTATATAAAGATTCTATATTTATCAATTTTTAAGATATTCTTATTCGGTCTTGGCAGACGTGTAATAGGTACGCAAACCAACACTTAAATTCAATTTAAAATTCAAGAATATAATGAACTACCTTGTACCTAATTTTAAGTTCAATTTTTATTAATTAAGATGTTCTCTAAATAGTTTTTCCTGTAATGTTGTTACTTCCTACAATTAAAGTGTATTTTACACAAACATTTTTTGCACACTATTATATAATTTTATGGATACATAACATGTGAATTTTGTAAAAAAAACAAGAAGAAAATGTAAACAAACAAAAAACTATTTATATTATATTTTAACGAACGCATTTTTCTTGAAAATTGTTTGCAATTGATTAAAATTTTATCATTTATTGTAAAATAGGGAGAAAGCCTGTAGTACAGCAGGTGTAAAGGCAAAAATCAAATTTGGGTTTTCTGAATCAATAAGAATAAATAAGAAACCTAAGCTAAAAAATAACGTTTAATGAATTCGCATTTACAAAAAATCTAAATAAAAACTGAACAGAATTAAACCCTACAACCTAAAAATTATTATATTTCGTAATCCCCACTCTAACCATACGACCGATTGGTTAATTATACTTTCCTGCTATGTGTTCGTTTTGACAAAAAGGGGACATGAATTAGCATAATATATAATAAAAGTTTAGAAACGACTAACTTTTATTATATATTAAATTGGAAGAAAAAGAAATATTTTTTTTTCGTTAGGCTTATGTATGTAAATGTAACATTAGAAATACATAAATGTAAGAAATAACTTTTATACATTTTGATTTCTCTCCCCTATCTTTTCAAACAATAAAGAACTAAGAAAAAGAAATTTGTTATCTGAATATTTAAATTAATATTTTAATAATGTTTTTGTTAGGTTTATACAAAAGTATGTTATGTTATCTTACATAAGTATGTTACGTTAAGACTTAATTAAGGCATATAAAAAACTGCCATAAAAATGCATTAATTTTGCTCTTTCTGTCCTATTGATAATATATATCTCTGTTTCTAAAGTTCAGAATACTGGGTAAAATTTTTTCATGAAAACCTGTCATGAAAAGAAAGTGGTATTTAATAGTTTTGGGTTACAAAACGGGAAAGCTGTTAAAGGTGGAACTCTTATTTTTGTTTAAAGTAGTTAAAATTGTTAAAAACCTCAATATAAAAGAATAATTTTTTATTTTTAACACAACCCAAAAATGCCATAATCATTACATACTAGCTGTTGGCCCAACTGAAAGAAGTACTTTTTTAATTAAGAACTATTTCTAATGTACGTGATTCTAATTAAGAACTATTTTTAACCTATTTATGTACGTAAAATTGTATTATGGTTTTTGAATTGTGTTTTGAATTATCAAGTGCAAATTATAAACTTTATTCGGAATTTTTTTTTAAAAAACATAATTAAGTTAAAAGAAAATTATATTGTTTGGTTTCTATTATAGTGCAACGAACTCTACACCATTTTTTTTCCATTTTTAACTTATTAGAGAATTATAAGGGAAAGATGCAGGGATGAGGGAGAGATGAGAGAAACTTTGAAATTACTTTGATTGCATTGCTTGGTTTATTTGCTTTTCAAAGCTAGCAAATCAAGCAATGGAACGAAGCATACATTGGCCCTTCGCCGTTATTTTAGATTTTCACTGATAGTAATTAAGACTTACTACAAAATGTTCCTGTGAAGCACAGTCTTCTTAATTTTGATTTACAAAATGGTTTACTATTTATATAAAATTTCCAGAAAATGTTCTGTGAGTTTTAAAAACGTAAATGAACTAATTCATAAAGTTTTTTTTTTTTTATTAAAAATTAATAAAATATTTTTTATATTTCTTGGCCTGCTAAAAATTGGTAAATAAAACACATTCAACAAAACATTAATATTTTATTTTTGTTTAATTGAACACATCCAACAAAACACATTTAATTGAATCCGTTTGTTACACCTCACATAAAAAATTTAAAAAAACATTCTTATTGAAAACATTGTCTCTTTTTTCCTTAAAAAATAAAAGTAATTTTGCATCAAAACTTCCATCTAAGCGTTTGATTGGCAAATTGTATCGAAAGTGTCATTAATTTTCCGTTGCGACGAAGTACATATGTAGTGACCTAGTTCATTTTGTCACACTGTCATACATTACAACATATTAATAAATTGTATTTACCGCATGTTAATTATTACCGCACGTGATTACTATTGCTCAATGATAAGTACAGTTGAGATACTCTCTAAATTTGAGATCTCTATTTGACCATTGGTTGTTTTTCCAATACATTCCACTTATATATTAAAATTTAATTACAATGAAAAAAAAATAAAAAAATTTGGAATCAAATTTTAAAGAAATTTTTTCAAATGTTTTAATTTTGCTTCTTTTATTTAAATTTAGATTAATTTTTTTTTTTATTTGATAATTTATTTTTTTATTTTATTTTTTATTTCATAATTTTTCTTCTTAATAATTTTATTTCTTTTAATTACTTAATTTTCTTTTTGAATTTATATAACTAATCCGATCTGTGCGACAATGTGTTTCTGAAGTCTTAATATGTTTTTTTTAATAATTTTCATTTCTTCCTAATTACTAAGTTTAATTAAACATATTATATTTGTGCGAATTATAACATTAATTATATACAGAGTTACATAGTAATACATATATATACTAGCTGTTGGCCCGTCACAGAATGACGGAATGTCAATTGAAAGAAAAACTTTTTCTAATAAGAATTATTTCTTATTTCATTATATACATGTACATATATTGTATATCAATACTATTTTCTTAAATAAATTCGAAACTGTTACATTTTGTAATACGTATATTATATTTCGATTCTAGTAATTGATACACAAAAAAAAAATGATTTATATAACTTCTTGTTGTTTCTTAAAAATTTGAAAATGAATAATTAGTTATGTAGTCTACCTTTTGTAAGTTTTAAATTTGATAAAATTTCGGGGGCGGTAGTTCAAATTCCTTCTTGGTGAATTTTTTTTTTATTCAATTACGTACTTGTTTAAATTTTAAATTTTTAAATTTAAATTCGATAAATTTGTTTGTTAGAAGATTTGAAATTTTTTTATAGGTTTATTTATTTTATTATCTATTTCTCCATCTTTCAACTATATGTAGACATATTTTTAAAATGTTGCTAAGCTCTGTATATTGTTTCATAACCTTTGTTTAGCCAACATTCTACAATGTACCTACTCAACATGTTTAATTATGTACCTATTTCTATGGACATGAAATTGAATTATGAATTGAGTTTTGCATTATCAAATGCAAATTAATTTTTGGATTTTTTTTATTATACCTACCTAGTTAAGTAAAAAAATTTATTTGCTTTGATTACTATGGTGCAGTTCATTTAGCTTTATTTCAGGGATGAGATGAGGGAAGCTTTGAAATTGCTTTGAAACTTTGCTTGCTTTATTTACTTTCCAAATCAAAATGCAAGCAACGCAACAAAGCGTACATTTGTACAGTTTTTAACTGAAATTAATGAAGACTTACTACAAAACTGTTCATGTGAAGCATAGTCTTAGTTTTTAACACCAAAATGATTTACTATTTATTTAAAATTCCCAGAAAATCTTCTGCGAATTTTAAAACTGAAATCAATTTTTTCATAAACTAATAAATAAATTTAAGTTCATAAAAATTTTTTTTTTACTTTTTTTTTTGTTTTTTTTTTTATTTAAAATTAATAAAATATTTTTTGGCCTGCTTACGATAATTTATGATATTTTATTTTCTAAAAGCACATTCAACAAAACATTAATATTATTTTTTAATAATTGAACACATCCAACAAAACACATTTAATTGAATGCGTTTGTTACACCTCATTCTAGACAAATATATTATTAATAATACTTTTTTTTACCTTTTTATATTTTTTTCTTTATTTCTGAATTTTAAATACGCAAAATTTATATTCATAATAAATTATAATATATATTTCAAAGTATATATAATTGAGTTGAGTAAATTCAAATTTAACAATAAAAATTAATATAACTGCCATATTTTGAAAATTGATATGTTTATTTTTTTATTTATCTAGAGCTTAATTCAAGCAAGTTACAAAAAAAATATTAAAATTAATAAGTTACAATTAAACATTTAAAAGAACAAAACAAAAAATTAATAAAGAATTTAACAAAAATTACAAAGTTAAAAAAAATGAACATTTTTAAAAATTACAATAAAAAAATAAAAATTACTTATCATAGGATATATTAAAAATATCAGTAACACAAATACATATTATTCTTTAATGATTGATTAGCTAAAGAGAAGTTAATATAAGTATTGTAACCATTACAGAAAGACATCATCCTATTAATTGGTTCATATTTACAATAATTGTTTCGATGAAACTGAAAATTAAACATGATATCAGATCTTATTCTGGAATGCGAAAATTAAGATTAGGAAGCAGCTGAGGAGACGAAATGTTGCCTTTAATTAATTCAATTAGGAAAACAATATCTGCAATTTTGCGACATTTTGCAAGCACATTGAGATGTAATAAGTTTATTCTATGTTCATAAGGAGGTAATTAAAGCGTCTTCCCAAGGAGAACAAGGCGTAAACCAAGTCTAAGAAATTTTTTCTGAACCGATTCAATTCCTAAATTAGGTCTAACTAAGCAGGTATAAGAAGATTTTAATACATAAGAATCATCAAATTCTCTTGGCTAACGTTTAATAAAACCTAACATAGAATTGGCTTTATTTAATATTTCGGGGTAATGAAGATATAATGAAAGTTTGCTATCAAAAAGTACACCTATATCTTTAATTTATGTAATTTTTGAAATAATTTGGCTATTAAATGAATATTAATAAGAAATAGGACACATCCGAAGTTTAAAAGCCATAACGGCGCATTTATTAATATTGAGCTAAAGATTATTGTTCGAACACCAATTAATAAAAAGATTCAGATCAGATTGTAATGTTAAAGTATTCTTGAAATTTATAATTTTTTATAAATTTTCATATCATCTGCATAAATTTTAATGTGACTATTATTCATTAATAGAAAAAATTAATAATAAAGGACCAAGAAGACTACGTTGAGGAACTGCTGTGGGAGCTTCAAACTCGGATGATATGGAGGATCTAAAAGAGACACTATATCTACGGTCAGAATGGTAGAAATGAACCCAATTTATGAAATAAGTAGGAAATTCTAATTTTTTCAACTTAAATATGATAACATTATGTGGAAGCAAATCAAAAGCTTTACTAAAATGTGTATAAATTACATCCGTTTGAAAACCATCTTCCATATTACTAATATTGATTGATTCAACGAGATTAGTGACGGTAGATTTAAGCTTTACAAAGCCATTTTGAAAAGGTGACAGAAAACAGGTACAGTGATCATAAATAGAATCAAATACAATTACTTCAAAGAGTTTATGCAATTGCATAATTAATTACATAATTTTTTAGATTTGTTTTGTGAACTGGCCTAATCAAGGCAATTTTCTAAATCGAAGGAAAGATACCAGAAGTTAAAGAAGAATTAAATTATAAAGAAAATGAAGTTGGACAATTTTTTAAGAATATGTTTGGGATGCCGTCTGCCCCAGGACAAAGATTATCATCAAGGTTAATCAAATAGTTAAATACTATATTGGAATCAATATGAATATTACTCCATGTAGTTTAAGAAATTTATTTTAATGATTAATATTATCTTCATTTAATGAAAAAGTAGAAAAACAATAACTAATTAAAAAAAAGTTTATGACAAATTCGGAAATGACATTAGACATCACTACTAATAGAGTTTTTATAATTCATAAACAAGGGATATTGATCACTTTTTCTTCTAGAATTGACGAATTTCCAGAAAAGTTTTGGATTAGTTAAAAGACATGTTTTGCACATAATAAGAATATAAATTTTCGGACATTAAATAAACTTAAGAAAAGATTAAAATCGTAATTATTATCGCTTTTAATGAATTTACGCCAAGCTTTATTGTTTCTATTTCTCAATTTTTTAAGATTTTTAGTAAACTGTTAAAAATTAAGAGAATTAAAAGAATTTATTACAAAGCACTCAATATTACTAAATAAATCGTATGGAATCAAGTAGGCTTCCCCGTTATATAAAATCCTTTAATATTGGGCAAATTAAAGTCACCGCATAGAATTATGTCATAATTACTATATTGGATTCAATTTCTATTATATAATTAGTATACGCTTCAATACTAGATGCCGGAGGAATATAAAAATTAAAAATAATTACGTTCTTTGAATGTATTTCAATTTTAACAGCAATTAATTCAATAATACCGGTAGAATCGCACTGGGAAAGTAACAATTGCGAAGAACAGAAAGTGTTTTTAACAGCTATCAATACACCACCACCATTAGGAACCTTTTGAGATAAAGAAGATTCATATCTATATTTCCTATTTACAGTGTAAGAAGTGGAAATAGATCAAAATCTAAAATAGTAGAATTTAAGAAAAATTTTTTAGTTTTGATACGTAATCCTTGTACATTTTGATAGTAAATAGTTGATTTATAAAATTCAATATTAGAAGTGGGTTGCAGAAGACAAATGTTAAGTAGATTTTTCTCACTTGGAAGGGGACGAAAGTACTTAAATGATTTTCTCTTACACGTTGAAGATAGTTATTCTATTAGAGAAACCAATCATTACTCGGTCCCATATAAACACCATGCAACTTACGTTTGCAAAACGCTTTACATACAACATAATTGGATTTGTTATCGGTGATCAGGCAGTTAAAAAGATAAGTATCCATTATAAAATCTCAAATTTATATTAAAATTATTGATAAAAGTAAAAATAAATTATAAACAATTTTTAAAATGGTTTTTAAGTTAAAAGTTTTAAGTTAGTTAAGTTTAATAAAATTTGATTTGGCTTAAAAATTAGGTATGACTTTTAATAGAATTTAATTAAGTTTTTAATAAAAATATGACACAATCACTAAAATATTTAAATAATTTTATTATTTTTATTTTTTTTTTGTTTTTATTATTGTTAATTAAATCGAAAATACACTCTTTAAATAATATCAGCATAAAATAAATTATGTATCAATTTTAATATAGCTCAAGATATTTTAAAAATTATGATACAAAAAGTAAATAAGTTTAAATTAGTTAAATTATTTCTATTTCATTTTTAACTTATTTTTTTAATTTTTACGTTAAATTACAGCGTGTGCACTATATTGGTCAACAAATAAGTTAAGACTTAAGACTGATTTATTTGAATAAAAATAATTTTTTTCAATAAAATATTTTTTTTTAACCCCTAATTTTTTTTAAGTAGAAATAATCTTCTTTTAAATAAAAATAATTTTCTTTATAAATAAAAATAATTTTCTGTTAAATAGAACAAGTAAAGTTGAGTAAAAAAAATATGACCGACAATAACCCTGAACCTAAGCCGGAACCCATACCTAAAGATCCGGTAAATACAGAGTAAATTGGAGAGGACAAATAGATTCAATGTGAGTTCGCCTACCCCCATTTTGATCTGCAAATCCCGCGACTAGGTTAATTCAGGCGGAGGCTAAATTTGGGATATATCGTATTAAAAACAAAGACACAAAATATTGTCTCAGCATTGTCGTATTACCTCCTGAGACTAAATTACAGTTTTATTGTCAAATGCACCGGACATTAATCGTTACGAAACCAAACCCAATTTCGGAGACTAAATGTTTAGAAACTTTAATAGCAAGGGCCGATATTGGGAACAGAAATCTTTCGGACGTGGCGGATAAAATATATGAAGCGCAACAGAACGCAAGCGTTTTTGCAATCGCGCGGTATAGCACCAATGCGGCAAGTTCATCAACTCAAAGAGACGACAACAGCGAGTTTGTGCGAACAATATTATTTTTCTTGTTGACAATTGCGCAGATTTTACCGTTCTGTTATGCAAAAACAACTTTGAAAAACGTAATTCCGGCATTTTACTTTCCAACAACCCCATTCCGTCAACAACGGTATAAATATCAAAACTTTTGGTTCAGAGATCTTTGTACATGTTACGTACACGAATTTCTTTTAACTGACATTGATCGAGCAATCATCGGAGCTGATTTTCTAAAAAAAATATGGACTGATTGTTGATCTAAGAAATAAAAGGCTCATAGACACGCGAAAAAGTCCGTCTAATAATACCCTTTTACTTTCGTTACACACCGACACCTAAACTTTGTTTAATACGCAATAAATTATAAATGTTAATTAATAATTCATTATTATACGCAATAAATGTTCAATGTTAATTCAAAAATTTAGTGAGTTTACTCAACCCTCAGATTATTACAAGGAAGTTAAGCACACAATTGTGCATCATATAGCTACAAACGGCCAACAGCCTTTTGCTAAACCACGACGTGTGGATCATGCTAGACACTGCGCTGTAAAGAAGGAGTTTGAACAAATGACGGAAATGGGAATAAGTAGGCCGTCGCCTTTTCCGATATCGTTCGCATTACTTATGTTGCGAAAAAAGAAAAACACTGATTAGGGTCTTACGCAGTTACAATTCCTGATCGGTTTCCCATTCCGCACATACAAAATTTAACCTAATTCGGCCTTACTTTTTAATTCCGTCGCTGAACAAGACAGCAATCACAACACCTTTCAGCCTATTCGAATTCCGACGAAAGCCTTTCGGGCTGCGCATCTACACGCAGATCTTCCAATGTCTTATGAACGATGTTTGCAGGGGACTGCATTTCGTTTTTGTGTACAAAGATGATATACTAATTTCTTCCTTTATTCACACACAAAGAAAATCTTCGTCAATTGTTTCAAAGGTTGTCAGATTACGGAATAACAAGCAACCCTTCAAAATGAATTTTTGGAGTAACAGATTTAGATTTTTTAGACTTAGAATAACTTAGCCCACCCTGGAATCCGAGAAACAACTCAAAACTCAGATATCTTTAATTGAAACCAAAAACTTTGTTTCAAATACAAAATTATAAACTTTATTATTAATTTCAAATATTATGATGTCTTAACTGAACTTTTTATGAGAGAGAATAACAAAAAAATTAATACAGTGGTACATACTAAAAATTATTTAAACGCTGTTCACATTGTTATTTTTAACACTTCTGGTCAACCCTCAAGACAATAATTTTACAAAATTTTTTTAATCGGCTTTCATTTACGAATTTGGTCAATACATCAACTAATTGTTCTTCGCTTAGTACATAATTCAAAATTAATGTTTCTTCTTTAACCATTTCCTTAATGAAATTTAATTTGACATTAACATGTTTAAAACGTAAAATATGACTTTTCTGTTAATATTATGCATGATTTATTATCTTCATAGCAATTTATTTTCTCGTCCAAAATCATTTAAAATACCAATTAACCATTTGCCTTCAACGGAAGCTGTTGCTAAGGCAAAATATTCGGCTTCTGTTGAATTTAATGAAAATGTTAATTGTTTTTGAGTATTACACGAACCAAACAATTAAATATCTTATAAACATAACCTGTTGTCGATTTTCTATCGATTTTGTCGTTAGTCCAGCTTGCGTCAACGAAACAAATTAAGTTATTATTTAAGTTACGTTCTTTTCTAAACGTCAAGGAATAATTCAAAGTACCTTTAACGTAACGGAAAACTCGTTTCAAATTAATCCATAATTTACTACTAATGACCTTATCTTGGGAACGACTACAATAAATTACTATAGCACACAAATCTAATCGATTACCCATAACTGCGTAAATTAAGCAGCCAATTAATTCTCGGTATGGGACATTTACTTCATTACTTTTTATCAGCAACTTCTAATTCAAAATATCTCGCAAAGATCTTTCGTTTCGAATTCACTGAATAATTCCTTTTTTAATCTGTTAATTTGATTTTGGGCAATTACTTGCAATTACTAGATCGTCAATGTATGAAAGTAAATAAATTTTCAAATGGTTTTCAATTTTTGAACTTATACTTGGATCATATTGCGTTTAAATAAATTTGCTACTTTTCATAAATCTATCAAATTTGCTATACCAGCCACATGCGGATTGTTTTAGACCGTAAAGAGTTTTATTTAATTTACAAAACCTTCCTGGTTGATCAAACCCTTCTGGTAAATTCATGAAAACAACTTCTTTTAATTCTCCGTACAAAAATGCTGATTATACATCCATTTGTTAACAAAACATATTCTCATTGATGATTTAGTCTGCTTACTTTTTACACATACTTTACAAATGTTTTCTTTTTTATGTTAATATCTCTTTGATTAATATTTAGACCATTATTATTTGCTAATTTTTGTAAATTTGAGTAGCCAATATGACCAAATCGTCTATGCTATAACTTCGCATCACTTTTATTTGCATCATTATCCACTATATAACCTTTCTTTTGAATTATCTCGAAAGTTATTGCATACAAGTTATCGGAACCTTTTAATCCAACACCGACTACTTTTCTACCATTCATTATATATGCTTTTTCATTATTAAAATTTACTCGTAGACCGGATTTAGTTAATTTTGTACTGAGAGTAAATTATGTCTCAAATCTTTTATATATAAAACATGTTGAATTTCACCTACATCTTTATTTTGATTATGCTATGTCAATTTTTCCAATTAGATCGGTTACACATTTTTGATTATTTTTAGAAACATGAATTGTAATGGGTTCGGTTAACTTAATATTATTATCTTAGCTCTTATTAAATATTAAGATGATGTTTACTAGATAATCTGTTCCACCGGAATCTAAAAAAAAAGTTATTTTATGTTTGTTGTTAGATATTGTTTAACCTCTTGATATCATAAAAGCAGTTTTATTTTCTTCAGTATTTTGTTTACTACAATGGGCTACACTAAAACTTTTATTCTTGCTTCTTATTATGCAGTTGGATGTTTTATGGTCTTGTTTACCACAACCATAGGATTTTAATTTGAAATGTTTCTTATCTTTTTTACTGCTGTTATAATTTGATTTAAATTTAGCATTGAAAGCGGTTGGTTTAAAATCCTTTTCACAATTATTCCAACGATGTTCACATTTCAAATGCAGTTTCTTTATCCTTCACACATTCTAAAAAGGAATCAGCTATACATTTTATAATATAAGTTTTACATTTTGCATAGTTTATATTTTCATCTACACTCTGTGGATTTTTTTCAATGCATTCCAACACACCATTTTGTTCCAGTATTGTTTGAACCCTAAATTTCCAATTTTTGAAATTATTTCCATCAAATTGTGTAACCCCATATTTTGACAATTAAAGCTGTTGCAGTAGATGCCATTATTCTTAACTTTACCATAATTACTTGTTGCTTCTTATACTCGTATGTGCTCTGAGCTCATAACCTGATGATATCTTTAAAACTCAGATATCTTTAATTGAAAACAAAAACTTTGTTTTTAATACAAAATTATCAACTTTATTATTTATTTCAAATATTAAGAAGTCTCAACAGAACAATTCTTTTTAGGAGAGAGAATAACAAAAAATATATATAGTTGTACATCAGGGTTGTACATATTAAAAACAAGTTGATCGCTGTTCACATTGTTATTTTTCAAAAATCAAAATATTTTTGTGGCCTAACATAAATCGTGATTCGAGTCTCTGGACCAAAGCCTGTATGGCTTGCCAAAAATCAAAAAAATTCAGTGGCATACCAAGTTACGTTACGAAGATTTTTTTTAAGATTCCTGCAAAACAATTTGAACACATACATATGGATTTAGTTTGACCTTTTCCAATATCTTTTCCATATCAGCGAAAACTTTCTTCACGCAATATATTTCACGATTCGGAGTCCCCACCAGCGTGACAACAGATCAAGATCACCAGCGTGACACACCGTATCACCCGCAATCAAACGGGTTTGTTGACTCCCTTAAGGCTCTGGAAAACATTCAAAATCGGCAAATTGAAATACCAATTATCCTTCTCTGGATCCACGCATCAGTGATTTGAAGATTTGTTCATCACCAGAGCTTGTATATATTTACACCTAGAAACTGCCTACAAAATTAACGTTGCATTACACATTAATTGTTATATTTACCGCATGTTACTTATTACCGCACGTAATTCCTATTGGCCAACTACAACTACAGATTTTGAGATCCGTCCGTCCGTAGACACGATAACTCAAAAACTCATGGAGCTATCTTAATGAAATTTTAACTGTAGGTTACTAGTACTTAAAAGTTTGGCCGGGATGGTCTATGACGAAATCGGCCCATGGATTCGGATTCTGGACTTTTTAGATCGAATTAAGGCCGAACGAATATAATTCTGAAACCAATGAAGATGGTACCCCTTTTAATTTCTCTAGTGTCAATGAAACTTGCGATTAATTGGGGTCGTGGATCGAGGACCATCCACACAGTTCCTAAGACCTTAAAGCATATCATGGCAATTAATAAAAATAGTAACTTAAAATTAAGATAGAACTTGCAATTGTGTACAAGAGTTAACTAGTATTGAAAGTACGGCGGGGACTGCATATAGGCGAAATTGGACCATGGGTTCGGATTCAGGAACTTTTGATCCGTTCAAGGGCTAATAACATATATTCAAAAACACGATAACTCAAAAACTAGTGGAGCTATCTGGATGAAATTTAAACTTTAGGTAACTAGTACTGAAAGTAGGACGGAGATTTTATATGGGAGAAATTGGCACATGGATTCGGAATCTGAACCCTTTAATCCGTCTAAGGGCTTACCCACACAGCTCCGAAATTATTGAACAATTAATGCAGTACAGCTAAAATTAATAAACATGAAGAGAAGTAATTGCATTGCATGTGTGTAAAATTTTATTGAATTGGATAAAAAGTTTTAAATATGTAATTTTGTAATTATCGGCTGGGTGGCACAGTGGTTAGAGTGCCGACCTTTCATGCGAAAGGCCCCGGGTTCGAATCCCAGTGAAAGTGAAAAAACTTTTATCTGGTTTTCAACTCGACTCAGCTACCATTCGCCTTTAGGTTCAAATTAATGGCTTAATTAATAATTAATAATTATATATCTTTAATAAAAAATACATAAATATAACAATATAAACAAATACAAAATGTAAACAAATAATTCAATTAAATAATATAACTCACAGATAAAGAATACCATATAACTCTAATACAAAATATTACAATATAAACAAAAATAGAACTGCATTTTATTGAAAATCTAAGACATTTCTACATGTTATAAGGAGTAGTACTATCTCATGTTTAAATTGTATGTGGAATTCATTTGATAAGTTCTAATATATGAATATATCTCCCCTGTTCCGACATGCACATATATAGTCAGGCTGTTTAGCCTATCACAGTGAACAGTTAGCACGTAGAGGTGCGGGCAAAAAAAAAAAAAAAAAAAAAATTCCATTTTATCAATACATTTATTTCAAGTTTTGTTGTTTTTTAATATTTTCAAATAGATAAATTAGTAAATATTTTTAATATATTTGAATTGATAAAATATTAGAAAAGTTTTTTAGTATTATCAAGTTAATTTGGTTAGCTATATCTTACGATCAAACAAATAAAAGGTTTTATGGTTTTAAAATGACTTATGGACTTCTCATTAAATTTGAACCAAACAGTTGTAGGGTTTTCTAAGTCGGTTTTTTTCAAAATTGAAATTAATTTTAATTACTAGTATACCTACCTATACTTATTAGAAACTTATTAGAAAAGCTTATAAATGCAAAATATGCAATAAATGTATTTTTAAAATATAATGACAAATTTAGAACTTTTCATATAATTCATTTACATACAGCAAGTACCTCTGACAACTTAAGTATAGTACACAATTTCTTAATTATATATTACCTATAGTAATAATTCAATAAATATATATAATAAAAATTAAAAAAAAAAGTTAGTCGTTGATAAAAAAATATTTTGTTTTTAATTTATAAAATATAATACAAAATATGTTTTATAATAAAATTCTTAACCTTTTAAAAATATAAAAGTGTTAAATAAGAACGGAAATATGAAAGAATCCTCGTGTATCAAATTTGATTTTTTTATCTTTATGAAATTCGAAGATAAGCTTTTTAATTTTGGGATCGATTTGTTACAAAACATCAACAGGACGACCAATTACGTTAATTCAATAAATTGTTCCTCGGGTTGGATAGTCAATGCCATCAACAAGCAACATGCAACCACAGAAACTAGTTCGTCCTCCACGACAATTGATCATGCTCTTATAAATATAGCTCCCACTAAACACTTACTAAATATACGATAAACAATGTTAGATTTCAAATTAATAAAAATAAAAGTTGAAAAGATCCAAAAATCTCTGAAGCCAATGACAGAAACTAAAATCAATATCGTCAAACGCAATAAAATTAATGAGTTACTCAGTTCTGTGTTAGACAACAAAGTTAAAATAGAAGTAGAAGACCTAATATAAATTATAAAATTAACTACAATATCGGCAACAAAGTTAAAAACTATTAAAACACACGATAACTGGGTCAACGGGGAAATAATACGAGAGATCAGGGAAAGAGACAAGTTGTACAAAAAAACCAAGAAAGCCCCAACGAATATTGTTATAACTAACGCTTATAAAAAAATGAAAAACTTGACCACTCTCATGGTCAGGAAAACCAAACAAAATTTCTTGAACGAACAAATTAAAAAATTCTGCAGGACCCCAAGGAAACTTTGGGAAATGCTGAATTCAAGGACCCAATCTCAGGTATTAAAGAGAACAACATTGAAGTATCCAATGAGAAGTTAGGAGCAAAGGAATTTAATAAACATTTTAATACGGTGGGAATCACTTTTGTGAACAACATCACCAATAGAGTTGAATGCGTGGCCAATACTACCAGCACGGTACATATAATACCATAGTATTCCAACAAAACTACAACAAAAGTAAGCCCGTTATTGAACCCAGAATTCTTCTTAACACCACTGAACTGGAAAGTACCAGTTAGGTAAGATACTTAGGTGTTGTTATAAACAACAAACTGCTATCGTCTACACATGCGGCACATATAAGTTCAAAAATATATCCATTAATTGAAGCCATCAGAAAAAATAAACATAAAATGCCACCCAATATTTCTAGAATGATTATAAACTCGCACATACTCTCAAAAATCAAGTATAATATCATCAATTGGGCCTTTTGAAGATATTCAGTACTTTAAACTATCGAAAGTTCAATTAGATTTAGATAAATACACTTAAAAGTACATAATTAATTTTCAAACTAAAATTTGATTGAATATAAGACCTTTCAAAATATGGTACATGAAAACAAACGAATAAAGTTTAATCAAAGAAATAAATTTTTTTACATAATAATATAAACTTTTCAAAAATAAAAATAGTTAGCTACCATTCCTTTGCTATATCTAGGTAACTGGTACTGAAAGTATGGCGCGGATTGCATATGTGTGTATTCGGATTCTGGACACTTTAATCCGTCTAAGGGCTAGTCCACACAGTAATACAGATAATAACTTGAAAGAAATGTAGAAGCTTCAAATTTGGCACAAGAGCAATCCTTACTATTTCCTGCGTGTCTTTCTAATTTATGATCAATTGGAGTGGTGGTTCAGATATCTCTCTTAGACCTCCCAATACAAAAAAGCTTATCATCGTAATTAATAAAAATAGTAACTTAAAATTAAGATAGAACGTTCCAATTGTGTACAAGGGTTAATTAGTAATCAAAGTACGGCGAGGACCGCATACAGGCGAAATCGAACCATGGGTTCGGGTTCTAGAACCTTTGATCAGTTCAAGGACTAACGAACATGTATTCAAAAAACACGATAACTCAAAAACTAATGACGCTATTTCGATGAAATTTAAACTTTACGTTAATACAATTCAAATTTAAATTTTTTAAAAAACCTTATTGATTCTACTTTTTTTTTTTTTTAATTAATTTTCTCTAATAATAAGTAAGAAAAATAATAAATAATAAAAATAACACAAATTATTTTAATTTTAAAATTATCATTATTTTATTATTTTAAAAAATTAATCAATATAAAATGTATGCATTTCGAGCATAGCCCATCATCAGCACTGCACGATTGCTATTAAATATAAATATATGTATATATATGTATTAGAGAACCCTTATAAATATATTATGTCATAAATCAAATTAAATTAAAAAATAAATAAAAAAAATAAAAATTGAACGAAATTAAAACAAAATTACAAAAACAAAATTAAATAAAATTATAACATATTAAAAAATAAAAATTGAACGAAATTAAAACAAAATTACAAAAACAAAATTAAATAAAATTATAACATATTAAAAAAGTTTTTAAACATTCGTCAAGTTAAATCAAAAAAGAAATATTTTAAATAAACTAATAAATTGAACGGAATTACAAAAACAAAAAATTTTTTATATTATAATAAGTTAGCGATTGCTATCAAATAAAAACGTATCAGTATTTCCTTTGTCTGCATTCATATTGTTGTTGTCTTTATTAATGTAATAAGTTTCATATGCATCTAATTTTGCTGGGTTCCTAATACATTTTACTAAATTAAGTTCGTATGAATTTAAGTTGAGATGGAGTTTCTCAAATGCATGGATTAATACTCCAGATTTTTTATGTTGTCCGTTTTTAATATAGCTTAAATGTTCTTTGAATCTATCCCCTATTTTTCTTTTGGTTTGTCCATAATAATTTATATTGCACTCTTTACATGTAATTTTATATATACCTGATTTATTTACATTCTCAGGTTTGTTTTTTGTTGATTTAAATAAATAGCCAATTTTGTTTTTATTCTCATATACAATATCCATATTAAATTTTTTATAAATGGGTTTAAGATGATTTGTGACCTCCGGAATATAATTGAAAGAAATCCTTTTTCTTTTTAAATTATTTGGTGTATTTAAATTTTGTCGAATTAGTGTTGTCATGTTATTTTTCTTATTCCGTTTAGAATGTATTGCAACTAATTCGTCTACTAATGTTTCTGGGTATCCATTAACATTAGCAATGTCTTTAATGTAATTGTATTCTATTTTGAAATTATTGATGGATAAAGGTAATTTACATAAACGATGTACCATTGAATGGAAACTGGCATGTAAATTACCTTTATCCATCAATAATTTCAAAATAGAATACAATTACATTAAAGAAATTGCTAATGTTAATGGATACCCAGAAACATTAGTAGACGAATTAGTTGCAATACATTCTAAACGGAATAAGAAAAATAACATGACAACACTAATTCGACAAAATTTAAATACATACACCAAATAATTTAAAAAGAACGAGGAAGATTATAGTTGCCCTTGTCAACTTTTAGATACCCGTGCATACCCACTATGGTGTATAAAATAAACCGTAATTTACTTCCCTTATACATTTAACTCATTACCCCATAATTTTGACGTAAAAAAAAAAAAAAAAAATTAACAAAAAAAAAAAATCACAAAAAAAAAAAACAAAATTTTCATTCATTGTCCATAACTTTAGCTTAAAAAAAAAAAAAAAAAAAATAAAAAAAAAAAAAAAAAACAAAAAAAAAAATTGGCCCACCCTAAAACTCCGAAGGTCCGAGTGATGTCCAACTTTGCCAAGTAACTTGCCCTATTAATTTATCTGCCCAATTTTAATTTTAACCTTGTAGCTTCATTAGATTCAAAGTTATTGAATCGAAAACTTTGTATGGCAGCCCCCCGAAAATGGGGCCCTAACATTTTGAAACTTCTTATAAGTGCTCGATTCATTATATAACTAACGGTGTGTAATTTTCAGCCTCGTAGTATAATTAGTTTTGAAGAAATTCATATTGGTGCAAAGAAGTTGTATGGCAGCCCCCCGAAAATGGGGCCCTAATATTTTGAAACTTCATATAAGTGCTCGATTCATTATACAACTAACCGTGTGTAATTTTCATCCGCGTAGTATAATTAGTTTTGAAGAAATTCATATTGGTGCAAGGAAGTTGTATGGCAGCCCCCCGAAAATGGGGCCCTAACATTTTGAAACTTCATATAAGTGCTCGATTCATTATATAACTAACCGTGTGTAATTTTCAGCCTCGTAGTATAATTAGTTTTGAAGAAATTCATATTGGTGCAGAGAAGTTGTATGGCAGCCCCCCGAAAATGGGGCCCTAACATTTTGAAACTTCATATAAGTGCCGGAGTCATTATAAAACTAACCGTGTGTAATTTTCATCCCCGTAGTATAAATAGTTTTGAAGAAATTCATATTGGTGCAAAAAAGTTGTATGGCAGCTCCCCGAAGCCTTGGTCCGATTTTAACCAAAAACAATAGGGAACCTAGAAATTGTCTAAAAATGACTTTGTGTGAAATTCAAGACTCTAGCCCTTTTAGTTTTTGAGTTATCGTGCTGACACACGGACGGACGGACGGACGGACAGACACACATAGCTAGATCGACTAATTTTTCGATTCTGAGCCGTTACGTACCCTTGACACTATATCTAGCTCGTCTAGATCGATGCGTTACAAACGGAGGAGCAAATCTAATATACCCGATGTCATATATGTATGCACGGGTATAAAAAGGATTTCTTTCAATTATATTCCGGAGGTCACAAATCATCTTAAACCCATTTATAAAAAATTTAATATGGATATTGTATATGAGAATAAAAACAAAATTGGCTATTTATTTAAATCAACAAAAAACAAACCTGAGAATGTAAATAAATCAGGTATATATAAAATTACATGTAAAGAGTGCAATATAAATTATTATGGACCAACAAAAAGAAAAATAGGGGATAGATTCAAAGAACATTTAAGCTATATTAAAAACGGACAACATAAAAAATCTGGAGTATCAATCCATGCATTTGAGAAACTCCATCTCAACTTAAATTCATACGAACTTAATTTAGTAAAATGTATTAGGAACCCAGCAAAATTAGATGCATATGAAACTTATTACATTAATAAAGACAACAACAATATGAATGCAGACAAAGGAAATACTGATACGTTTTTATTTGATAGCATTCGCTAACTTATTATAATATAAAAAATTTTTTGTTTTTGTAATTCCGTTCAATTTATTAGTTTATTTAAAATATTTCTTTTTTGATTTAACTTGACGAATGTTTAAAAACTTTTTTAATATGTTATAATTTTATTTAATTTTGTTTTTGTAATTTTGTTTTAATTTTGTTCAATTTTTATTTTATTTTATTTTTTAATATGTTATAATTTTATTTAATTTTGTTTTTGTAATTTTGTTTTAATTTCGTTCAATTTTTATTTTTTTTATTTATTTTTTAATTTAATTTGATTTATGACATAATATATTTATAAGGGTTCTCTAATACATATATATATACATATATTTATATTTAATAGCAATCGTGCAGTGCTGATGATGGGCTATGCTCGAAATGCATACATTTTATATTGATTAATTTTTAAAATAATAAAATAATGATAATTTTAAAATTAAAATAATTTGTGTTATTTTTATTATTTATTATTTTTCTTACTTATTATTAGAGAAAATTAATTAAAAAAAAAAAAAGTAGAATCAATAAGGTTTTTTAAAAAATTTAAATTTGAATTAAGATCGATTCTACAAGGATTAATTTTATATTAAAAAATTTACGTTAATAGTAATGAAATTACCATTTATTTATTTTATTTAAATCAAAACAAGGTTTTTACAAAAAATTCTTATAGCTAAAACTTAAAATTAACATGAAATTTAATTACAAAGCATAAATTTAAATACATTAAAATCAAAAGTTTATTTATTTTTTTTGTAGATTGTAAAAAATGCATACATAGCGAAAACACAGATAAAATCCAATTTTTAAAGTAAAAAAAAAACAAGTAAAGAAACAGTCAGTCGGTGCAACCAACTTAGAAATACCCTACACCTATTTGGTTCAAATTTATTGAGATATCCATAAGTCATTTTAAAACCATAAAAGCTGTTATTAATTCGATCGTAAGACATAGCTAACCAAATTAACTTTATAATACTAAAAACATTTTCTAATTACATTATTTATCAAAAAATATTACAAATTCTTACTAATTTATCTATTTAAAAATATTAAAAAACAAAAAAAATTTGAAATAAATGAAAATATATTTATTTTAATTCAATTACAAAAGTGAAAAAATTTTAATTATTAAATTTTGTGACAAAAAGCTAATCAAAGCATAATATATTTAATAATTCAAATTTTTTAAAATTTATTTATCTATTAGAAAAGTTTATAAGCGCAAAATATGAAATAAATGTATTTTTAAAATACAATTACAAATTTAGAACTTTTCATATAATTCATTTAAATATAAAAATAAATTTTACATAAATGCAGCAAGTACCTTTGAACATAGCTTGTATCGTTAACAATGCCTTAATTATATATAATCTATGGAAATAATTCAATAAAATATATGATATAATAAAAATTAAAAAAAAGGAATGTAATCGTTTATTAAAAAAATGTTTTGTTTTTAATTTATAAAATATTATACATAATATGTTTTATGGTAAAATTCTTAGCTTTATAAAAATATAAACGTGTTAAATAAAAACGGAAATAGGAAAGAACCCTCGTGTATCAAATTTAAAGTTTCTATCTTCATGGATTTCGAAGATAAGCTTTTTAATTTTGGGATTTCTTAGGAATCACCTGAACCACCACTACAATTAAGTCGGGGACACATAGGGAATAGGAAATATATTCTTTGGCTTCGAAATTATACTCATTCGGCCACAAATCGATCAAAAGTTTCTAGAATCCGAACTCATTGTCCAAACTCGACCATAACAAATTCCCATGGTACTTCATTACTAGTAACCAAGAGTTTAAATTTCATCAAAATAGCGGCATTATTTTTTGAGTTATGGTGTTTTTAAGATATATGTTTGTTAACCCTTGAACTTTCAAAATATGGTATGATTTCGCCTATATTCAGTCCCCGTCATACTTTCAATGCTAGTTAGTTCTTGTACACAATTGGAACGTTATATCTTAATTTTAAGTTACTATTTTTATTAATTTCGATAAGCTTTTAAACCTTGGGGGGTCTAAGAGGGGTACTGAACCACCAGTTCAATTGATCAAAAATTAGGTGGACGCGCAGGAAATAGTAAAGAACACACATGTGGCAAATTTAAAGCTTCTATATTCGTGAAGTTACTATCTTTATTAATTTCGAAAATATGCTTTAAGGTCTTCAGAACTGTGGTGCTAATCCCCGACCCACTACTCCAATTGGGCCCAAATTTCAAGGACACTAAGGAAATCGAAAGCGGCACCCTGATGCCAAGTTTGGAGGTTTTACCTTCATTGTTTTCGGAATTATCCTAGTTTGGCCTAAATTCGATCAAAAAGTTCTAAGTTCCGAACTCATTGTCCAATCCTCACTGTACGCAATCGCCGCCGTAATTTCATTACCAATAACCTACAGCTTAAAATTCATGAAGATAGCGTCATTAGTTGTTGAGTTATCGTGATTTTTTATATATGTTCGTTAGCCCTTAAACCGATTAAAAGGTTCAGAATCAGAACCCATGGGCTGATTTCGCATATATGCAGTCCGCGCTGTACTTTATATACTAGTTAACCCTTGTACACAATTGGAACGTTCTATCTTAATTTTAAGTTCCTATTTTTAGTAATTTTGATTACAAGCTTTTAAAGCTTGGGAGGTCTAAGGGGTACTGAACCACCACTCCAAATGATCCCAAATTGAGGGGGCACGTAGGAAATAGTAAAGAACACCCTTGTGCCAAATTTGAAGCTTCTACATTTTTTCAAGTTGCTATCTTTATTAATTTTAATAAGATATGCTTTAAGGTCTTCTGAAATGCGTGGCTAGTCCGCAACCCACTACTCCAATGGGGCCCAAATTTCAAGGACACTAAGGAAATAGGAAGGGACACCCTGATACCAAATTTTGAGGTTCTATCTTCAACGGATTCGGAATTATGCTCGTTTGGCATAAATTCGATCAAAAAGTTCTAAGTTCCGAACCCATGGTCCAATCCCGAACGTACGCAATCCCCGCCATAGTTTCATTACTAGTAACGTACAGCAAAAATTTGATGACGATAGCGTTATTAGTTGTTGAGTTATCGTGAATTTTTATATATGTTCGTTAGTCCTGGGATCGATTAGAAGGTCCAGAATCCGAACCCATGGACCGATTTCGCCAATATGCAATCCCCGCCGTACTTTCAGTCCTAGTAACCTACAGTTAAAATTTCATCAAGATAGCTCTATTATTATTTGAGTTATCGTGCCTACGGACGGACGAACGGACATGGCTATATCGACTCAGGAGGTCACGCTGATCACAAATATATATACTTTTCCATACCTAGTTCTACATGTTGGAACAGGTGGTCATATTATATTCGTGTTATTAGAATTGGTCTTATTGAATTCCACATACAATTTAAACATGAGATAGTACTAGGCCTTATAACATGTAGAAACGTCTTAGATTTTGAATATTTACAATTCTATTTTTTGTTTATATTGTAATATTTTATATTTTACTTATATGGTATTCTATATCTGCGAGTTATATTATTTAATTAAATTATTTGTTTATATTTTGCATTTGTTTATATTTTTATATCAAAGTATTTTTTATTAAAGATTTATAATTATTAATTATTGATTATGCCATTAATTTGAACCCAAAGGCGAATGGTAGGTGAGTCGAGTCGAAAACCAGAAAAGTGTTTAAACTTTCACTAGAATTCGAACATGAAAGGTCAGCACTCAACCACTGTGCCACCCAGCTGTTTTAATTTTTGTTATTGTTTTAGTTTTGTATTTATGATGGGCGTAATTTTGTTTACAACAATTTTTTCGAACTACTTTGAAAACATTTTCGACGAATGATTTATCACCCTTCTGTGTATAGGAGTTAGATAAAATTTCCAAAAAATAGCAAAATTACCTGAGGAAAGGGATTTATTAAAAATAAAACAAGTAAAGAAACAGTCAGTCGGTGCAACCGACTTAGAAATACCCTACACCTATTTGGTTCAAATTTAAGGACATATCCATAAGTCATTTTAACACCATAGAAGCTGTTATTAATTTGATCGTAAGAATAGCTAACCAAATTAACTGTATAATACTAAAAACATTTTCTAATTACCCTATCTATTAAAAAATACTACAAATTCTTACTAATTTATCTATTTAAAAATATTAAAAAACAAACAAACTTGAAATAAATGAAAATATATTTATTCCAATTCAATTACAAAATGAAAAAATTCTAATTATTAAATTTTGTGATAAAAAGATAATCAAAGCATAATATATTTAATAATCCAAATTTTTAAAAATTGCAATTATTTTAAATGGTTAGTTTATATACCTAATAGAAAAGCTTATAAACGCAAAATATGCAATAAATGTATTTCTAAAATACAATTAAAAGTTTACACCTTTTCATATAATTCATTTAAATATAAAAATATATTTTACATAAATCCAGCAAGTACCATTGAACATAGCTGAACCACTACAATTAAGTCTAGATTTCGGAGACACATAGGACATAGGAAATATATTCTTTGGCTTCGAAATTAAACTCGACCACAACCAATTCCCATGGTACTTTCATTACTAGTAACCTAGAGTTTAAATTTCATCAAGATACCGGCATTATTTTTTGAGTTATGGTGTTTGTAAGATATATGTTTGTTAGTCCTTGAACTTTTCAAGGGTTCCAGGACCCGAAATTATGGTACGATTTCGCCCATATGCAGTCCCGTCATACTTTCAATACTAGTTAACCCTTGTACACAATTGGAACGCTCTATCTTAATTTTAAGTTACTAGTTTTATTAATTTCGATGATAAGCTTTTACACATTGGGGGGTCTAAGAGAGGTTCTGAACCACCACTCCAATTGATCCCAAATTAGGGGGGCACGCAAGAAATAGTAAAGAACACCCTTGTGGCAAATTGGAGGCTTCTACATTTTTTCAAGTTGTTATCTTTATTAATTTTAAAGATATGCATTACGGTCTTCGTAAATGTGTGGCTGGTCCCCGACCCACTACTCCAATGGGACCCAAATTCACAAGACACTTAGGAAATAGGAAGGGACACCCTGATACTAAATTTGGAGGTTCTATCTTCATTGGTTTCGGAATTATGCTCGTTTGGCCTAAATTCGATCAAAAAGTTCTAGGTTCCGAACCCATGGTCCAATCCCGACCTTACGCAATTCCCGAAGTAGTTTCATTACTAGGAACCTACAGCACAAATTTGATGAAGATAGCGTCATTAGTTGTTGAGTTATCGTGATTTTTTATATTTGTTCGTTAGCCCTAAAACCGACTAAAAGGTCCAGAATCCGAACCCATGGGCCGATTTCGCCCATATGCAATCCCCGCCGTACTTTCAGTCCTAGTAACCTACAGTTAAAATTTCATCAAGATAGCTCCATTATTTTTTGAGTTATCGTGCCTACGGACGGACGGACGGACGGACGGACGGACATGGCTATATCGACTAAGGCGGTCACGCTGATCACAAATATATATACTTTTTCATATCTAGCTCGCTTCCTTTAGGTGGTTACAAACACCATACCAAAGTTAATATACCCCTTTACCTATTCTATAGGTGTAGGGTATAATGAGGCGGGTAAGTGAGATAATTGAATAGTGCGACAAGAACTTTCAACGTCCGTTAACCTAAAGTTAGAAATAAGAAAAAGGATTACTATTTGTATCCAGAACGAAGGAGATTACTTTGAAAATTTTTTGTAATTATTGTTAATTGTAATTGAAAACAAAACTGGTTTTTATATTTTGTTTATTTTTAATGCAAATAATGATTTGAAGAAATTTATTTAAAGGAAAAAAGTATTTTATTGAAACTTTATTTGGTTATAACTTTTATGATTTTTGAGATAAGAATAAAATTTGAGTTTCAAAATGTTCGTAGAGAAACAAAGAAAAAAAAAATGGTATGGTAATTGCTCAATTTTTTGAGCAATAGGGTTCAAAGCAATTTATGCCTAAAAAAATGCTCATAATTTTAACCTTTAAATCATTATAACTTCCAATTTCGAAGAGCAATATGCGAACGTATCAGGTGAACGTAGTTTTATGAATTAGAAAAAGAATTCAACAGGCTTTAATGTGCACGTTAAATTTTTTTTTAGCTACTAGATTTTTGCTTTTATGAGTAAAAACAAAACATCAAAAAATTTAGTGAAAAAATATAATTTTTTTTAAAAATCGGATCTTTAAGGCCTTTTAACTCCGTATGGGTTGGACATAGACCCCCCCTTCCCATACAATTTTTTGGTCGTTTTGAACTCCCCTATCATCTGCTGTTCTATGGCACGTTATTCCCGGGACAACCTGTATATTCTATTCAAAAGTCTACACATAACACAACTGCAAATCACCATAAATTATTCTTTTTTTTACATAACATAAGCGAAGCTTCAAACTTAGAAAATTTAAAAGAATTATATGAAATGGTAGATTCTACTTTGTCCATTAATGAATCAAAAGACTTAAATGGTGAGGATTTATCCAAACAATTGTTAGTTTTATCGCCACTTGTTAAACCGAATCAAACTAGTCTAGATATTTTAACTACATATTTCAATCAAGTTTAGATCTAATATTTCTGACTTCCATAGTAGCCATTAAAATTTTAAACACCTTACCAATAAATGTAGCTTCAGGTGAACGTAGTTTTTCAAAATTTAAATTAATAAAAACGTACTTACGAATGACAATTGCACAAGATAGACTGGTCGGTTTGTCAATTTTATCTATAGAAAGAGAATTAGTTGAAGCTTTAGATTATGATGATCTTATTGAGGAATTCGCAAAGTTAAAAGCTAGGAAAGTTAGGTTTATTTAAATTATAATTATATTTTTAGGCTATCTAGGAAAAGAGGAATAGACCTATTGGGGAAGCCTCTATAAAAAAAAAACGCGTTAAAAAAACCTGCCTCAGGGATGACGCGGAAAAAAATTGAATAGGTGCCAAATTAAATAGGACCGGGCGTGATAAAATCTACATAGTGAATTAAATTGAAATGTTGATTAATTTTATTTTTAAAAAATTATGTAAAATTTGATTTAAAAAATTTTTTTTTTAATGTTTCTTGTTTATAAGTTAATGTTAGAAATTAAAAAAAAACAAAAAAAGTAGATATTTACTTAATTTTTTTTCCGATTAATTTAAAAGTTTTTTAGCTTAATTAATTATTAGTTTTAATAAAAAAAAAACTAATGTAGAAAGGAACTAATGTATAGGAGCTAGGATTTTGAAATTTTTAAAAATTCGTTTTAATGCATTAGCCGGCATCGATATTTACATCCAGCATTTTGGTCCACGGGTTCGAGTACCTGCCATACAACTTCTTTTTTATATATGAGCATTACTCCGTACTTATTAAAGCTAGGTGTATGAAATTTTCCCAAAAGTAGTTTAGTTTAATGGCCAAAGTTTCTGCAAAATTTGGTTGGTCTACTGGAGAGGGTTCGAGTAGCTGCCATACAACTCCTTTTTTTATATGAGCATTACACTACACCTATTAAAGCTGGATGTAAAGCAAAATTTGGTTGGTCTACTGCAGAGAGGTCAAGTAGCTGCCATACAACTCCTTCTTTTATATGAGCATTACACTTCACCTATTGAAGTTGGGTGTCTCAAATTTTTCCAAAAATAGTTTAGTGTAATGGTTAAAGTTACTGCAAAACTTGGTAGGTCTACTACAGAGGGTTCGAGTAGCTGCCGTTCAACTCCTTCTTTTATATGAGCATTACACTACACCTAATAAAGCTGTATGTTTGAAGTTTTGCAGAAATAATTAACCGGATTGTATGTTTATATTACGGCCATACGGGTATCCCAGAGTTGACACAGTATACTCTACTACACTGTTCCTCGTTTGGATATATGTTCGTTAGGCTGAACTGATCAAAGGTTCCAGAACCCGAACCCATGGTTCGATTTCGCTAATATGCAGTTCCTGCCGTACTTTCAATATTAATTAACCTTTGTACAAGGGTTGGCAGTTCTATCTTAATTTTAAGTTACTATTTTTATTAATTTCGATCATAAGCTTTTAAACCTTTTAGATCTAAGAGCGGTACCTGAACCACCACTCCAATTGATCCCAAATTAGGGGATCACGCAGGAAATATAAAAGGAAACACCCTTGTGCCAAATTTGAAGATTCTACCTTTGTTTCAAATTACTATCTTTATTAATTTGGAAGACATGCTTTAAAGTCTTTGGAACTGAGTCCCCAGTTTTGGTCCCCAACCCAACACTCCATATGGTTTAAAATTTCTAGGAAATTCATTCATTGGTTCTGGAATTATGCTCATTTGTCCTTACTTCGATCAAAAAATTTTAGGATCCGAATTCATGGTCCGATCTCGACCGTACGCAATCGCCAGCGTAGTTTCATTACTAGTTACCTACAGCACAAATTTCCTGAAGATAGCGTTATTAGTTGTTGAGTTATCGTGATTTTTTACATATGTTCGTTAGTCCATAGACCAATTAAAGGGTTCAGAATCCGAACACATGGGATGATTTCACTCATATGCAATTCTCGGGGTACTTTAAGTACAAGTAACTTACAGCTAAAAAGTCTTTTTAAGATAGCTCCATTAGTTTTTGAGTTATTCTGCTTACGGGCGGACGGACATGCTAAACCGACTGAGGAGGTCACGCTGATCACAAATATATATTCTTTTCCATATCTAGATCGCTACTTTTAGGTGGTTACAAACACCAAACCAAATTTAATATAACATTTTCCTATTTCATAAATGGAGAGTATAAAAATAGCATTACATGTCACATAAATAATCAAAAATACACATTATGGATTTAAATTTGTATGTGGGGTGAATAATTTAAAACTATTACACAGTAATATGCACTTAATTATTTGAAGAAATTTAACTATAATTATTATTAAAAAAAAGGAAAAAAAAAAATTCTAATATTAAAACAAAAAAAAAATTAAAAAGTAATTATTATAAAAATTAAAAGTAAAAATAAACGATATTTAAACGAGGAAAATTAATAAATAGTATCTATAACAGTAATGTTTACATTGAGTATTTAACAAATCCAATTATTTTAAGCAAATCTTCAACTTGTCCACTATCCTTATCTAGCAGCCATTATTTCAATTTTTAGTAAACGTAATTGTAATTTTAAGCTTTATAATACACATAGGTAATTTGTTGAACAAGCGACATGCAACAGTACAATAAAAACTACGAAAAGATCTTAGAGCATATTTTATTACATATTTTCGTGTTCATTTTGGTAATATTCGGGGCCTACCAGCTAATTTTAATGCCGTAGAATATCATCTTAACTCCACAAAACCAGCAATCCTAGCCCTTGGTGAAACGCAGATCAATGAACTAAATATTAACTTTTTTTGCTTTAAGCAAACATGCGGGTGATGTATTTACTTCGAAATAAAATGTAATTAACAATAGAAGCAGTGCATATTAAAAATTAAGCTATGAAAATTTTGAAGGGCAAAAGCGCCATTTATATGAATTGAAAATTAAATTAGTTATATAATTTAAATTAAATACAATATTGAATTAAAATGAAAACAAAAAATTTTTTTTCTTTTTAACATTTATAATACAAGTGATTTGGATATAAACAAGTAAAGAAACAGTCAGTCGGTGCAACCGACTTAGAAATACCCTACACCTATTTCGTTCAAATTTAATGAGAAGTCCATAAGTCATTGGAAGATCATAAAAGCTTTTATAAGTTTGATCGTAAGACATGGCTAACAAAATTTACTTTATAATACTAAAAACATTTTCTAATTATTTTATCAATTCAATAATATTAGCAATTCTTACAAATTTATCTATTTAAAAATATTATTATTCTATTAAAATAGAGTGATTTAGTAAAATGCAATTACAAAACTACATATTTAAAACTTTTATCCAATTCAATAAAATTTTTCACACATGTAGCAATTACTCCTTTTCAGGATTTTTAGCTGTAGTTCATTTACTGTTGGATGATTTAGTACCCTTGGTTAATTATTTCAATTTTCAATAATTTTTAAATTTATTCTCTTAATTTACTTATTTATTAATGTTCTATATAATTAAACTCAAAGTTATTCGAAAGAAATAATAATTTGTAAAAATATAAATATATAAGTTTAGTGGAGGTGATACGCAAACCGCTATTCCAATTCATCCAAAATTTCACGTACACAAAAAAAAAGAAGACGAAACACATGGGCCCCAAATATAATGTTCTATCTTCTTTGGTTTCGAAATTATACTCGTTTGGCCTCAATTCGATCAAAAGCTTTTTGAATCCGAACTTGACCACAACCAATCCCCATGTTACTTTCATAATAACCTAGAATTTAATTTTCATCAAAATACTGTCATTAGTTTTTGAGTTATGGTGTTTTTAAGATATATGTTTGCTGGCTTTTGAACTTTTCAAAGGTTCCAGAACCTGAAAAACATGGTATGGTTTCGCCCAGTCATACTTTCAATACTAGGTAACCCTTGTACACAATTGGAACATTCTATATTAATTTTAAGTTACTATTTTTATTAATTTCGATGATAAGGCATTCAACCTTTAGAGGTCTAAGAGAGTTACCTGAATCACCACTCCAATTGATCACATTAAGGGAACACGAAGGAAATAGTAAAGAAAAGCCTTGTGGCAAATTGAAGCTTCTACATTTTTTTGAAGTTACTATCTCTTTTATTTTCAAAAATATGCTTTAAGGTCTTCGAAACTATGTGGATGGTCCCCGACCCACTATTTCAATTGGTTCCAATTTTCGAGGACACTGAGGGAATAGAAAGGGACACTCTGCCACCTAATTTGGAGGTTCTAACTTCTTTGAATAAATATTTTATTGCTTTCCATTTCACGAAAAACAGTAGGATTTAATTTCTTTTTTGCAGATGTTTTCTTCTTCATAGTCATTTTTTTTTAAAAACAGATTTAAAAACAATATATAATATATTCTTGCTGGATATATCTGTATTTACTTTTTTCGCGTAACATTTATTTATTTCATTGTAATTTATATTCAACTCTAAAAAAATCAGAAAATTTGTTTTTTTGCTGTTAGTAAACCATTATCATTTTTTATACTTGAAACACTACAAATCTCAATAGTATTAAACTCTTCTCTTGTAATATGCAAATTTTATATTCTAGAACAGTGGTGTCCAAACTACGGCCCGCGGGCCGTTTACTTCCCGCTAAGCGTTTTTTCCGACCGGTTTTCAATTTTCTTATCATCACATATAATTTTCATAAAATTATATTTCACATCAACTTTCTTATAATTTTCTGTTCTTGTTTAAAAAAAATTATAAAAAAAAAAAAAGTTTAAAAAAATTATAAAATAAAAGTTTTTTTATAATTTGGTGTTCTATTCTTTTTATTGGTATAGTAATAATACTTAAAATGGAAGAAAAATTAATTTCTTTTTACATTACATATACATAGTAAAAATATAGAACACTATTCTTTGCACAGCCTACTTGGATGTTGTTTTTAAATTCAAAACGACAAGTTATTAATTTTAAATATTATTGTATATCAGTTATCTTTGTCTATCGACTCGCGATACTTCGTCAATATAAATATATTTTGACATATTAAAATTAAGGTAGTTGTGAAGTGAAGTGTTTGTATTTTGAACTAAATTATATGTTGAATCTTAATAATTACCACAATGAACAAAAAACGTAAAATTGATAAGGAAAAACGCATTTTCTAAGAAAGATTGTTATTTTATTAGTTTACTTTTTTATTGAATTTAAAAATAAAATAATATGTTTAATATGTCGTGAATCTATTGCTGTTTTAAAAGAATATAATATAAAAAAACATTACGATGCAAAACACCAAAATTATCACAATTTAACTGGTGTCTTACGAAAAGAAAAAAATTCGTACTTAAAAATAAATTTATTATCGGAATAGAACATTTTTAAAAAACAAACAAATGAAAACAATTCTGCAGTAAGAGCTAGTTATCGTGTTGCCCATACTTTGGCATTGAGCGGAAAACCTTTTACTGATGGTGCGTTAATTAAAAAATGTTTACTAGAAATAGTTGAAGAAGTATTGCCTGAAAAAATTGAACTATTTAAAAATATTTCGTTGTCGCGAAATACAATAACTCGTCGTACAGAAAATATTAGCAAAAATATTTCCAACCAAATTAAGGAGAAAATTGAAGAATTTGAATATTTTTGCATTGCTCTCGACAAAAGTATAGACATAAATGATACCGCACAGCTTTTGATTTTTACACGGGGAATAAATGCTAATATGGAAAAAACCGAGTTTTAAAGTTTGATCAAAGACTCTTAATATACACAAAGATACACAAAAATTAAAAACGAGCAATTTTTTTATTTCTATTAAGAAAGCGAGATCAGAAACTGGTATACTAAATATCAAAGACAAATACCAAAAACGGTTATACTCTTATAAAAACTCTTATACTAATTCAAAAATTTATTATACAACTTCAGTAATACCAGAATACAAAGATTATATATATATGATTATATTCACTTATATATATTATATATAATGTGCGTGCATATGTGTTTATGTTAAAAACTTTGCTAGTAGTATGTATGAATTTTGTATAGTTTATGAAGCATTTATTACAGTTTGTGGACAGGCTGTTTGCGGGAACGAAGAGAAGTAAAAAATAATAAAAACGATTAAAACTACATTGATTTTAAAAGGCATAAATAAATAGGTACTCTACTCGTATTTTAAATGATTTTATTTATAATATGAAATTAATTGTAATTGTATATGCATGTGTGCATTGTGTCTATTATCTATGTATGCTATTAAACTAAAAAAAGGCTGTTAAAAATATTTTTTTTTAAGTTCAAATAAAATTGAATAATTTTAATTAAACTTAACTTTCTTAATTTTCAATATTTTTTTGCTACAATATGATTACTTTATTTAGAATAATAAGATTATAAGATTTATAGATTTATTATTAGTAGTAGGTACTTGGCAGTAGTACATTGGTTATTCATCAATTCATTTTTTTGAAATTGTTGAAATACTTAATTCTGTATGTTGAATGTTTACTTTATCAAAATTATCTCTTTTGTTAAAATTTTTTTAATATCATCTTGGTTTATTCATTACACTTTTGCCAGACTCTCTGTTTGCTCAGCTTTTGTATTTTAAGTAAGAAAATTAATTAGAAAATTTTAAAATTTTTTTTATTTTTCTTTGCGGGTGGCGGGCGGGTGGTATTGATTTATTGAATTGAAAATTTTTATAAAGAAAAATTTAAAATGTGCAATAGATATTTTTAAGTATATGTAATACATAAAATATTAAAGCTAGAAATATGTAGGTATTAAGATGAAAAAATAAAATAAAGTTAATTTCAGAAGGGAAAAAGCCAACTGGAAAATTTTTAATTACAGTATTCGTACTAAAATATAAAACTAATTTTCCAATTGGCATAAAAAACCCTTTTTTATTTATTAAAATAGAAATATGTACCTACCTAATTAAAATTCATAAATGAAAAAATATAATTCAAACAAAACAAAATATTTACAAAAAATTAAAAATAATATTAAAAATATATATACATATACAAGTTCAAAATTTCAAAATTTAACAAAATCAATAGAAAAAAATGCATTGATTAATAAAAAAAAATTAACAAAAAAAATATATAAAAAAAATTAACGAAACAAAAAGAATACAACAACAGAACAATAATGCAACATCTGACATTTCCATGCAAAATTCTGTAACTGAAACGAAACTCCAAAATAAAATTTAATTAAAGTACATATATGTATGTGCAAAACAATATTTTCAAAATAATATCAAAATGTCTTAAAATTTATAATATTTTTATACTGTTTCTGAGCTTACCTTATTTTTACCAAAAGAAAAAAAAGTGTCCTTTAATTGTTCAAAAATGTTGCAAATATAAACAAGCGAACAGACAAACAAACAAGAAATAAAATAATTTCAAATGGACAAGGTAGAAGGAAGTCCTAGAATTACTAAATGTTGATAAAAAATTTAGCAAACATGCAAGAAAAAGTTTAAAAGGAAAAACTTTCGGAAAAAGTTCAAAGACCCATCTAATATTTTATTGTTGTAGAATTATTAAACAGGTATGTGTTGTAGAACTTCTGCTTAACAGTTGAGTTGAGTTTTTTGTTACCCAGCAGCAGTTTTTTCTTATTAAAACTAAAATAAGGAAATCTAAAAAAATTTTTCGATGATTAAAACATTCGTCTTCTGTTTGAAACCAGTAGGGATAAAGTTCATTTGTTTTAGAAATACATGAGTCGATTATTTGTTTCTTTAAATTATTGAAATGTAAATAATTATCAAAACAATGTTTAAATATATTATAATGTAAATTGCAAATTTCAAAAAATTCATCAGTAGGTGCTTTAAGAAAAACCTTCTCTGTTGTTGAGTCAAAGTTTTTGAATTTTAAAAACTGTTCGGATGCTAAATTTAAGGAAGAATCAGCTTTGATCATTAATTCGGAACATTTGGAGCAATTAATTTTTTTGGACAATATTTTAAAAATTCCATAACCGAAAAAATATCGTTTTGTTGGATCAGCTTCTAATGTATTTATGTCGTTGGTGTCATTTTCGTCATTAATGAATTGTTTTAGAGATTCTTCAACTTCTACTGATATTTCCTTTTCCTGATCATTAGAATCAATGTCAATATGATTATCAAGTGCAGATTCCCAATCTAGCATATCAGTATCGTTTTCACAATTTTTGTTATTATGCATAAATGTCACTATACGCATTGACATTATTCGTGCAATAATCCAATTGAATTCGGACACAAGGGTTTCTATTATTTCCGCCTTTTGAACGTACTCTTGCAAACATATTTTCAAGTGGGTCCTGATTTATTCTTGACGTCAGTAGAAAATTCGTAGTTAGAAGTTTACAAGAGAAAAGTTCCTCGCATAAACCTTGTATACCATTTATTGTAAGAACCAATCCTGAAATGCAAAAATTCTTTTTTCCGGAAGGAAGCTTCAATGATTTTAAATATATTATTACATTATTAAGATATTGAGTTTTTGCATCATCTTTTTTCAAAGGCTGTTTGAAAGAGTGTTTTTCTCTCAAATTTCTAGAATTTAAAATATCGAAAGTGTTATTTATTATATAAACAAATTTGCTCGTAGCCTTTGCATTTGCTTTAGCTTTCGCTGAAAAGAAATTATTAACCAAACAAGTCTCGATTGCAGAACCTACACTCCTGCTTAAAGTTTGAACTGCCAAAGGTACGTTCATTTTGCCAAAAGGTGATGAATCCATATGTCTTTTCGTTAGCTTTGGGCACATTTTAATTGATTTATTTTTTTTCATCTAATTTGTATACTTCTGAAATGACTTCCCAACTTATAATACCATCTTCTGATGTAATGTCGCATGCCAAAAGAGTGTTTCTCATGGACTTTATTAGATGAGGTGTATCAAATACACAAAATATTTTATTTCCATTAAATGACATGTGCGGCTTATCTTCTGTAATACCCAGTAATTTATAATACTTTCTGTTATTAGGTCCTTGATCACAAACTACACATCTTACTTTTAAATCCATTTCAAAACATTTCTGCAAATTTTCCTCTATAATATCCTTTAGTTTTTCTGCGGAGAGGCCTTTTTGTGTTACAAAATAACTTAAGACATATTTCCAATTAGAAAACAGACCCCGCAGCATTATCAGACATATTTGGTTTGCAAAAGAACTTTCTCTTTTAGTTTCACCTAAATCCGTAAGTCCATCAATAAGACCTCTTGATAAATTATATGTCAAATCTCAAATCAATATGTATTTCATCTATCAACAAAACAACTTGTTTTGATTGAGTATCAGTAGATATACTATGCCGGTTCTAGCGCAATTTTTCCATACAAAATTGAAATTTTTTCCGCCATCTTGGATTTTGTTAATTTGGCTAAAGTGATGACGTCACTCGTCCGATTCAAGTGATTTTTTAATGTTAGTATAAATGACGTCACGTTAATATGATGATAATTAACTGAGAATATTTTTTTGTAAATAAAAAATGAAAAATTAATGAAGGGAATTCGAACCTGAGATTTTGGTTGAATGAATTTTGTGGGTGACGTGTCTAACCGCTAGGCTATCGAGGCAATATAATTTACTGTGTTAAATTGATTATATAAAGTTAGTGAAAACATGCCGACTTATATCCTATGAGTAACTATGAGAGAGCTGGCTCATTACGGGGTATTATGGTATTGAATTTTGGTTTGTAAGGGTGTTATGAAATAGAATTAAGATATATATGAAAAACATAAAAACAAAAGAAAACATAACAAAAACAAAAGAAAAAATGACAAAAAAAAACAATAACACAACAAAAACTGATTATTGAATTTTATAAAAAATGATTTTATGAAAATTTCTTTCGACATTATATGATTATCCTATAGTTGAAAGGGGAGGTTTAAACGTTTTGCGATAAAAAATTAATTTAGTTTTGTGGTTTTTGAATTTGTTGAAATAAAGAAAAAATTAGTGATAAGCTAGCTAAAACTTGGACTGAAAAAAGAAATATACTGATAAGAAATATTTGAAAACGCGAATTAAAATGATATATTTAATACTAAATTTATGAATTTTGAAATTATGATGGTAAGAAAAAATATGAGTAATTAGGTTGTGAAATAATAAAAAGTTCTTATTTGTATAGTACATAATAATGTACAATATTTAAAAATGGTCAAGAAAATTTTGAAAGTTGCAAAATAAAAATCTGAAATGACGTCAGGGGATTCCTATTGTTAATTTAAAAAAGAAACAAGTGATGAAAAAAAACCAAGGGTTTTTAAAAAAGCACATTTTCAAAATTATATTGTATTACATACTGAGTTTAACTTTGGAAATATTTACTTGGAAATAGTTACTACTGACTTATAAAATTTACTGCTAACAGTAAATTTTTTATTTAAAAGTTGTTATAGCCCTTCAATGGGGAAGGTTGCCAAATTTCTCAAGTCTAGTTTTTTAGGTTCTAGGAATTAAATTGTGAATTACACAAAAATTTGGAATTTTACTTAGAATTTATTATCTAAGCAAAAATGGGTAAAACTAAGAGACACTTTCTTCAATTTAAGGAACCCCTTTTAAATTTAAGAAAAACCTTTAACATATGTTAAAATATAATGTTGGATCTTTAAATTTTGTATATTAATAAAAAAAAAATTGGACTATTATTAAATTGGACTGCTATTAAAAATAGCATAATTTCATTTTCGGGCCCTTATAACTCCTAAACAGGGGGCTTGACAAAAAAATTTTGTTAACTGACACCTACTATTTTTTTAGGATCTAACTTCTCCCAAAATTTCAAGATCCTAGCTTGAACCGTTAAGAAGATATGTGGGGCCAAAAATTTTGCAAAAATTGAGTTTTATATAATGGTAAATTTTAGTACCGTATGGCAACCCTATACATTTAAGCGACATATTTTTGTAAAGCCTATAAAAGCAGCTCTCTAATACCGTTTTTCGTTTGAAAATAAACCTAACAGAACTTTTGTTATATCAATTTAAATATAGGGCTTTTTTGGAATTTTCAGGGGCTGTAACTTCGTCACCCTTCAAAATTAAGAAAAACCTTTGACACATGTTGAAATATAATTATAGAGCTTTAAATTTTGTCTATCAATAAAAAAAAATTTTGACAGGTATTCAAGTTACAGGTGTTTAAAAATAGCAAAATTTCAATTTTCGAGCCCTTATACCTCCTAAATAGGGGGCTTGACAAAAAAATTTTGTTACCCGAATCCTACTAATTTCTGAGTATCTAACTCCTCCCAAAATTTCAAGACCCTAGCTTGAACTGTTCAGAAGATATGTGTGACCAAAAATTTTGCGAAAATTGAGTTTTGCGTAATGTTAAATTTTAGTACCGTATGGCAACCCTAAACATTTGCCTTGTTTATGAAACCAGCTATCGTTTGCCGTTTTCAGATTGAAAATATATGTAACAGAACTCTTGTTATAACAATTTTAAATATAGGGCTTTTCCAACTTTGGGGGGCTGTAGCCCCGTAACAAGTGGGGCTACAGAAAAAAATTCTTCTACGAAATTGTTTTTTTTGCAAAAACTACCCGTGGTTAAAATTTCTTTTCTCTATTTCAAACGGTGTAAAAGTTTTTGTAAACATACGGACGGACGGACAGAGTGAAGCTATATAGGCACATTTTTACAAAATTTTTTGAAAATGTGCTAAAAAACAGAAAAATATATTAGTATTGCAGTGTGGTATTATGAAATTGAAATAGGGTGGGGGGCGGTATAATGAAGTTGATGTTAGCATTAATTGAGTTGGGAATGAGGGTGTGGGGTGGAAGTTATGGATGTTGTAAATTGAGTCTGTGTGTGTGTGTGTGTGTGTATCTGTCTATATGAAATTCTAAAAATAGCTAAAAAAGATAACGTCAGTAGAATTTCATATAAAATGATGGAATTATATTTTCAAATAACTATTTTAACATATAATTTTAATTTACATTAATAATCAGCTATTCCGCATAATATATACGGACGCATATAAATATTAATTAATTAAACTTTTAAACTTAATTTATCTTAATTTATTTATTTAATGAAATTGAATACGGTGAGATGTTTTTTAAGAAAAAAAGTTTTTAGTTATGTAGTTATATGTACCTATATGTAAATAAAAAATATAAAATCAAGTGAAATAGATGAAATGACGTAGGAGTTTCTCAAAAAAAATTTTAAAACTTTGACTGAAACACAAAGAAAACAAAAACAAAATTTTTTATTCTATTAACACATATATATATTATTATTTAAAATTTGTTCACAAAAAGTTCTCTTAGTTAAAATTTTTTTTCTATATGCACTTATAGTTAACAATTTTAAAATATGAAAATTATATGTGAAATGGATTATTTAAATGACTTAGGAGATTCCCGAAAATGTTTTGCGCCTCTTAAATTTAAGAGTTTATAAAATATTATGAATAAGATATAAAAATAACTTAATTTATTTCTTATCCAAACAGCCATGTTTTCATATAAAATCTTAGAATTATATTTCCGGTTATTAAAAGTGGTATCTAATCAAACATATGTTTCATTCATACTTTTAAAAGGGTTATTTGAAAATATAATTCTAATATTTTATATGAAAATATGGCTGTTTGGATAAGAATTAATTTATTTATATTTTTTTACCTTATAATTTTAATCACAAATTTACATTTTTTAACTATATATCCATTTTAACTATATTTCCATTTTTAACATATAATTTTAATTTACATTAACAATCAGCTATTCCGCATAATATATATATATATATATATAAACGGACGCATATAAATATTAATTAATTAAACTTTTAAACTTAATTTATCTTAATTTATTTATTTTTTTAAACTTATAAATTTACATTTTATTAACAATTAGCTAACCCATTTCCATACTACTATAATGACCCCACGGCAAAGTTTTATAACTATCCTTTATTAATTTCCTTTTATCATCGAAAGGACTAAGGGCGATTTTCGATTGAGTAATGGAACATACCTTATGTTTTCGTGAGGTGATTAGATTCTGAGTTGTCATTTTTTCAACTCCCATATTTAAACAATGTGTAGTCATCAAATGATATATTATTTTTAATAATATTTATTTTCACACCTTTCGATTTTTTTGTTTCATGTTGACCATCAACACGAATCGCGTACATTTTAGATCTTAAACCGACAAACTCCTCCATAATACAACCATTATTCTCATCCTTCATTAAACCTAAAACCTTTTTATTTACTTGAGGTATACCCCATTGATTGTTAATTGGATAATCGCTAGTATCAAATCGTGATTCACAATCATTTTTTATAGTTTTATATATATCAATATTGGAAATTTCATAAATTAAGCTATCAGTATCAGTATAACACACAGCACAATTATCACCAAATTTGTTAATCATATAATCATAATGAAAATCGTAAATTGTAGTCTTAGCTAGTTCTAGTATACACATAACAACATAAATTGGTTTGTTGAAATATATCTCAGTTTTATTTAATTCAATAGCAACTAAATTCTCATTAAATATTGTTGAGGATTTAAACTCAGGTTTTGATATTAGAGCTTCAGCACCATATCTACCTAACCATTTCGTTACTAATTTAACAATGCTATGCTTTCTAACATTCTCCATCGTTTTACCGAATACCGCATTATTCATCAATTTATATAGGTTTTTTTCAAACTCATTTTTCGCTTCAGTACGAAGCTTTGTGTTCAAGTCGATATATGATTTTAACCAGCATAATTGATTGAATTGAAGAATGCGATGAATTTTTATTATTTTCAACCCATATTTTAACGCTTGAATCAAATTCTGATAATGAATGACATACCTCTCTTTATTATATAAAGTCGCGAGCAATTTTTCTTGTTTAGAACCTGGAGGTATCATTTTTTCAGGGCAAAATGGAATATCTGAATGTATGTCATGTAATTCTTGAGGATATTCTAAATCCACCTCTAATATATAACCAATAGGGGTGGTTGAATTTTGAGATATATCATCAATACTAAAATTTTGTGGATTTTTAACCCATTTGAAACCGCTATGCGGTAAGGGTTGCGACATCGCCCACCCATATTGATTATTTACATCAAAATATGTTATTTTGATTGCTGGTCTGGTTTTAAATCTTTCATATATATGTTGTTCGCTTTAGAGTAGCGTTTCGAGCACTGGCTTAATCCCCCTCGAATCCCCCGCTCAATGAACATAAGCATATCTACATCAGTTAAAAGTTCTAATTTTATATTAGTAGATTTTTGCATAGCATCCCATGTATACCCAGGAAGTGTATAGTAATGGGCTGGATCTAACTTATGAGTACGGAGACAGCTTTTACAACATCCATTTCATTTAAATTGTTCAAAAACATCTGCTAGAAGCAGAACATCTGTTTTCAAATATAAATCTGAATATTCTTCTAAATTATTTATATGAAATTCACCCCATATTTTTTGAGCGTGTGTATAGTCCTCATCGGTAATTCCACAACCATCTAGTTTATTATAGAAACTTGTGATTTGTGGAAGTAAAGTTTCTTGAAATTTATTATGATTATCAAAATAATCATATGGGTATACACCTTTACGTGTTAATAATTTGAATTTATTTTCGGATATATTATTGAACTGTGATTTTAAAATAGGGTAGGAAGTTAAGTATGACGAAAGTTTATCTAAACTTCCAGCCATAAATCTAAATTAGTCAATAAACCTAAATTTAATTAAATAATCATCTAAATTTTTAGAAAATGATATATAACGTTCTTTATTAACAGGTAGCAGATATATTCTACCTTTTAAATCGGTAGCTAAATTTTCTATCATAAAATGCGAATCATAACCGCTTAAATTATGAAATATTATAGGTACCGCATGAGTATCCTTAAAATTCAAATTACAATTATTGTGCGCGGCACCACGATATCTCCCCGTAAGGTGACAATGATCGCGCACCTTTATCATATTTTCAGAAAAAGTTTCCTCACATATGTGGCATATATCACTATTATTAAAATCATAAATTTGATTATCCGTTAACTCATCCATCGGTATAGGGGATAGAAATACGGTTTCTACATCCTCCGCAAATTGCTCTAACTCGTAAGTAAACCATTTAATACAATCTAACCCGCGATATGATTTATAAAACGATAACGTGGGATCATATTCACATTTTACGTAATACCCCACACTATATGGCACATGCTTTTGATATATATTACTATTATGACAATTAATATAACTATTACTATTACTATTACTATTATCATCATAATCATTATTACGCACCGGTTCCAGCAAGCATTCTAAATCAGCATAAATGACGAATGGAGCTTTCTCCTTATTAGCAAAATTTTTGAATCTTAATTCCTTTTGTTCTTCACTCGGTAATCGTATTTTACAGAAATTTTGCTTCTCACAATCTTCTAAATGGTTTGCCAATTTTGACTCACTGTAAAAATAGTGTAAACATGTTTTGATGTTTGTGATCCAAGCAGCCTTGTTAGATTTTTTATCCAAACATAGTGATATCTAATTTCCTCAACATCATTCATATCATTCATCATATCACCATCATCTTCATCATAATAAACATTTTGAATCATTAGAAGATTGATATGTTTCCCCTTTTTCTCTTTTGTTAAATATGTTGGTTGAACATCAAATTTCCCGTAATATTTAACTAGTATATATATATATTAACTGATATCTCGTTTTGTTGTTCAAATCGTGAAATTTGACTAATTCTCATCGGGAATGATATATCTATAGATAAGATAATAAAAATTAAATTAATATAAAATTTAGTTTTACAGTAAGAATTATTATTTTATTTTAAATATAATAAAATATTAACTTACCATCAAGTTTTAAAACAGTTGAATAATGTGGATATTTTGTGACGCGTTGTGGGTCTCGATCCACCGGATAAAGGGCTGAAACTACTGCCCAGCCGAAGCATGCATTATCGAAATTTTTAACATTAACACAAGCTTTTTTTCTTCTAATCCATTCAGGTAATTCAATATATGATGAGCCGACCATCGGCGTATATTTATTCACATTAATGAGCCCATCCACTATCTTTCTCCTGGAACTCCTCAAGATCTTTTAATATTGACGATTTAATGTGATCCTCAAACCATACAAAAAGGTTGATATCTTGTGCGATGATCGCATTTTTCGTATTCATATATTTGAAATCTGTAACATTTTCATCAAGACCACTTTTTTTAAATTCACCGCAAAAAACTGCATTTACTTTTAAAAATTTGTTTATTTTAAATTCTTCGCTAATTTTGGACTCAAAAATTATAAAACATGCATTTAAAAAGCTGGACGGATCTTTATGTAATATATTTATTATAACTCCTGTTTTAATACGATTAGTAAAAGCTGACTCTATATCCATCCATTTTACATCATAATTTAGATGATCCTCAATAATTATATCTTTAAGTTTATCATTCATAACACCACAACCAGTTTTCTTTAGCATAAGCTTTAGCTGGGTTCTAAACGATTGCATTAATATCATCCCATTCACTATTGATGTCTTTTTTGCTACAGATTTCTCCTCTTTCAATGCATCATTTAAAATATTTAAAACTTGAGAATATTTTTTAATCTCTTTTCCTGCAAACTCTACATTTTTTTGCGCTCTTTCCAAACCTGCTTTACCATCTCTGATTATAGCACCCACATTTACATGTTTTTCCATATTAATTGATATCTAATGGGTTTATAATAACAACACTTGTATGCACTGTTTGAGTTATTTTTTACAATTGGGTAAATTATTCCCATTCCAGCATATTTATACCTTCCGCTTATACATTTATCACATTAAACGTATTAAATTCTAGGAAATCATTATATTCTAATCTACTCTAGCTTAATTATGGGGTGAGAGAGAGATGAATATATCTAATTCACTCTAGACTAAAAAGCATATCATTTAACGTATTATAATTAAGGATGTGAAAGAGATGGATATATCTAATCTACTTAGTGGAGGAGGGTGGTGAAAGTGGCTGTAATTATCATAGCGGTGGAGGAAAGTGGAGTTGACGAAGAACCAGTCAATACTTAACTACACCTCCAGTTACTTCAGTTATTCAGTTGTTAGTAGTTACCTGTTAATTGTTAGCAGTTAAATTGTTAGCATTTATTTGTTACTTGTTAGCTGTTAGCAGTTAACTGTTACCTGTTAACTGTTACCGATACTAGCATCAAC